>JBBBDQ010000318.1:537500-822500 GCA_037127315.1 Ascarosepion bandense
GAAGAGAAAAGAAAGCAAATGAATGGCGGGAAAAGGCAAATAACTCAGAACGATCCAAACCACAGTGCGTCTCATTTATCAATGTCTTCTCTAAATTTGCTCAACTTTTGAAAGGATAAACTATTTTTGTGTACGCTATACATTCCTATCGTATGTAAAGAACAGAGAAAATAGAGAAACTAAAAAAATAGATAACCTGAGATTTAGTTCATATCGAAGTATATGTTGGGTTATTAACTTTTTCTTATATATTACTGATGAGCCTTTAGTGGTGAATATTGAGACTCAAACACACACACACACACACACACACACACGCACACACACATATATATATATATATATATATATATATATGTGTGTGTGCATGTGTGTGTGTGCATGTCTGTGTGTGTGTGCGGGTGTGTGCATGTCTCTGTGTATGTATTTAGGCAGCATATCTTAATTCTAACATGTTTCATTGAATAATATTGACATGTTATATCTCTTTTTATGCTGCTCCTTTCCAGTTTCTTGATGTTAAAATAAAATCGATAAAGGAAGAGGCTATAACCCAAGTACTTTCGATCTTTTCTAAGGTTTTATTGCAGTTACAGTAAGTTTATCTCTGCAATTAACTCCAGAAGATATTATTCAATTGAAGACACACACACTTACACACACATACACATACTCACACACGTGCGCTCGCGCGCGCACACACACACACACACACTTTTTTTTTTTAATCATTTCACCCCGAGCAAGGCGGAAACGCCACTGATGTGCAGGGGGTTACATAAATGTAAAAAGATTAATTAGAAAAGAGTGAGGAGTACAAACTAGTTAGAAAGGAACAACAGAAAACTGACATATATATATATATATATATATATATAGTGCTGAAAAATGTTCGGCTCGAAAAAGTAAAGATGAAAAAATCATCCTGATGTTTCTTCCCATCTTTTCAAAGGAATTTATGCAGCATGTAAGAAAATCTGAAGATCTTCTGAAAGACAAAACTTTTTTTTTATTATTCTGCCATCCAATTATCCATATTTAGACCAAGATGTAGAACATATCGAGCTTATTTGTCCATACACACACGCAGACACGCATACATATACAAACATGAACGTGTGTATGTGTGATCACGGATATCGGATGTCTACCCGTACTGATGAGCTGTGATACAGCGAAACAGATCTGTCTGCGGATGACTATTCTACGCTCTCACACCCTGATTGAGCACCCCTGGAAAAATAGTAGACTTTGAAAAAAACAGCAGCTACTCTAGCATCTACGCATCGTTCATTCAGTAATGAATTAGAACACTCTCAGCTATTGGCGTGTGTATACATAATATATCACACGTCAAAAGTCAGTCTCCTACTACCGAGCACCCATAGCTCAGAGGTAGAATCTCCAGTTCGGTCGGGTTTCCATCCTGGGTAAAAAGCAATCGGATATATAACCGTACTGATGAGCTGTGATGTGATACAGCGAAACAGATCTGTCTGCGGATGACTATATATATATATCAGCATATTTCGTGAAATACTACCTACAAGGAAGATTTTTATTTAAATTTTCCAATGTTTTTACGTTTGTTTTTAGCTGATATAAGGATTCTAAAAATGTTCCATAATTTTCGAATTTTGAAGTGCTTTCCTGTCCATTTTCCTGTCCATTTTGAAGGATGTTATTTTTCCAGTGTTGCTATTAAGTCCTCATTTTTGACTGTAATGAAATTTTTGATCAAAAAATGGGGTTTGTGTGGTTCACGCGATGAACAGTTTCCGAAGAACTGCTGGTAGGATTTTTAGAGAAGGAATTGATGGGCGTTTGTAGACACAGTCAATAATTATATTGAATGTTTCCTCAACTGGAACGTTAGTAAAAAGGTTTTCTATATCTAATAGAGTGTTAAATAGAATTCGAAAGTTTTTTAAAAACACAGACAGCTGATGCCCAACCACGTGCATCACGTGATAGCTTTAAAGAACTTTCCTGTTCACAAGCAAAAAATTCCATTACATTAAAAAATGGCAACATTATAACAACACCGGAAAAATAAGATCTTAGAAAATGGCCAGTGAAATGGCTGAAAGCGCTTGAAAACTCGAAAATTATGGAACATTTTTACACTCCATGTCTCTAACAATAAAGAAACATGCAAGAATACTGGACAAATTAAATACAAAATTAATAAAATCTTCCTTATCGGTTGTTTTTAATTAATTGAAAGATTGCTTCATTCAATAAATAAGCTGAATGTTTCGGTATAAGGACTTCTAATACAGATAGAAGCTTACTTTTTCTTCAACGTAGTCTCCCAGCAGTATCACACACTTTTCCCATCTGTACACAAACTTCCGTATTCTCCCAGCGTAAAAATCTTTGGACTGGTATCTTAGCCAATCACTCACAGCACTTTTGATTTCATCGTCACTTTCAAACTTCGTGCCTCTCGTGAACGCTTTCAAGGGACCAAACAGGCGAAAGTCTGAAGAAGCAAGGTCTGGGCTGTAAGGGGAATGAGGAAGTTCCCAGCCCAGCTCGTTGATGGTCTGCACCGTTTGGGCTGCTGTGTGATGCAAGACGACTCCATATGACTGATGACCCCTGCGTTTGTTCTTTATGTCTTTCTTGACCTGTCTCAGCAGTTCACTGTCACCCTTCTGTCAAACTGAATGAGGCCATTGACTGATTCGATCACCTCAGTTGACCTCACTTCTATAGATCTCCCAGGCCTGTCTTCATCATCAACACTGCTCCGTCCTTCTTTAAACAATTTAGCCCACTTGTAGACATTTTTGGCTGAGACATGTGGCACTATACACAGTTGACATTTCAACTGCTTTGCACCCTTCAGCAACCAAAAGCTTGATAACTAACCTCTGTTCAAGCACGATTCTTGGTAGGCCATCGTTATTAATCTCCAAAACTCTTAAAGTTTTTTTTTCCAATCTTCAAAATTTGGAAACGGTATTCTGTATTGCGTGGCCTTCTCGCTGGAAGCTACAACACGAACATTTCAAGGTGTTTGAGTGTCAATCTGAAAACATTGCAGGTGATACGGTAAGAGTTGGACGAGTCCTATGTTGATTATGCAGGTACAGTCGATCCACAAACTGACCTTGTTGGTGAGAATGAGAAAATAACTCCCGAATTTGTTGGTAAGGGCTTCAGACTCAACATGGAGGCCTACATCAAATTCCTTGAGGAGGTAGTGCTGCGCTGGTCAAGAGGGTGGCTGCTGGAAGATTTTATTTCTGGAAACAGGACTCTGCATTATACCAAACAAGTAGAGGCATCCAGTCATGGCTGTTGGACAATTACTCTGACTAATTAACCCCTTAAATCTGGCCATCTAACTATATAGACAGCACCCCTTGATTCCTATGTGTGAGCTGTAGTTGAGCAAAAGACCAACAAAATTTCTTGTAACCACAAAGATAAACTGAAGACAATGATTATGGTAGCATTCATTAACTTAAACAAGGAGACCGTCTAGAAGAGATGCAGGAAATTCTGAAGTCGTCTGGACACGGTTGTTGAAGCAAATGTTGATTTTATTGAATATATTGACTATTTAGTATTTCGAGATATTTTTGTGTACTTTTGGTAAATATATCTGTTAAAATGTGATGTCAGTTTTATTTTCATTTTTGCCTAATTTAGACGACAATTTATTCGTCGCACTCGGTATAAGTGTTGAAGTATTTTTCCTCTGTGCGCTGTGGTGTAATGGATATTGGCTCGGAATGAGAAATCGAAGAGTCGTGTTCGAATTCAAGTTGAATTCATTTAATTCACTTACGCAAAAAGACCCATGGGAAAGGTATTAATCCATCTCTTCTCCCCCCAGCTATGGCTTGACTAAAAGGATAGACTGGATTCTGTAGCCTTGGTTGGCATCCATTATACCGCAGAAAGAAATGGCAACCTACTGCATCACCATATCGATTCAGGTGCTGCTAATTGTGATCTTAACTAAGATCAGTAAAGCCTAAACCATGTATTTCACCCAGTGAGAATTGAACTTACTTTGTGGTGCAGTAGATATCGGCTCAGAACGAGAAATCAGAGAGTCGAGTTCGAATTCCAGTTGAATTCTTTACATTCACTTGTGCGCAAATACCCTTAGGAAATGTATTCATCCGTTTCTACTCCCCCCAGCTATGGGTTAAATAGCAGAACAGATTTTGTTCTATAGCCTTGGTTGTTAATCAGTCTACCGCAGAAAGTAATGGCAGTCTACTGCGGGAAAATTCTTTGCCCAGTTAGTCATGTGTCTTTCAAGACATGATCGCCCAAGCGTGTATCACGTATGTCACTTAACTGACTGACTGGTAAAGTATATAATGATCAAATAAAGATATTTGTACAATTTCGTCAAAACAAATTTTCCATCTCATCTGTCAGGTGCTCTTATTATGTTATTCAGATCAAACTAACAAAATGGTATAGGTAACATTAGGCGTTTCATTATAAGGAAACATTCATTGACTGAGTAGTCTATACTACAGTCGGTTGAAATTTATTTTTTCCTGAAAACAACTTTTCAGGATTATATTTTTCTCTAGTCCAGTAGCTGCTATTGCTCATTCCAGTATTGATGGGGTTTCCTTCCTAAGCTTATTTATGAAGTAGTGTGTAATGACAACATTTTAATCATGTCATTATATTCTCTTCAAGTGACATCCATTTGAAAGTCTCGATATAATATAAGCATTCTTATATAGTCAATTTTTATGTATTTAGTAAGATTAGCATATTTTCATCATTTCGAACTCATTCAATTTGCTTTGGTCAATGAGTTCATCATGTTAACCATAGTACAACGGTGACGTCATGAAATTGACTCTTTTGGTGTCAATATGAATACAGAATGATTTGTTTGTCTGCGAAGAGACATTTCTTGGTAAAGACAAGCATCTTTACAAGAGAGACTCATATGCTCAAATGAATGTTTATATATCAGGCGTGTGACTATGCCTGGCTTCTTCTATATATCTAAATTTCAGTGTACTTAACTTTCAGTACGACTCCACACATTTCTGTACAATTGTTTACGTTTAATTTAGCAATAAATAAATAAATAAATAAATAATAATAATAATAAATAAATAAAATAAAATAATTAGAATAATTAGTTTTTTTTTACAGCGAAAATTTCGAAAATAAATATTTTAACGGGGAGAAAATGTTAGACATTTATCTATAACTTGTAAATGTACAGACGAGTTTGCAATCCAGAATTGTTGCCTCTGCGCGTGACATCGTCGCATTACGCTTCTTGGAGGAAATCAAAATAAGAAATCGAAAACCAACCATCAACTCAAAAGTAGAATCTAACGAATTAACTAATCTGCAATTTACTTAGCCCGTCTTTCAACCGGTCTCCTCATCAACAATTCTATTTTATAATTTCATAATTTTACAGCTTCAATTTAATTTCTGCATTGCCTTATTTTACCACAATAACTATATCATAAGAATATATATTATATAGATACACACACACCCAATTCCCCCCCCACCACACCAGCCCCATAAATAATGTACAACACCCTCCAGTCAGCCTACTACGAAAAACAAAATGTAATTTTTTAATCCTCTCCCCTACACCGGGGGAAAATATTTATATATATAACTATTGTAATATATATATATGATGTATAAATATATATATACATAATTCCCCATGCCCCTCTTGACAATTTTATGACACCAATTTTTAACACTTATTTTGAAACACCAATTTTACTATAACTATCACTCGAGAACTTCAGTCATCCCTGATGAGGACCAAGAGCGCCGAAAATTCGTTCACATCTTCACTGACAGCGAAAGGCTTGACAACAGTCGACAAATAACCAAATAATTGTTTTGCATGAATATGAATTTTTCTTTTTTCTTTCTTTTTTCTTTTCTTTTTTCCTTCTTTTTTTGTTTTGATTAAAGCGTTTTAATTATAACCTGGGATGTTAAAAATGTCTCTTCCAAAAACTTACGAATAATTCTCTGCATTTATCTTGGCATATTCACCAACTTTTACTTCACACAAACCCCCAGAACATTACTCCATATCACCTTGTTTTTGGTTGACTTATTTTTAGGGATGACCCACTTTCTATCATTTCCTGATCAAGAGTTCCCACGTTGTTTATGTTTATTGTTTGCCTATGATTATTTTTCCCAAGCAGCTCTAATTACCTGCAATGAATAACGACGAGAAAATTTCAGTTCTTCCAGAAGATCAATGAAGACATTTTCAACAAACTCTATCTTAATAGCGGATAAATTCACCGCTGGATTTCACTCAAGTGAATCTCCTGATCAAGTTTAAAATAATGTATATTTTAAAGTCTCATTTCTACTTTCTTCAATAATTAATCTACTATCAAATCACATAAAAATTGTTTATTTACAACTTGGATTGCAAAAGCCAAGAAACAATTATATGGCCATTTTTTATTCATCAAGTAAAACCATTTTTATTAAATATAAATGAATTAATTTATTAGATATAAATGTAAATTCACACTTTCAAACGGCTATAATGATAAGTGTTCATATTTTATAAGTCTGGTTGGCTATGCATATTTATTTATCCATCAATATTGATCCTGACGCATGTCTCAATGACTTTAAACTTATATATAAATTAAAAACTTATTGACATCCAGGGAATATTTTTCTGAATGATGGCGACACTTATCTGTGACATGAAAATGAAAACAGCGGAGATGGAAATAAACAGCAATCATTAGTAAGCTTGTCTCTCAGACTGCTTCTCTCGCATACACTGGCAATCACATTATTAGCCACTTCAGCATATAAAAGACTTATTAGTGTCCAGAGGATTTTCAGCTGAATAATGGCAATATTTATTGCAAACTAAAGATGAATGTCGGTTCATTCTGAACAAATGCTAACAGACAATAGTCATTAGTATAAAAACGTCCCAAATTTTGAGGTTTCAAATTAATAGACATATTGAAAATGTAAAGCTTTAACATGTCTTCAGGTTTATTTGATGAATACAGACAAATGTCTAATAAGTTCAGAATTTTTAAAAGGTATACAAACTTTAGAAAATGAATAAAATCAGGAGATAAGCTCAACTGTGAAAGAATTCTTTGAAAATCTGGATAAATGCAATCCAGGTATAATACATGCAAATTGATGATTTTTCTCTCACCAATATGTATCCTGTATCAAGGAAGAAGTTATAAAACCATCCAACTATGACATTTTTAGTTGTTGTGGTAACAAGAAAGTGTCAAAATCATAAGCTGTTGTGTCCTAAATCATGTGATAAACCATTTGAGCCTGATCACAAGGCTTCATTTAAAAACATTTGTAAGGAAATTTAAGTGAAATAAGCAACATATTACATGAAGGTCAACTTTCAACAATTATTTCATTTTCAAATAGTATTAAACACAATTACTATCCCAAAGATTTTACATGTACACTAACTTTTTACCGAGTGTGTCACGCAAGACATCACAAAGTATAAGTATACTGTTATTTCTAATTGTTTTTGCACTTCAGTTTATATTAAATTTGGAGGTTCATAAGTGTTTACTAGGTAAAACACCCATAAAATAGAATTGTCAAAGCTAGTTTCAATTTTGGCGGAGGTAGTTTGTGCCAACTTTACGTAAATGCCTTCAGGAAAAGGTAAGAATCAATCCCTTCTAAAAGGTCAGGCTAGAGATGTCTTCCTGTTGTCATGACTATGTAATTCCAGTATGATAATCAAAGAGGAGATAGTCATTAGCAATTTTCACCAAACCGATATCTATTCTAACAGTTAGAAACTGTTCGTTTCTTTTCTTGCACATCTTTCCGATGTCTTGCTTTCAAATGCAACAACAAACGCCATCTTATATCTTCCGTGAACACTTTTCCTTTATTGTCCTTTCCTCACGTCTGCTATCTAAAGTCTTCTCCTTCTCTTTCACTCCTAGTGACACCATGAATCCTAATGACATTGGCGTGCTTAAGATCAAATAATTTAAAACAAAGTAATGCACATACAAATAGAGATCTTTACTGGATGAATGTGTTTATGTACATGGGATTACTCCAGAGTAAAATGATTGTCAATTAAAGAATAAATCAAAAGTCTTATTTAAAAAATGCATATATCGACAGGAATCGAAAATGGAATGTTTGGAAAACAACATTCAAGCCGAGTGTGATTTACAATGAAGATAGAGGAAGTCATTTCAACAAATTAAGACACAATAACCCTCGTCAAGAAATGCACACCTCCCATTTTCTTATGTGATGGCATCTAAACAATTATTGATATTATTTTTGACGTAAGCATTATTTCTCATTGTTTTCTTGTATTTCCTCGTGGATATTCGAGTTTGATTGTCTGAATAATAATTGTTCTCTAGGCTGCAAATTGGTTTTAGGACGACGAGATAGTTTCGATTTTTATCGGAAGGAACATTTTCATTTGAACACTAAAACTAATAGACATTAATTTGAATAAAAAAATAAATGAGATGTTTAATAAATCATGTGCACCCTCCAAAATATAGTTTAAGTAATAACGTCAAACTAAAAATCTATTAAATACCTAAAAATTGCAAACATTAAATATGCACGAACGCGCATGTACGCACAGACACACACGCAAACACACACACATATTCTTTGCTCTCGCTAGTCGATAGAGCACTCTAGAGAGGGGTTGATTTCATGTAAAACGGTCACTGCTTCTGACTTTACGCTACGTTCTTTGACTACTGGATTGAACGCTATTGTGTTAAGTTCAGTTATCAAATTGAAAGCTTTAAGTCATCGGGGTTTGCTTACATAATGTAAATAACCTGCTGTGAAAAACTTCTTTCTTTGTCGTGTACGCTGATAATGACAAATTAGTCGGATTTCGATCCCAGCTTGAAGCTATACTGATAATCTAGCATCACTGAGGAGCTGGGATACACCAAAACAGGCTTCGCTGCAGATGATTATATATTTAAATAAGATGTTGGTTGTTAAAAAAACGTCTAAGGGCAAGAAATAAAGTAAATTTAATACTTGCAGACATTTTCTAAAGAAGGAAAATAAAAAAGACACACACAAAAAAACGACCGACCGGTTTCAATGACAGGCTTCATCAAGGTCGACTGGGAAATATATTTAATGCTTTTAAAATATTTGTGTTGACATAAAACTTCGCTAGGCAAAGGCAATAGTTACCAAAAATAACAAACGCAGATCGCAAATTTGCAATGTGGTTCTATGACGTCACACCGCGTGATAGCGCGAAATGACAACAGAACCATGTATGTCAACACAAAACAAAATCGTCGGTGATGGTGGATGTTATTGTGCTACCGTCTTAATAACCTCTCTGAAGATAGCTCACGTGAGCCGAAAGCTTAGAAGCAAATTAATAAAAAATTATCCAAATGTTGGAGAATTTTTGTCTTTATTTTCAACTGAAATTAAAGCCAAAATACGACGTTTAGAACGGCTCATTATTAAACATAATAGATATTCATTCTTTTATATTTAACAGCATATGTTTAGAAAATTATTTGCTGTCTCGATACACTATATATATATATATATATATATATATATATATAGATAGATAGATAGATAGATAGATAGATAGATAGATAGATAGATACCTTCACTCTTTCGTGGGAAAACTAGCATAGCGTAATGAAAAAGGGCACAAACTTAACGAAAATAAAATTTTATCGCAAAAATGTTCATGCTATTTATAAGATGAAAAACCAAAGTATTTTTTAATTTTTTTTTTTTTGAAATTTTTAGAATCCTTTGTATGACGTTCGAAAGTTTGGCTAAAATCTTGTTTTGTTTACGTTATCGCCTACTTCAACTATAGACATTGATTTTTTGCGCGCTTTTTTACCGTAGAAAACACATCTATTTAGAAATTCTTGTAAAAATTAAATAATTGTCCGATTTTAATGAAATTTTTAGGACTTATTCGCAAATGAATGAAATTATTTAAAAAAATTTTTTTTAGATAGTAGGAGAAAAATATTTTTTTAAATCTGTTACCCCCCTCTTACTTAATTTCAAGAAATTTTGCACATAGCCATCTTATTTTCTGACAATTTTTTTGTTAAAAGTAGGAATCTTTGGAGCTTGTAATTCACCTACTTTATTTATAATTAGTAACCAAATAAATGAAAATCTGCTCTGAATTAAAAAATAATAAATCCAATAAAACTATGACGTTACTTAATTAGAAAAGCTTGTAATTGCTTTTGTAAATAAATTTTATTAACGACATTATTGACTGAAGAAATGAAAATTTGTTGATGTATAATGAATTTTTACAAGAACCTTTTCAATATTTTTTACATTTTAATTATAATCATTTATAATAGTTTAAAATCATGTAAAATTCTGTATTGCGGTGTTCTCTGGAGGTTGTATAATAATCAAGTGGAAACGAAAATTACGAGTCTAAATTTGCAAATATTATTAAACATAGAGTTGCTATCTAGTTTTAAAATACTTTTTTACTTAATACGTTATTTATTTTCATGTATGGTTGACTAAAACTGTCATTATTATGAAAAGGTTACTTAATTTAAGAGTTTTGTTCCTTCCATTAGATTTATGAAAATTGCATTTATGGTCATGCGTAGAAGCTGTCATTCAATAGTCCGTCATTCAACAGTCCGTCAAACGTTCGATCAGATGAACTCGACCATTCGTTAATAATTAGTTGTATATTATTTTTTATGTTAAAAGTAAGTAATTTTTCCTTAAAATCAGATTAATTTAACTTTTAATTTTCTATTTTTACTAAAATAAAGTGCCAGAAATCTTTTGAAATATTTTTAAAATCAATGAATTTTTGTTTGTTTACAAATTTCTTAAAATTAAGAAAACGGACGCTTTTAAGAAAATCTTCAGAAATCAGAATTCAATTTGACATTCCAATCTATATAATTTCTATCAGAAATACTCCAGAACTTTTACCTAATGGAGACAATAAGTTTAATCATTAAGCTTTCAATTAAATCTTCAAGAATTTTTATTTGTGTAGTATTATTATTTTTTAATGCATACTCATATTTGATTGAAAATTCTGTTTACTTTTTTATATATATAGTTATACAGTACATTATAATTTCCACTGGCCTTAATCGTTTGAGAAAATGTCTGTCTTCTGGTACTAGAAAATCCAAATAGACGGCTTATGCCAGTTTCGTAAATGTCCGTATAATTCCGTAATGATGACTTCCGTGAAGTTTGTTTATATCCGATGCAATCTCAGCTTATATTAATCGTTCGATAGAATGAATCTGAAGAATGACTATGTTCAATTGAATTTTGTCAACCATCTATCGTGGGTCGATTGGTAAGACACGTCTGATCTTAAAACGACATCTGCCTGGTGTTGGGAATATGCAGATCTGATTCATGTCGGAATACAGATATTGTCCAAACGATTTCTTAAACGATTAAGGCCAGTGGAAATTATATCTACTATTTAACTGGTATATATATATATATATATATATATTTTTAATCGTATCACCCCGAGCAAGGCGGTAATGCCACTGATGTGCAGGGGGCTACGTAATAGAGAGAAGATTGGAAAAGAGAAAACCGAAAACCGCATCCTAAACAGGAAACAAGGGATGAGCCTCTTCACCGGTTCAATAAACGTGGGTGGAGTGTGAACCGGGCGATAGTTTAGTCTATCTACTCCATAAAAAAATAATAATGTTGAGCAAATAAAAATTCAAATATGTCGCCTGATGCCAGTTTTGTAAATTTCCGTATAATTCCATTTTTACACACACACACACACACACACACACACACACGCGCGCGCGCGCGCACACACACACACACATACACACACACACACACACACATATATATATATATATATATATATATATATTTGAATTAAAATATTGAATTACACCAAACTTTAAATAAATAAGAATAAAACCGGAACACAACAGCTGTATGAAAAAACAAAAACAAAAAAACAGACGAGTCAGTACATCATAATGGCGCCTTTACGAAACTTTGAATTTGGCATGACTCTGCTCAGTTAAGTGACAAACTTCTTCACATTAATCACACACACACATACACACACACACATATAAATATATATATATATATATATATATATATATATATATATATATATATATAAGATAAACAGAAGTTCCACTAATATATATGCATATATACACTAATATATATATATATATATATATATATATATATATATATAAATGTATACACTCATGAAAGTATCTATCGATCTATGTCTGTTTGTTATTTCAAGCATTGAACCACACTTACACGTGTGAGACGAAGTATATGACAAGTGGAGACTGATACATTCATCTATTTAAGTCTTGATGTGCTTGCTTATATATATATATATATATGCATGCATTTCATGTGTACCCGAAATATAAAATATTTTTTTCTTGATTGATAAAAATGGCTGAACAAGATAGATTTGAATCGCATGTACGTTACAGGAATATAAAATCTTGCAAAAAAATTGTATGAAAAATTATTTAAAAAATATCTCAATGAAAAATGTAAAACGAAAAACAAAAATGAAAACAATTATCAGGCTAAAACATTTTTTTTTCTTTGGCTTATACCTTAGTCACCAGGATTATTTGTAAATATCACCATCTTGCCCTCGTTGTTTTTTTGTTCTTTTCGTTTTCGTCTTCAGGCACTGACGGTTCTAAAGCTGTTAATTGACCGAAGACATTTGAGACAATTTTTATTGTTTTTTGTTTGTTTGTTTCGTTTCTACTTTTACTTATTTACTTATGTTGCCGTAGCCTCTTCGCTTTGCTATTGCCTTTCTTTCACACTAAGGGTCCCTTTGTTTGTTTCGCGATATATCATGTCAATTCCATGCTATTTATCACGCGGCTATCCTTCGGCCGCCATCTTGGTAACGTTCTGACGTCATCCATCAAGTAAAGGAGCGTGTGAAAAAATCCCTGCCAAGCGTGACCCCAATACGGAAACGGCATTCTGCGACACATATGACATAGAGTATCCATTTTCATTTACATTTTCCCTCTGTGATGCACATACACACACACACACACACATTAACACAAACGCTCCCTCAGAAAATGAACACACACACAGGCATACATATAGCTAGATACATTTTTTAAGATGTATGATTTTTTATACAAACATTATTATGATTTTATTTATAGACGGCGAAAAACTTTGTTAAAACATCTTTTATTTTATTTATTTATTTTATTTATTTATTTATTTTGGTATTTTGGCATCAAAGCTAAACATTCAATTTTTACATGAAACATGAGCCTCTTTATTCACTGAAAATCACCTGGTTGAGAAATTAAAAATTCAGACAATTGCGGGATTTTAATGAAATATTTAGGAGTTATTCCAAAGTGTATGTCATCATTTTTTTAATATCCTTCGTTGTAAATCTATGTAAAAATGTTTTTGTAATTTTTAACAACCCACTTCATTTAATTTTTATGAACTTTTAAGAAATTCGTTTTTGCATTGCAAATAGTTTACATTAATGATAAGAACAAGTTTTCGGAGAATTTAAATTATAATTTGGAGAATCAGCTTTGCGTCTTAAACTTAAAAAGTCTTAGACTTTTTCCTTTAAACAGAAAAGCTTTTATGTATAAAATATATGGGGTACAATATTTTCTAACAAAGAATTTCGTTAAATAATGAATTTTACAAACATTGTTTTTATTTTTTAATTCCAGTAACCTATAAAGATTTAAAAATTCTGTATTAACTTGTTGTAGCCAAGAAAAGTTATTATTAAATTTAAACTATATTTACTAATCATATATGGCAGTGGTAATTGTGGAAATCTGAAAGTGGGTAGCGCACTTAAGGGCCGAGATTTTTCTTAGAAGGAGGAGGGAGCAAACTGAAGCAGGGTTTTCATTTCCATACTACACCACTATCGTATACACAACTTAGGAATGATTTTGATTATAAGTATGTTACTTTACTAAATTAAAAGGAATAAATTTTCTATTCATAGTAGTGAGTTCTAGTCTGTTTTTGCCATATTTTCCACTCTCAAGCTGTTGAAACACAAGAGAGGTTAATTTCAAAACAAAATCAGAGGATTAATAATACTAACGTCAATACTAGCAAAACAGTATAATATATCTACTCAAATCTTTTTCCTCTACAAAAACATTTTGAAGCACCAAAAATAAATGCGAGAAAAAAATAATGCGAAAATAAAATAATGCATCCAAATCAATCAAAATGCTGTGGGTACCACAGCCGTACAAAAATCATGTAAAAAATTAATTTATATTTTGGGCAATGTCCGACCATACGATCAAGAAGCTACTTTGAAATAAAGAAATAATTTAAATCATATAATTTCTCCATGACTATAAAACAAAAAACATCAAAATATAGGGCAGCTGGATTGACGCAAACCGAAGTTAACATACATGCTATTTTGCTTCGATTTTACTCATTTCTCTAGATTTCAACAAAATTAAATGTAAGTTAATTTACATCAATATTCAAAGAAATGTACTTCTTTAAAAGCAGAGTCAATTTACGCTATCATTAGCTAAAAAATGTAAGCTTTATCGAATGGTTGCACTCGTCGGGGCATAGTCGGTAACGAGATAATTCACAGACGGGTAATTCATTCACTAGGCTGACTGCAAATGCCCGTTTACAGGTTGATGAAATTACGACTACGAGAGATGTAAAAAGAGAAAAAGAATACAAAAAACTAAGTTAATTTATTTTTCTTTGTTTTTTTTCTTTTTTGTTACCAAATATTTTAACCGTTACGACTTTGCTTTTTAAGTAATAAAAGAATATTTTTATCACCTAGGCACCTGGTATTCGAGTTTCAGCAGATACTTGTGAATGATGGCTGATGATTTTATTGACATTCTATTGCTCTCTTCTAAGTGACCCATTCATTGTGATTTTTTGCTAATATTAGGAGTAGACATCAATATCAAAGAAATGTACTTCTTTAAAAGCAGAGCCAATTTACGCTATCATTAGCTATCTACCTCCCATTAGCATGGGACAGGCTAGCCTCCCAGAGAGTAAAATACTACGCCTCCTTGGCCTTACACTCTCGGCGGACCTCAAATGAAATGACTATATTGAATCCATTGCCAAATCTGCTGCTATGAAAGTCGGCTCCCTGTGCAGGGCCCGGAAATTTTTCCCACCTGAAACTATTCTGCACATATACAAATCTACCATCCGCCCGTGTATTGAATATTGCTGCCATATCTGGTCGGGTGCCCCTACTGCTCTCCTTGGGCTTCTTGACAAAATACAAAGGAGGATCTGTAACGTGGTTGATACTGACTTGGCAGACCGGCTGCAGCCGCTCTCACACCGGCGTGATGTAGCTTCCCTGTGCCTCTTCTACAAGTACTTTCATGGCTTCTGCTCCGATGAGCTTAGATCACTGGTGCCGCCTAAGCACGAATTTACACGAGATACTAGATTAGCAACTAGGTCCCACCCTTTTACAGTTAAACAAATAAGATGTAACCGTAAATTCTACTCCAACAGCTTCTTTTCTCGCGCTTCCCGCCTGTGGAGCTCCCTTCCACAAGTCTGCTTTCCCGACAGTTACAATCTCCAGGTGTTTAAATGTAGGGTCAATAGACACCTCCTATCACACTAACTCCCAACTATTCTCACAACACTCTCATCTACCCAACCCTCATTCTCGGTATCCTCACCCGCCTATCACCCACCCTCTGTTATTTCCTATATTTAATCAGCCTTTCTCCACTCTACGTAGCCTCCTGCACAGTAGTGGCAGTGACATGCCTTGCTCGGGGTGAAACGCTTATAAAAAAAAAGGAAAAAAAAAAGCTTTATCGAATGATTGCACTCGTCGGGGCATAGTCGGTAGTAGGAGTAGACGAGAAATAATTAGAAAAATAAAAAGTTTAAGATAATTTATTTAAAAGAAAAACAGTAATTAAAAGATTGAGTAAAAGTAACCTAAAGTGTTTTTAAAAATATATAAGAATTAAGTAGACAAGGGGATAATAAAGAAATATTAAATATTTTTAATGTAATAAAGAAGAGTTTACAAAATAAGGAAATCAGGAAAATTCAATGTAGTGGAAAAGACGATAAATAAATCACTAATACAAAGAATCGTAATTATAAAATTAAAAAATCACAGAATTACAAAGTAGAGTTACTAAAAAAGTGAGAATCATAAAAAAGTTTAAAACATGTAACTGAGTGCATGGTCATCAGCAAAAGATACAATCCAAAATGCCAAATACAGGTGGGGGATAACAGAATCAAACAAGTCCAAGAATTTAAGTACCTAGGAAGTGTTCTAACAGGAGATGGAAAGTGCGACACGGAGATCCGAAGGCGAATTGGCATGGCAAAGGACGCGTTCCAGAAGATGAGCAAAATACTAACACACAGGAAAATTTCAATAGAAACGAAGAAAAGAGTCCTAGACTGCTACGTGATGTCAGTTCTTCAGTACGGCTGTGAATGCTGGACAATATCATCGAAAATGAGGACAAAACTGGAAGCGGCCGAAATGTGGTTCTACAGAAGGATGCTACGGATATCGTGGACTGAGCATACAAGCAACGACGAAGTATTAGAAAGAATGGCAACAAAATGGAAATTGATGCTGAGCATCAGGAAGAGACAACTGAAGTTCCTGGGACATGCAATGAGGAAGGAGAGCCTGGAGAACCTGATACTGACTGGACAGATAGAAGGAAGGAGTGACAGAGGAAGGCAGCGGATAACATATTTGCAGGGTCTGATCAGGTGGATGACGGAACGGGTGTTGCCAGGAGCAACAGGAGCAAACATACTAAGAGCCACAAGGGATAGGGAGACGTGGAGATCCATGATCGCCTACGTCCTGAAGGGACAGGGCACATAGAAGAAGAAGAAGAATGTAATTGAAAGAAATTCATTGAAGTCCAGCTAACGTGGCTCTTGATCTGGAAAAAAATTCATGCAGTTAATTCTGCCATTATATTGTGGTGATGGCTATCAAGTTCGTCTACAAAACATTCCAAGCCTATTCATTCAGCTCGCGAACTTTCAATAGATAGCAGTGCAATGTCATTTAATCGGTCATCATCGATTGGATTTCTCAAAAAAAGCTTCATTTTTGAGAAGTTCCTTTCACATGAAGCACTTCTAACCGGGAGTGTCACTGGTATCAACAATAAATTGAAGGTACTTCTTCTTCTTCTTCTATGTGCCCTGTCCCTTCAGGCCGTAGCCAATCATGGATCTCCACGTCTCCCTATCCCTTGTGGCTCTTAGTATGTTTGCTCCTGTTGCTCCTGGCAACCCCCGTTCCGTCATCCACCTGATCAGACCCTGAAAATATGTTATCCGCTGCCTTCCTCTGTCTCTCCTTCCTTCTATCTGTCCAGTCAGTATCAGGTTCTCCAGGCTCTCCTTCCTCATTGCATGTCCCAGGAACTTCAGTTGTCTCTTCCTGATGCTCAGCATCAATTTCCTTTTTGTTGCCATTCTTTCTAACACTTCGTCGTTGCTTGCATGCTCAGTCCACGATATCCGTAGCATCCTTCTGTAGAACCACATTTCGGCCGCTTCCAGTTTTGTCCTCATTTTCGATGATATTGTCCAGCATTCACAGCCGTATTGAAGAACTGACATCACGTAGCAGTCTAGCACTCTTTTCTTCGTTTCTATTGAGATTTTCCTGTGTGTTAGTATTTTGCTCATCTTCTGGAACGCGTCCTTTGCCATGCCAATTCGCCTTCGGATCTCCGTAAAAACACAGCATATTAGGAATAAAAAAAAAGCCCCAAACTTAATAAAAACGAACCTTTTCCATAAAAATGTTTATATTATTAAGAGGAAAGATCAAAGTATTTTTTAATTATTTTTTTAAATTTAATTCCTTCTAAAACGTTAGAAATTTTCGTGAAAAAATCTTGTTTTGTTTTGAGTTAGCGGGTTACCAAATCGTTACGAGAGTTTACAATGGAAAAAGTAATATTACATAACATTAATTTGGAAATTCTTGCAAAAATCAATTAATTGTTGGATTTTAATGAAACCGCCAGAATTTATTCGTAAATGAATTAAATTAATTTTGAAAATATTATTTTAAAAATATCTTCATAATTTTTTTCTACTTCTGTTACTCCACTCCACGTAAATTCATGAAATTTCAAAAATTAAATTCTGTACGTAAAAATAGTTTTATTAGTTAAACGCAGGACTCATCGGAGAAAGTAAATCATGAATTACTTTTTAAAACCATTTAGTTTTCAAAACTGTGTATAGTTGTAAGTAAACGAATATGAGAGCGACAAAAGGATGCGTGGTTTGCTTGATTGTTAATAAAAAAAAAATCATTTCGGCGTTCAGTTGTGACAATTATAAATAGGGAAAGAAGAGGTCTAAATTGTTGTCTACCAAGCCCTTTTCTTTGATTCTTTTATACCAAATGCCGGCATTGTCAGCAAATCTCGGTAGGGTTATAAGATCAGTCATTTAAGTGCCATAAGTGGTACACGCTTGGACGATTATGTCTGACTGGACAGAAGATTATCCCGTAGTAAGTTGCCATTGTTTTCTGCGGTAGACTGGTTGCCAGCCAAGGCTATAGAACCTAATCTGTCCTGTTATTTGACTCATAGCTAGAGGAGGAAGAGATGTATTATATTGTTAAGTAGTAATAAGTGGGGGATCAGATTATTATTTCATAATAATATAAAACTGATCCCCCACTTTATGACCAGTAGAAGCCTTAATCATGTTTTCATCTATTATATTCAGTCAGTCAGTTAAATGCCATACGTGACACACGCTTTGGGCGATCATGTCTCGAAAAAGAAATGACTTACTGGGCAGAAGATTACCTCGCAATAGGTTGACAATGCTTCTGCGGTAGACTGGTTTCCAGCCATGGCTATAGAACCTAATCTATCTTGTTTTTTAATCCATAACTGGAGAGAAGAAACGGATTAATACGTTTCCCAAGGGTATTTGTGCTAAGTGAATGCAAGGAATTCAACTGGGTTGTAGGATACAAATCTTATATCATTCCAACAAAAACATTTTGAAAGTAGAGTTCCCACACCAAAATCGGATCAAAATCGCTGAAAACAATTTTGGAGAAAAAAAAAAGACGAAGGCAAATTTCATGAGCTAGTGAGAAAACATTTTCTGGCCAATGAATTGAGAGCGATTTGCAAAACTGAGAGAAAGGAACAAGAATGTGTCAAAAAGTTGTTGATATAAAAAGAGAAAGTTGAATCAGTCTGATGGAAGCAGATATTAAATAGGATACCGCTACAATGTAAAAGAAATTTCAATCCACTGAACGTCCCGTCGACATACATTCGTTCTTCCTCTCCTTCTCGTGTGTTATTTTACTTTATCTCTTCTTTGCTCATTCGCCGTCAACAAAAAAGATTAAGACGGCGACAACAACAATAAGATACTTCAACTGACACCTAAAATTATCGGCGATAAGTAGAATTTTCTTCTGATCTTTTATTTCTCACTTACTTTTTACCGCAAATTGATCACTTTTCCTTCTTTTTCCCTTTGTCTTCCGCAAAAAGATAAAAAGAAACGCATACTTTATTCCGACTCTGTAAAAACACACAAAAGAAAAAAAAACATAGAATGTCTTTTTTTCTGTACACAGATTTTGCTAAAACCACGAACGCAGGATTCATTTAACGCCTCAACTAAATCACTGAAAAAATAGCATAGTATTAAGAAAAAAAATGTCGCAAACTTAATGAAAACGAACATTTTCGATCAAAATGTATATAATATTATTAAGAGGAAAAATCAAATTATTTTTTAGTTATTTCTATTTTTTTAATCCTATCTAATTCGTTCGACATTTTGGTGAAAATCTTGTTTTTATTTTCGTTAGCGGGGAGACGAATCGTTACGAAAGTTTACAATGGAAAACGTCATATTACATAACTCACTTTTTCCTGTGACAAACACTTTAATTTGGAAATTCTTGAAAAAATCAAATAATTGTCGAAGTTTAATAATACTTTCAAAACTTATTCACAAAACAATGAAATTATTTTTGAAATTATTATTTTTTAAAAATATTAACAAAATTTTGTTTTTTACATCTGTTATCCACCTCCACGTAAATTCATGAAATTTTATAAATAAATGAAATTATTTTAAAATCATTATTTTAATAAATATTGGTAAAAATATTTTTTTAAATCTGTTACCCGCCCTCCACCTAACTTCATGAAGTTTCAAGAAATTAAATTCTGTAGGTAACAATGGTTTTATTAGTTAAACGCAGGACTCCTTGGAAAATGTAAATTCTATATTATATTTTAAAACCATTGATCCACTTTTACCGAAAATCTGCTCCGAATAGTAAAATAACAAGTGCAATAAAAAGATGACATTATTTCGATTAGATGAGGTTTAATTGCTGTAATGAAAATATAAATATCAGACATTATAGTGTGAAAAAAAAATCGATAAATAATGAAATTTTAAAGAAATTGTTTTCATTTTAGTTTTTTACTTTTAATAATTTATAAATTATCAAAAATATTTTTTAAATATTTTCAAGACTTGTAGACGTTAGGCTGTCAGATTACATAATGAAGACTATATTTACTAATCAAAAATTGAAAAGTTTAATACAAATAATTTCGCCAATTTTTTTAATTTTTTGTGGTAATTTTTATGTCTAAATTAAAAGGTCATGCGTATCAGAATTTGTCCCTATTACCGGAAAAAATTTGCACAATTTTGACACTTGTGATCACCATATACTGTCAACACAGTTCAATTACGGTGAAAAGGCTAGAAAAATCAGATTAAATTAACATTCAGTTTGCTAATTTTCTAAAAATATTATGTCACAGATGTATATCTTATTTTTGCAAGATTTCTAAAACCGAGAATTAACTTTTGTTTACAAATGTGTCGATCGCTTAAAAATGGCCGAAAAATTGAAAGATTAAAAAAGAATCTCAAAATTTTACATACCAATCAATTTAATTTCTGTTTGAGATACACAAGAATTCTTTGCTTACTGGAAATAGTAATTTCGTCAAAATGCAAACGGGCATTCGCAGAATTACCCGTCTGTGAATTATCCAGTTACTCACTATACCGCGAGTCCAACCATTCGATCAAGGTTACATAGCTACACAAATTCGCTGAAAAACAGCATAGCTTGAAGAAAAGGACATATATATATTAAATAAAAACAAAGTTTTATCGGTAAAATGTTCATGTTAGTATTAAGAGGATAGATGAAAGCATTTTTTAAAATTATTTTTTAAAAAATTTTAATTCTTTCGAACACGACCGAAATTTTGGGATAAAATCTTGTTTTTCTTTCGACCGTGAATGACGCAATTTTTACAAATATTTATTACGGCAAACGCAATATTACACAAGTCACTTTTTTGCCCGTGAAAAACACATTAAATTTGAAATTCTTGAAAAAATCAAATAATGGTCGAATTTGGATGAAAATTTCAAGACTTATTCATAAATCACTACAATCATTTTTAAAAAGTTACTTTTAGAAAATCTTGGTAAAATATATTTGTTTTTTTACATGTTTTATCCCACTCCCTATTATTTTCCTGAAATATCTAGAAATTTGCGAGAGTTTGCTCATATGTTTTATATTAATTAAATTCAGGAATCATTGGAGAATGCTAATCAATTGTCTATTTTATCTAAATTTGCCATTTTTCAGAAAATATGGGACTTTATTTACCAACAAGTACTATAATCTTTGTTTTGTTGCCTATTCCCATGTGTGCCTGTGTACTAACAGATTTCTTTGTAGCTATTATGAAGTTACTGTACTGAAAAACAAAACAATTTTCAATAAATGCAGAATGAAATACACTGAAATCCTTCTTTTCTGAAAAATGTCCCGGTAATTAATCCTTAATTTAAGGATGTGCGTTGTGGTGTACTGGATATCGACTTGGATCGAAAAAGCGGAAAACCGAGTTCGAATTTTAGTTGCATTCATTTACGCGAAAATACCCTTGCGAAATTTGCGTGTAAGTTTTCTACCTCTAGGCATGGTTTGAATATCAGGACAGAATAGGTTCTATCGGCTTGGTTGACAACCAGTCTACCGCAGAAGGAAATAGCAATCTACTGCTAAAAATAATCATCTGTCTAGTTAGTCATGGATCGAAAGAGACATGATTGCCCAAGTGTGTATCGCGTGACACTTAACTGATTGACTGAATTAAATCTTACCTCACTTCTACTAAAACAAAAAAGTACCAGTTGTATAATTTCTGCTAATACTGTAAGTGTTTCTATGCCAAAGTTCGGGTGCTTACAGTAGGCCGGTAAACATTATAATTAACCCAAAAATGACTACTACACCAGAAAAGCTATCACGTTTAATCAAACCACTTAGATTTCACTAATGTTTTCCTTAAAAAAATGTGGGTAACAGCCTATTTTAAGATTTTTATTCTTTAATTTTTGTGAATGCCGCTTTGTTGTGAGATGAGGAGGGTACATATCGTAGGACCATTACCACTATGTAATGCGTTTTCTATTATCTGTAGAATTCTTGAATAACGTGCCATACACAAGAGTAATATACTGGTTGATTAAAAACAGAATATCTACTTAAATACGAATATCGATCAAAAATAATTTTCAAAACAAATAATTTCAAATTGTCGGTTGTTTATAAACATTTCGTTAATCTTCATTAATTTCCGTAACATGTTTACATTTGTTGACATTACGATACATTTCAGTGCAGATATGATCATTTGCGTGAATCGAAAATAGTGTTATATAGGCTTGATTTGACTTCGCTTAGATTGTTGGTCATTCGTGGTCAAGAGGTCTAAGACGCGACAGATCAACTGGTGGCTTCCTATGTGGGTAGGGGTCGCAGTTTCGAATCCTGCAGAATGACACACATTTTCGTAACAAAACATTTATCGTAAATAATCAGTCCGGTAAAAATAAATATGTATACTGTTTGATTAAAAACAGAATATCTACTTAAATACGAGTATCGATCAAAAATACAGTTCAAAACAAATAATTTAAAATTGTCGGTTGTTTGTAACCATTTCATTAATCTTCGTTAATTTCCGTAACATGTTTACAATGTAAACGTTGATAATCTGTGACTCAATCAGTTATATTTATAGAATTTAGAAAGTATAACGTTCATTTCCATGACATTCTGATGTACGGGGTTGGGGGCGGAACATGATCAGCTCAAACAAGTTCGCAAGTTCAGACAAAAGGATCAAACATAATATTGGGTGCGAATGTCAGTTTTGTTTGACCAATTAGACGTCATATCAACACTTGCATTATTTAATATCAATTTTCAGTCTTAAAAGACAAACATATCAGATAAATAATTTATAGGTAAAATAATAGGCATATTTAAAACATGTACATTGATTTTCAGTTTACACAAAATTCAAAAAGGTATCAGTCAGTTAAGTGCCATACGTGATACACGCTTGGGCGATCATGTCTTGAAAGAGACATGACTAACCAGATAGAAGATTTTTCCACACTTTTCTGCGGTATGGTAGACTGGCTGCCATTCAAGGCTGTAGAACACAATCTCTCCTGCTATTTAACACATAGCTCCAGGGAGAAGAGACGGATTAATACATTTCCAAAGTGTATTTGCGCAACGAAGTGAATGCAACGAATTCAACCGGAATTTGAACTCGCATCTCCGATTTATTGTTTCAAAGCCGATATCCACTGCAACACAACGCACATCCAGACATAAATAGACTGGAATTAAAAGGTTAGATACTGATCTGGTTTGCACAAATGTTAAAAAGGAAATCATAAATCCATTATACGCAAAAATAAAGTATGCAATATTCTGGTTTATACTAACGTCAAAATAGTAGCCATGGCTCCGGTATACACTTCAATAAAATAGGTAGACACTAGTCAGGTTTATATTCGAGTCTGCTAGTATCTACTAAAAAAGTGGATTCTTTTGAAATCACTATTTACATTATTCGAGCTACTGTCCTAATCTTAGTTGCTATTTGTACGACGTTTCGGCTGTTGTACGCCCCGGTCTTCCACAGCTGCAAGAAATTTCGAACCGAACCCTTTATGACAATCATTGGGTTATATCATTCTCATTTCCTGCGTAAAGCCTTTTTTGGTAGTCATGAGTTATCTCCCTCGAACCCTCTAAGTTACTTGTTCATCACTGCTGTAGCCTGGTATTTAATCTACAAATCTTTGGGTCAAGTCACTGGAACTAAACAATGTTTATATCCATTAGGCCATGTGCCCTTAAGGAGCGTACAAAACGATGTACAAATGGCAACAATGATGAGGACAATAGTCCGAATAATGTAAATAGTGTAAATACTGCCTCATCTTTTGGAAGGGTTATATTCATATGTCGGGTATTGCAAGCGTCGCAGACAGGACAAATTAGGGGAAATGATTTCCTGTAGAGCCGATAACTTGACAGTACCGCCTCATATAAACTTTCCACTTCTTGCACCTGAAATGATAATACATGTGTTGTTACACAACAAGTAATTACCGCTTGGTAATTGCAAGGAGGATGTGCGTTGCGGCGCAGTGGATATCGGCTCGGAACGAGAAATCGGGGAACCGAGTTCGAATTCCAGTTGAATTCCTTGCATTCACTTACGCACAAATACCCTTGGGAAAGGTATTAATCCTGTCTCTTCCTTTCAGTTATGGGTTAAATAATAGGGCAGATTGGGTTCTATAGCCTTGGTCGGCAACCAGTCTACCGCAGAAAGAAATGGCAACCTACTGCCGGATAATCTTCTGCCCAGTCAGTCATGTCTCGAGAGAGACATGATCGCCCAAAGCGTGTATCGCGCATGGCACTTAACTGACTGAATTACCGCTTTCATAAGATTAATTATCTCATGTTTCAGTGAAAAGACCTGCACATTTCATCGTCAGGTTACTTTCAGCGAATAACTTGTTTGATAATGAATCCCAAAAATTTGGACAAAGATAAAAAAAATGTCTCTTTAGCAGACGTCGGTAGATTTCGGTGCAGAAAGGAATCATATTGCCAGTCAAATATTTATCTTTCTTTTTCAGCTTGTGGGCATTAAGAATCAAGTAAAACTATAGATTTACGATGGCCGACTAAAAAGCCTACGATCCTTCTAGTCGATCCTTGTAGATAAAACTAAGACAACACAATACTTTTACTAGTTAATCTTAAATCGTATTGACTCATATTTCGATTATTATTTTTTTTATTTTATAAGCTATGACACTCTTTTATGTCCAGTGCTAAAAATAAATAAATAATGAGAATTTTGAAATTATTTTTCTGACTTAAAATGATCTCAAATTGTGGTTCCAAATTCGTTTCGGTTTATCAGAATTGACTGTAAATATTGATTAATTAAAAGCAATATATATGCATATTTATAATACTTTATTTTTCAAAATATTTTCTACATAAGTATTTAGTGCCAAATGTCGAAAAGAATTATCAGTCAAAAGATTTTTAAAATTGAAATATTCTTTCTCTTGGAGATATTTCTAAATTTCAACTAACTTTCCCTCTATATTTCTTTTCGACAATAAATTTCGGGTCAATCATTTTATTTCTCGATCAGATGCGAGTTTCTCAATGAAACATAAGTAAAATATTTAAAAATATTAAATATAACATTATAAAAAAAATAATGAAAATTATTACCTCATATTTCTTTTAATTTGTAATCCTTGTAAAATATCTCGGACCGGATTTTAGTTAGAGGGCCGTTGTTAATCTATCCCTAGTCTTTAGAATTAAAACTACAAAAGGCATCAAACACCATTTCAGAGGAAAAATTAATGGAAGAAACACTGGTTTATTTGACATGTTATTAAACGCGAGATATTGTTAATTGAAACGCTTGGTTGGAAGACGTAAAAAGCACCGAACGTCCAACGAGAGACAAGAATGAAAAGAATAAACAGAAAAAATAATGATGGGATGCTGTAAATTTCTGAAATGAAAATAAACTTCAAATATAAAAAAGTAAGAATGAATTATAAAGAAAACGGAAGAGAAGATAAATAAAAGAAGGTTTTATGTGGTGAAATTAAATTGATGAAGTTTTTAAAATTTTTGACTATTTTATTTATACAAATTCATTATTCGGTGATCAAAGTATTTTTAGTTTTATATAATCCTACACCATTTTTCAGCTAAGTTTCGTTGGAAAGATGACAGCCCGGGGAAGAATTTCCTAATCGTGTTTTGCAATTGTTTGTTGCGTCATTTTTGTAAGTTTAGGACAGACATTGATATACAAATAATCACTGTTAATGAAAAAAAAGGTGTTTTATGTTTTATTGCGTATTTCAAGAATGCAGGTTTTTTATTTTAACATGACGGGACTTTTTTTTTCAGATTCAGGTTCTTCTTTCTAAGAATCTTTTTAAATGCCATCAGCCGCCAATTAACACTACTAACATCATTTCTCCCGTGAATTCCAATGAAGTAGAAATGGGATCATTGCTATTTTCTGTTTATATCAAATAAATCTATTTCCTTCTTTTTTATTACCGATGATTATTTTGGGAAAGATGAAACAAGACAAAAATTTGAGCATGTGTGAAAAAGAAAATTTTAAACTCGTCAAAAAGACAAAACACTGTCGGCAAAACCACAGTTAATCTACTGTTAGCGTTAGGCTTGGGTTAAGGGATAGGTCTAGAGCTACAAAGAATTGGCTAGAGCTGGAGCTAATGTTAATCCGAAGGTTAGGACTAGGATTAGGGTCAAGTTGCTAGCACTAGAGATAAGTTTAATACTAGGGTTAGGGCTAGGGCAATGGATAAGTGACTAGTGCTATAGCTATGTTTAAGGGCATTAGGGCTACGTTTTTGTGGCTAGGTTTGGAGCTAAGGTTAAGTCACCTGTTAGGGCTACAGTTTGGTTTCAGTGGCTAGGGATAGAGCCAATGTTAAGACTAGTGTTAGGTCTAGAGCAAGGGTTCAGTGGCTAGGGCAAGTGCTCACATCAAGGATAGTGTTCAGGCTGGGTATAGGGTTAAGTGGCTAGTGGCTAAGTTTGTCTAAGTTGAGGGCTAGGGCTAAGGTTAAGTGTTTCGCGTTAAAAAAAACTTAAACTTAAAATTTTCTTTGATTTTTCAAAAATATTTCAAAGACAATATTAATCTACTTTTTCTCTATTCTGGCAACTCGGCAGTATCTAATCTTGAAATTTATTTGCTTATTATTTTTTTTCGTTTCAGCCATGTTCAATTTTTTGTCTTGTTTAATCTTTCAAATTCATTTTTTTTTTCAATGGTTTCTAGCTGAAATGGATAAATGTTGAATTAAAAAAATTTAATTTTCAGTTATTCATCTAAAATTTTGCATAGGCTAGTAATTCCATCCACCTCACTGTTGCTGTCTGTTTTTTCTCTCTCTCTCTCTCTACTGTAAAGTTCGTCTCTCTCTCTCTCTCTCTACATATATATATATATATATATATATATATATATATATATATAGATCCTTTTTAATTCAAGATCAGTTGCTGCCGATTTTTATTGTTTTATGTTTTGTTTTTTGCTACTTTAAACTAGTTTGAAATCTTTTTCTTTTTTCGTTTCACCCATGTTCCATTTTTTGTTTTGTTTAATCCTAATTTTTTTCTGTCTAAAAGTTTCACGGGATGTTAGCAACCCGGCAAGACAAATAATTAAACTTAAAAAGGGAGTATAAATTCTTCAGGAGTTAATGGCCAGCTAACTAGAGATAAAATACAATGGAGAAAGCAACGGGAAACTACTCTACCATTTCTCCCACTTATATTCATAGACTTGCATAACAATATGACAAACCTTAACGGCGCGAAGTGGGTTAAGCCTAAGAACACTAACTCCTCGCCCAGTACGGAACGCCAGGCGCTACAGGTGTCACCGGACCGTCATTCTGCGACTATTAGCATTAACAGTGTGAAGCGGATAAATTTCTTCAGAATTTATCTGTCGCCTGGAATGGAAGAACATGAACGACAGGTGTCACCGGACAAGTTCGTAGCAAGCAAAAAATAATTCTAGGGACGTGGAATGTCAGAACCATGAACAACTGTTGACAGCTGAAAAGCTTGAAACAAGAGATAACCAGATTAAACATAAACATTTTCGGCATACGTCAAATGAGATAGGCAAACAATGGGGACTTCAGCACAGACGAGCACAGAATTATATACGCAGGAGTTGAAAATAATGAAAATGGAGTCGGCATTATACGGAATAATGACACAAGAAAATGCGTTATGGGATACAGCCAGAAAGAATTCTATTAAACTGAACGAAAAGCCTCTCAATACATCGGTAATAATGGTATATGAACCAACAACAAAAAGTACAGAAAAAGTCCTTCTATTTCATGCTTGATTATGCCAAGGCACAGTGCATATCATAACACATCAGAATCATCATGGGAGACCTAAATGTTGAAGTCGGCCAAGGGAGAGAAGATGTAACGGTCGGCAATACCGGACTATGAACCGCAATGACCGTGGTAAGAAATGGGTCCAATGGTGCACAGCGAATAACCAGATAATGATAAATATCTGGTTCTAACGATCATCACAGAGTAAATATATCAGGCTCTCGATAAGAACGGTGAAACTCGAGCAGGATATATCCTAACCTCAAATGGAACCACTATATTGATTCCATAGCTAAATCTACTGCTAAGAAGGTGGGGTCACTACGCCAATCCAGGATGTTTTTTCCGCCTGGCTCCATCCTGCATATATACAAGTCAACCATCCGTCCGTGCATGGAGTACTGCTGCCATTTATGATCAGGCGCCCCTGCCGTTCTCCTCAGTGTTCTCGACAGGCTCCAAAGGAGAGTCTGTAATGTGATAGGTACTGACATAGCGGCTCGACTGCAGCCACTTCCCCACCGTCGAAATGTGGCCTCCCTTTGTCTGTTCTATAAATACTTTCATGGCTTCTGCTCGGACGAACTTAGGTCAATGGTGCCTCCTCAACAGGGGCTTACTCGTGCAACCAGATTGGCAACTGGGTCCCACCCATTCACAGTCAGGTTAGCCAAATGCAGACGACAATTCTACTCCTTCAGCTTCTTCTCTCGCACTTCCTGCCTGTGGAATTCGCTCCCGTATTCTTGCTTTCCTGATGGCTACAACCTCCAGAAATTTAAATGCAATGTCCATACTCATCTATTAACCACTGGACTCTAGCTCTCTCCTCACCCCCGTATATCCTTCCCTTTCTCTCCACCTATGTATCTCATCGCACCTGCATTCTCAGCTTTCTATTGTTCCTTTCTAACTAGTTTGTACTCCTCCCTCTTTTCTAATTAATCTTTTTACAGTTATGTAGCCCCCAGCTGATCAGTAGCATTTCTGCCTTGCTCGGGGTGAAATAAATAAAAATAAGCATTTGAGAGACTTTGGCACGCTGGCCTTCTGCGCAAGCAACAGTGTTATGGTATAACTGGACGCTTGTTAAGTTAATCAAATCTTTGCTATCAAATCGCATAATGAAGGTCGTATTGAATGAGCATGCTTTCAGATCCTATCATACGAACACGGGTGTCCCTGAAGGCTCTATCCTAGGTCCTATGCAATCAGATTCTAGGTAGGCATCTATGCCCCTGACATCACTATTTAATCTGCCGAGGCAGACAAAGGAATCCTCGATGCTGGTTTTGAAAAGGACATCCAATCAGTGGTGAACTGGCTAATGACTCATACATATTAATTCTTCCAAAACGAAGCTGCTATAATTTAACCATCAAAGACAATGTCTTCTTTCCCCATTCCTCAGTAATATGGATCACATCCCTGAAAGCAATACACTGAGCCTCTTCAACATAACTTACACAGCCGACCTCAAGTTGAACGACTGCATTGAATCAATATAAGGTATTAAATCTACTTCTACGAAGGTCCTGTCACTGTGTCACTCTAGGAAGTTTTCTCACCTGAATCCATCTTGCACATATACAAATCTGCCATCCGCCCGTCCCTTGAATACTGCTGTCACATCTGGTCGAGCACCCTTGCTATTTATGTTGGGTTTCTCGACAAAATCCAAAGAAGAATTTGCAATGTAATCGATCTCGAACCGGCAGCTCAACTGCAGCCACTTTCGCACCGATGAGATGTGGCTTTCCTCTTTCTCTTTCACGGCTTTCTACTCCAACCAGTTCTCTGGTGTCCACATTTCACAAAATTTACAAGAGGTACTAGACTGTCAATTAGGTCCCACCCTTTTATAGTGAAAACAATCAAATGTAACCGCAAGTAAGTTGTCAGCGCAGCCGTAAGTATAACAGTTCTTTTAGACATGTATGAATCCCTTACATCAGCTAATATCAAACCTATATTTTAAATTTTCAAAATTGACCTTCACTGTGATTAATTAAATTACACATACCTATAAGATCTAAATATTCTGTGTATACCCCGTCCATATTAACCCTCTAATAAGCAAACATATTGTTTTCTATTTTCAAATGTAAATCGTTTTCACCAATAGTACTGGACATTGTCTGATGACGAGATAAAAACTTTAAATCACGAAACAAAGAAATTTCTGTGTCGCAGGGGAAAATATTTTTAATTAAAAAATGAATCTAACTATATTATGCTCTACGTTGTATTGAGCACTTTTGAAAAAAAAGTAAATGGCATGATCCATCTTCAGAGGACCACATAAGAAAAAAATATCCAAGTGTTGAAAATTTATATATATAGTAAAGTTTTGTAATTTGCTTGAAGCATTGTGGATATTAGTTGTATGGTTAGGTTTTGAAGGTCGTCACAACGCGTTTAGTAAAATAAAGGAAGGTAAAGAAGTTTTTGGGTATTACCTATTTATTATACATTAATATTTCGAGATCAAAATCTCATCTTCAGAATGACAAAAGAGCTTGCGTCCGTCCGAGTGAGTCCGTGCCTTTCAACGAATGGTCATTCCTGGTTGTTGCTGCTGCTGCTGTCATTAATTGTAGCAAGTGCTTGTGTGTGTGTGTGTGTTAGTGTGTTAGTGCATATATGTGTGTGTGTGTTTATGGTATATATATATATGTGTGATTGATAATTGGGATCTTTTTCTGGTCTGATGTTATCAGTCTGCTTAATTATGCATTTTATCTAAGTATGTGTCAACCTGACCCTAAGTTTGAATTTTGCCAAAGTTGAAGTGGATTTGTTTTATTACTGTTGTTTTGTATATCTGCTTTATCTCATGGTGTGTGCGTGTCCGTGAGTGTGTCAAGTGTGCGTGTTTATGTACGTATACTTCTTATATTTTTGTGTGTGTGTATATATATATATATATATATATATAGTGATTCGCAGAAAAATCTGTTTCGCTGTATCACAGCTCATCAGTATGGTTAGACTCTGATTGCTTATTACCCAGGATTGAAACCCGACCGAATTGGCGTCAGTCGGCGATATATATATATATATATATAGAATAATTATTTTGTTTTATTTATTTATTTTATTTTATTCTCTTTCCTTTTTGTGATCATTTCATATACCTATTTATGGTATCATTTGCCCGTATGCGTGTATGTATATATAGATATGTATGTGTGTGTGTGTGTTTGTGTGTGTGTGTGTGTGTGTGTTTGTGTGTGTGTGTGTGTGTGTGTTCTCGGGTGTATAGTGTGTTATAGGTACTTCCACTACTTTGCGGGTTCCGGTCACGATAATGGCTTTGAATTTTTTCTTATGTCTTAATGCAAGATACTTTATAGTATTTACATCAATATATTCCATTATTTTAGTCTTTACATCAATAGATAAGTTTCCATTATTTTAGAAGGAATATCTATATAAATATTTTGGCATCATTTTTCACGGTACGGGTTCACACGTATAATAGAACAATATAAATATTATATTATTACGAACATAGAAAAGTATTGTTCTTCGGAATAATAAAGCAAAAACAGTAGAAAATTCTAGAGCAGATAATAAGAAAAGAATGTTTCGTAAATTTAACTCTCATGCTGGACAATTTCATCAAAAATAAATGAGAGATTCGAAGCAACAAAAATGTGGTTCTACAGAAGGATGCTGAGGAGACCAAGGAACTGAATATACGAACAACGACAAAGTTTTGAATAGTAGGCAAACGAAAAGGAAACTTGTACTTAGTTTCTGGAAAAAAACAGCTGATGTTTCAGTAACACATAATGAGGAAGCAGGTTTGGGCAATCACAGGATTTACAGAGGGAAAGAAAGCAGGAAAAACAGCGCAAGACGTACTTGATAGCCTTGATCCAGTGAAATGAGGAGCAGAATTTTGGAGAGATATCAAAAGGAAATGTGATGAGAGTGACAAGGGAGAGGAGTAAGTGGAAGTCCATGATCACCTACGTCCTGAAGAGACATGGCACATACAGAAGATTAAGTTAAGAGAAGAAGTTGAAAATAACGAGAAGCCTACTTGGCTAAAACACAAAAATATGTTTCGTCAGTTGGACAATGAATTTACACGAGCAACAAGATTAGCAACTAGGTCCCACCCTTTTACAGTGAAGCTTATAAAATGTAACCGCAATTTCTACTCTGACAGCTTCTTTTTACGCACTTCCCACCTGTGGAATTCCCTTCCATATACTTGCTTCCCCGGCAGTAAGGTCAATAGACATCTCCTATCACACTAACTTGCATCCATTCTCTCAAACTCTTTTCCCATCTACTCCACCCCCATCCTCGGTATCCTCATCCATCTATCACCCTCCTCCTGACATTTCCTATAACTAACCCCTCTTTCTCATCACTTTCACCTATGTAACCCCCTGCGCAACAGTGGCAGTAGAATGCCTTGCTTGGGGTGAGATGATTAAAAAAAAATCTATCTATCTATTTATCTATCTATCTATCTATCTATCTTTTCTCAAGCTCTTTTTCTATCTACTCCACCTCCATCCTCGGTATTCTCATCCATCTATCACCCTCCTCCTGACATTTCCTATAACTAACCCCTCTTTCTCATCACTTTCCCCTATGTAAGCCCTGCACAACAGTGGCAGTAGAATGCCTTGCATGGGGTGAGGTGATTAAAAAAACAAAAACAAAAACATAAAAACTATTTTCTCATTAACAATATGAGGCCACCGAGAGAAAGATTTTGCAAAATATCAAGTTTTATTCATTATAATTAAGTGAAGTGTAATATAGTTTTTGTTTTTATTGTCGACAATCTTTCTAAATTATAGTTTTTCATTTTTCATCAATATGTCGAAGAAACTTGAAAAATTCAAAAATACAAATTATCCGAATGATTAAAACTAAATAGTCCTACTCCTTACTTAACCACTGGTTTCCATTCCAACAACTTCGTCACTAGACGAAAATCTTGATATAATCGATAGAGTAGGCATACTAACCAGCTTCAAATAGCTTTATTGCCACTTTTGCACCATTTGTAGCATTACTAATTCATTTCCAAATGTTTATGCAGTACAATAGTGTATTGAAAGGTAAAAGTAATGGATTAATTCGAAAATCAGTTCTTTAAAGCAGAGAGAGGCAGGGGAAAGCAGAACATGACATACTTGAGGAGCTGGAGTAAATGGTTGATAGAACAGGGTTAGGAGTAAATAAAAAAAAAGGACAAAACTTATTAAGAGTTACAAAGAACAAGAAGATGTGAAGAGCCATGACTGCCCACGTTTTGAAGGGACACAGCACATAGAAGAAGAAGATGAAAAAGAAGAATGACTTCGAGTAAACAGATGATGGAACGGGGTTTGGGAGAAATAACAAAATGACAAAACTTATTAAGAGCTAAAAAGAAGGGGATGATTTGGAGGGCCATGACCACCCACGTCATGAAGAAACACGGTGCACAGAAGAAGAAGAAGAAGAAGAAGAAGAAGAAGAAGAATGACCTCGAGGAAATATATGATAGAACATGGTTTGGGAGAAAAAAATCTTATTAAGAGGTACAAGGGAGAAGATGATGTGGAGAGCCATGATCATCCAAATCCTGAAGGAACACGGTGCATAGAAGTAATAGAAGAAGAATGACCTTGAGTAAATTGATGCTAGAACAGAGTTTGGGAAAAATAAAAAATTCAAAACAAGAGCTACAAGGGAGAGAATGATGTGGAGAGCCATGATCTCCTTTGTCCTGAACGAAGACGGTTCATAAAACAAAAAAGATTCTGTACATTGTTTTGGTTTGCATTCTTTAAACACCCTATATTTTTTATATATTTGTTCAATTTATTTATTTTGTTTCATTTTTAAGAAAAAAAAATCAATCACGTTTAAAGTTTTTGAGCGACCGATTAAATATTTTAATGACTGAATTGTAAGCCTGGGGATCGTTAAACAGGTAAATCGTTAATTAGATAGTGGTTGTATTCAATATTCCTCTTTTCAAAAAGAGAATGTCTAATATGCTTACCGAAGATGTTTAACAACTATAATACCCTGGGTATATTTATTCATATCCGATTTAGTGTGCAACTTGATCTCTGGATCCAACTTATCCGACTTTCGTTTTTGCCTTTTTTTATTACATCTTGTCCTATAAAACCTTGGGAAATGTCTGCCCTGAATGAACGTGTTAGAAAGTGGAATAAAACTTGTTGACCCAATAACTAGTCTTTTACTCATAGTAGCTATTAAATGAACATCTAGATCGGGAATATCAACTTGGCCTTAAACTCTCAGTGAGACATGTAGGCGCATAACGCTATGGCATCAATCGCTTGTTCCTTCACTGAGTATTGGTCAACTGGGGCGATACAAGACGATATCCTTTCACGGTGGGATTGCACCCGGCAGCAACTTGCCGCTGGTGGGGCTCATTTGAAAGCATGTTTGCATGCGGCCGGCGGTTATCGATTTGACACGAACAGTAGGAAGACATGCAACAGCAAAATCATGCATTTTCATTCATTTCAGTTTTATTGTTTTGCTTTTACATTTTTTATTCTTTATTTAATTCTCTGCGATAAAATGTTTCCTTCTACTGTCAAAGACTGTGATCCAAACTCTAAAGAATTTGTCAAAGACGAAGAATTTCTTGCTGTCGGTCTTGGAGAAGCGAAAAATTAATCAATCTTTCTAAAAGTGAGATGTTAACAGTAGAAAGATGCGAAGCGGAAGCGATAGAAAAGAAAGAGAAATAACGAAACGAAAAATGTGCAATAGTCGAGGAAAATGAGTCGGAGAAGAATATAAAGGAAAATAGAAAGAGAAAATCACAAGAAAATGGATGGGAGGGAGTAGAAAAACGGGACGAGGTAGATGAGAAAGTTAAATTAAAATCATACAATCGTTGTCTGTCATGGAGTCTTTGTAATAAAGAGCCATCTTTTCGCCTGGGGTACTTTTTTTAAGCACCCACCTTATATATATATATATATATATATATATATATATATATAAGTGTGTGTGTGTGTGTGTGTATGAAAGATTTGATCGCTTTTTCCCGAAAGTTTCCGCCATATACTTGCGGCTAAATGAGTGCAGAATTTTCCAGACGTTCCCGCTTTATCGTTTATTATGAGACGTTCTCAGCCAAGCATAATCAAGTTTATCTAATTTCAACTTGTCATTCGAAAGAGCATGAGCTGCAAAATGAAAAAATCGGTTCCTAATCAGAAAGTTTAAGGTTCACTTCTAAGCACAGAATCTGTTGAATTGCGAGCTCTGATTTCGAAATGGCAGTGACCAATTTCGTTTGGCTAACCAGTTCCTTAATGTCTACTCCATTGCACAAAATTACATTCACCCTAATATGGCCGAGGTGGGTAGCCTGATAATAACAATTTTATCTCACGAACAATTTTGCTAGTTCAGTGCATAATTATTGGGTCTATGTGTCAGTATAAACCTAATTAAGAATTTAGGAAGTAATTTAAATTTTTTTAGAGTTACATATTTATCTGATTTGATTAATTCGTTTAATATAACTTATCAATACTTTGTTCTTTAAGACAAGAAATACATATAGATTGTAAGAAGATTTTGTGATTTTTCAGCTATTTACCCATAGAGTTTGAGTTCGAATTTTGTTTAACGGCATATCAACACCTCTGTGGGTTATTTGATGCCAAAAAGGTGGGGTTTTAAGGTATTTTTTAAATTTTCGTTTATAGTGAGAAGGTTGATTTAGTCAGATTTTAATGAAAATGTGTTTTTATTATTTTTATTTTAGAAAACTAAAATGTCTTCTAGTTTTGTATTCATAAATGTTTTGCTGAGAATAATTTTTTCTTCAAAAATGTATTGTTGGTAATATTTTTCTTTCAAAAATGTATATTTTTCTATAACAAAAGGTCCATTTTTATGTATATATTTCTATAAAAGTGTATCTTTAACTTTCATAGCGTGTTGACCTCAGTTTGAGGATTAACTGTTTACCCATAGATGGGACTCTAAGAGGTTCTATCACTCCAGGTCAGGTTGAACCTGTGAACAACAGCAATTAAGAAGTGGTTCCAGCTTCTCACAACCTCCCACTCAGAGGCCTTGCTGCCGGATGCAGTTTACCGTCATGCCCAGGACCATTATACATAGATGATGGGCGAATAGATGGATTCATATTATTCACAAAAATATTTGAAAATGTAACAAACACAACTAGAATTCGGATTCCCAAATCTGAGCCGTAAACCATAAATCAAAATGTGCATTCATAGTAAAAACACTCGTTGTTTTCACGGACGTGCAAACAAACATTTAGATATTAAAAAAAGTCCATAATTTTGAAATATTTGAATATTAATAGACAGTCCCCGATTTTCAAGTGTTTAGATGTTAATAAAAAGTTATAAATTTTCAAACTTTAGGATGGTAATAAAAATTCCCCAACTTTCAAACATATGGCTGTTTATAAAAAGTCTCCAGTTTTCAAGTATATGGAAATTAAACAAGTTTCCAATTATCAACATTTAGAGGTAAATAAAAAGTCCTCAAATTACAAACATTTGGATGTTAATAAAAATTTCTCAATTTGTAAATATTTGGGAGTTAATAAAAATGTCATCAATTTTTAAACATAGGGACGTTAATAAAAATGTCATCAATTTTTAAACATAGGGACGTTAATAAAAATGTCATCAATTTTTAAACATAGGGACGTTAATAAAAATGTCATCAATTTTTAAACATAGGGACGTTAATAAAAATGTCATCAATTTTTAAACATAGGGACGTTAATAAAAATGTCATCAATTTTTAAACATAGGGACGTTAATAAAAATGTCATCAATTTTTAAACATAGGGACGTTAATAAAAATCTCTCAATTTCAAAATTTTAGATGATAAAAAAAATCAACTTTTAAGTAATTGGATATTAATAACAAGTCCTTACTTTTCAAACATTTGGATGTTAATACAACATCCTGAATTTATGTACATTTCATTGTCAATAAAAAGGGATCAAATTGTAAACATTTGAATGTGAATAAAATATTCGCAATTTAAAAAATGTTTAACTTTTGGATATAATTTTGGATAGTTATAAACTGATCTCATTTTGAAAAAACTGGATAACAATAAAACGTTTTCAGTTTTCAGTCGTTTGGTTATTATTAAATAGTTTTCAATTTTCAAACATTTAGAGTTTAATAAAAAGTTCAATTTCTAAAAATTTGGATATTAATAAAACGTCCTGAGTTCTCAAACATTTCGATGTAAATAAAATTCCAGAATTTTCAAACATTTAGATGTTAATAAAAAGTCCCCAATTTTCAAACATTTGGATATTGTTGTGGATCCCGGATGAGGAACCACACAAAATAATAAATAACAAAAACAGATATGGAGATAGAAAAAGTAGGTTATATTGAATGTAATATAAACTGGAACGCAGGCTAGTCAATTCAGGAACACTATTAGTAGAAATAAATATATACAAGTCTTGAAGTGAAATAGTATGTCCGGGTAACTTATTCTAGCTGAGTGGAGCTCAGAGCTAGTCTGATCTCTGGTTAACTTCGGTATCTGTCGGAACTCTTCGAGAACTGTAACGGATCTCTACGATTACACTCCACTGTAAACTGCAACTACAACTGAGATTCCAGATCTCTATCTCCCTATGGCAAGTTTATATGTACACTCAGTCGAGTCCATTATCATATACAAAAAGAGGAGATTCCACAACAGATATTAAGAAAAAATATTTCAATTTTTAAACATTTAGAGTTTAATGGAAAGATTTCAATTTTCAAATATTTCTATTTTGATAAAAGTCCATAGATTTAAAAAAGAATTATTTTAATTAAAGATTTCACATTTTTTTAATATTTGAATGTAATGAAATGATTTAAATTTTTTTAAACATTTGGATATTAATAAAAATGTCTTATATCTTTAAACATTTCAACGTTCATAAGTCTCCAATTTTAAAACCGCAGGGTATTAATAAAGTCCTCAATTTTCAAACATCAGGATTTTAACAATCAGTGCACAATTTTTAAACAATTAGATATAAACTAAATAACCCTAATTTTCAAATATTGGGATAACAAAGAAATATAAATTGTCAAAACTTTGGTTGTTTATTAAAAGTTCATAGTTTTCAAATATTTGGATGTTAATAAAATGCCCCCAATATTCAAATATTTGGATGTAAGTAGTACTCAATTTTCCAACAAGCTGATGTGAATAAATTGTTCTCAACTTTCAAATATTTTAATGTCAATAAGAAGTTTCCAATTTTCAAACATTTGGATGTTAATGAAATGTCCTCAGTTTTCAAACATTTGGAAGCACATAGAAATTTCGGAATTTTCAAATAACTGGATGTTAATAAAAAAATTCGCAATTTTCCAAAATTTAGATGTTAATAAAATGTGTCCATTTTCAAAGATTTGGACGGTAATAAAATACGCTGAATTTTCAAACATTTGGATATTAATCATTTTGATGTTAATGAAATATCCTTACATTTTAAACATATGTATGTTGATTAAAATTTCTAATCTTTTAATCATTTGGCAAAGATAAAATCTCCAATTTTAAAACATTTGTATGTTAATAAAAAGTCCTTAAGTTTTCAAATATTGGAATTTTTAATCATTTGATGTTAATAAAAACTCCCGAATTTTCAAACATTTGAATAAAAATTAGGGACTTTTATTAATTTCACGTTTGTTACTTCAACGTTTGTAGTTTGAAGGCTTAATAAAAAGCCTTAAAAAAAGGCCCTAATTTTACAAACATTTTGCGGTAAAAAATCTCATTTTGAGGTTAATGAAATCTCCCCAATTTTAAAACATTTGGATATCAATAAAATTTCTTCAAATTTTAAACGTTTACATGCTGATAAAAGTTTCTAAATTTTTAGAATGTAATCAATTTAAAAATGTAATCCATTTTAAATATCTAGTTATAAGTAAAATATCATCAATTTTCAATCATGTGTATGTAAATAAAAAGAACTCCACTTTCAAACATTAGTATGCCCCAAATTTGTATGTCCTTAATTTTCAAACATATGAATGTAAATAAAATTTAAGCAATTTTAAAATGTTTGAATGTTAATAAAAGCACCTCAATTATTAAATATTTGCGTTTAAATAAAAAAATCCACAAATTTTAACATTTGAATTTTAATGAAAAACATCAATTTTCAACCATTTAGATATTGATAAAAAGTTTCCAATTCTCAAATATTTTTATATTAATAAAAAGTCACCAATTATCAAATATTTGAGTCTTTAAGAGTCTCAAATTTTTAAGCATATGGGTGTTAATAAAATAGCCAAAAAAATTAAAGTATTTGGAAGTTAATGAAGTTTCTTAATTTTTAAACATGTGGATGTTAATGAAAGTCATCAATTTCCATATATTTGGACTTTGATAAAAGGTCCTCAATTTTCAAACATGTTGGTGTTAATAAAATGCAGTCAACATTTCAGACATTTGGGTGTAAATAAAATATTCTCAATTTTTAATCATTTGATGTTAATAAAAACCCTCGAATTTTAAAACATTTAGATAAAAATTAAATGTCCGCAAAGTTTAAACATCTCGATATTAATAAAAGAAATTCAGGTGACAAAACATTGGATGTTAATAAAACTTTCTCAATTTGAAAATATTATGTTGTTAATAAAAACTCTTCAAATTTCAAATATGTGGATGTTAAAATTATGTCACCAATTTTCTAACGTTGAGATGTCATAAAAATGTCATCACTTTTCAAAGTTTTGTAAGTTAATAAAATAAATATAAATAAAATGATCACTATTTTCAACGTTTAGATATTAATAAAAAATTCTCAATATCGGAACATCTGAATATTAATAAAAAAAATCATACATTTGGAGGATAAAAAATCTCAATTTTTAAGTTTTTCGCTAAAAAATCAAATCAATCCAAGATTCCACATTTTTACATATTTGAATTTTAATAGACTTTCCCAACTTTCATACATTTGAATGCTAATAAAAATTCTCCATTTTATATCATTTGGATTCTAATAAAATCAAAGTTTTAAAATATTATGATGCTTTAAAATGTTTCCAATTTTCAAGCATTTAAATTTTAATAAGAAATACTTCAGTTTTCAAAACTTTGGATGTAAATAAAATGTCCTCAAAAATTAGGGTTTCAATGAAAATGTTTGAATGTTTCAACCATGAGCTCTTAGTAAAATATCCAAAATATTTGAACATTTGGATTTAAATATAATGTCTTCAATTTTAAAATATTTGAATGTTAATATAAACTTTTCAGTTTATAGATATCAGGATATTAATAAAAATCACAAATTTTCAAATATGTGTATATTAATAAAAACAGAATTTTGAAAATATTTAACATATAAAAAGCGACCCCAATTTTTACTTATTTGAATGTTAATACAATGTCCTTAATTTTTAAATATTTGGAAGCTTATAAAACAAACGCAATTTTTAAATACGTGAATTTGAATAAAAATACTTAATCCAAAAACATTCGCATGTTAACAAAATTAGTTAATCGTAAACATTTAGGAGTTAATAATAATCACCAACTTTTAATCATTTTAATCATTAATATAGTTCTCCATGTTCAAATAATTGAATATTAATAAAAGATTTTGATTTCTAAACAGTTGGATGTTAATAAAAAGTGTTCAATCTTTTAAATATTTGGATGTTAATAAAAATATACCCACATTTGGAACATATGGATGTATATAAAATATAATAGGTTTTTAAAACTTGTATTCTAACAAAAAGTTCTCAGTTTTTAAATATTCAAAAGTTACTAATTTTCAAATATTAGGATATTATTGAAAAGTTGTTAATTTTCAAAATTTTTGTCGTAAATAAAATGTCCCTAACTTTTAATCAAAAGTTAATAAAAATACCTCAATTGACAAACCTTTGTATGTCAATAAAAGTACACAATTTTTAAACTTTCTGAAGTAAATTAAGTTTTCAATTTCCAAATATTTGGATGTTAATACAAAAGTCCTCAGTTTTCAAATATTTGGACGTTAATAAAAATTCACATTTTTTGACGTTTGTATGTTAGTATGAATCCTAAATTTTCAAGCTTGTAAATTTTAATAAAAATTCGCCAATTTTCAAATAATTTAATGATAATAAATGATCCCCAAATTTTAAACTTTTGAATAACAAAAAAAACAAAAGAAAAAATATGCTAACAAGATGCTAAGAAAAAATTCTTTATTACAAACATTTGGATATTAATAAATCGTTCTCAACTTTTTAAAATTTTGATGTTAATATAAAGTCTTCAATATTCATGTATATTTGGATATCAATAAAGACTTTTCAATTTTTAAACAATTGGATGTTAATAAAATGTTCTCAACTTTTAAATATTTCAAATGTTCTCAATTCTCAATCCTATGCATCTTAATAAAATTTACGCTAATTTTAAATATTTAGATATTAATAAAATTCATCGAATTTTACACTATTGGATGTTAACAAAATAAATCATTAATTTCGAAATGTTTACGTGTTAAAGAAGTGATCAATTCTCAAATATTTTTATGTAAATAATTCCGCTATTTTCAAACATTTTCTTGTAAAAATTCCTTTGTTATCAAAACATTCTATTAATATCTTAAACAAATTCTCAATTTTCAAACATTCAAATGCTAATAAATATTCCCTATTTTCAAGCATTTACATGATAATAAAAATCCCCAACATTCAATCATTTGGATGTTAATAAAAATCTTTAACTTTTAATCATTTGGATGTTTATATAAATTTATTATTTTTAAAATAATTGACTGTTAATAAATTGTTTTTAATTTTTAAACATTTGAATGTTAATAAAATTTTCTCAATTTTCAAATATGTGTATGTTAATAAAAAGTCAGTAATTTTCAAATATCTGAATATTAATAAAAGGTCCCAATTTTCAAGCATTTGGATATTAATTAAGTGACCAATTTTCAAAAATTTGCATGTCAATAAAAAAATAAATTGAATCCTTTTTTAGGTAAATTAAAAGTCCTCAGTCTTCAAACATTTTGATGTTAATAAAAAATTCAACAATTTTTAAATATGCGGATGTCAATTAGATATTTAAATTTTTAAGTATCTTGATGTTAATATAAAGTCCTTTTACAACTTTTGGAAATTTCATTTGCATACAAATGCTTTAATTTAGAGAACATTTTATTGGCATGAAATTCTGTGAAAACTGATGACTTTTTATTAACAACTAAAAGTTTAAAAATTAATAAAATTCTCCAATTTTTACCTATCTGTATGTTAATAAAATATCTTTAATTTTCAAAATTTTAATGTTGATATGAAAACCACAACTGCAAAACATTTGAGACAAAAGAAATCTTCTCAATTGTATAACATTTAGATGAGAGAAAAAAATTCCTGGGTTTTTAAACATTGGGATAGTAATAGAAATTGTTCAATTTTTGAAAAGTTGGAAATAAAAATGTAGCACCGTTTCATGTTTGAAAAGTGAGAACTTTTCAAACATTTGAATGTAAATAAAAGTCCCTCATTTTTCAACAATTTCATGTTACTAAAAATTCGACAATTATTCTTTCATTTGCATGTGGATAGAAATTTCTCTATTTAGAAATATTTTCTTGTTAATAAAAACGTCTGTAAAGATTTAGATGTTAATAAGATATCATCAATTTTCAGACGTTTGGATATTAATAAAATGTCCTCAATTTTTAGACAGTTTGATGTTGAGTAAACGTTCCCATTTTTCAAATATTGATGTTAATAAAATATTATTGTGAAATAACGATTTATTCAATTATTTTGACAAGTAAAATCATAACTACTATAATTTGTTCTATCCTCAGTGGACGTTTTATATTTTGGCTCTACGCCAGACAAAAATAATATTAGTTAATACTTACTCTTGAAAGCTGTAACTCCAGTGGATGGTTTGTTTCTTACTAAGTACCCAACATTTCTGGCCTTGAAACCAACTCTTCTAAACATGTAAAACATCAAAAGATTTCAGTAAATTTAAGCAAAGTTTTTTATTTTATCCACTGTGAATATGTCTATAATAATGACAAAATAATTTAATAAATAAATAGTATTTTTTTATTAGGAAACATTCGGCCTTCATTAACCGAGCAGTCAGTGTTTGTTAAGACAAAAAATCGTATAAATAGGCTTAGTTTTGGGGAGTCAACCATTTTTCACACACTCTATGGACTCTTCCATGGGGTACAAATAATCCTTCATAGACAGAACAGGTTGTTGTTGTTGTTGTTGTTGTTGTTGTTGTTGTTGTTGTTGTTGTTAAAGTTAGTGTTTGTCAGAGCAGTTGAACCGCCGCTTGTTGATCAGCAAGAATATAGATTATTACCCGGACTTACTTCTTGTATATATTTGACTCTTACTAACAAGTATTTCTGAATCTACTAACCGTGTACAGGTTGTATATCTTTTTTTTCAATATACTTACATTTTTCCTCTCATATCTGTTTTTGTTTTTATTATATTGTGTGGTTCTCTAAACAAGAATTCACAACACTTCTTAAGTCCTGTTAATTATCGCTCTTCTCAATATTGATGAGTCTTTCTTTCCTAGCCTTTTGCTTGAAGTAATGTGGGAAGTCAACATTGCAGTTATATCATTACATTCTCGTCGGGTTAAATGTGCTTTTCATGTTAGTTATTTTTTGTAGTTAAAATTTCTCGAGTAGCGTATTTACTGTTGCTTGGTACATATCTTTGAATGTGGTTGTGTAGCTTCAATCTGCGTTATGTAAAGGAAAAAAGATACACGTTTCTTTTTCCCAATACCATTTCTAATCACTGATAAGAAAAAGTGTTTGTACAAATCTGACAGTTTAGACATTTCTGAACGTGTTCGATGCCTTGAATAACCTTCGTATAAAGTTTCTAATTATCTTCTTTTCATTTGACACATGCACAAAATCGTAGAGCATTCTATAAAAATCGGACTCTTTATTAATGTAATGGTTAATTAACTATTTGTTAATGTTGTGGAGTAGTTTTCTCACTAAACGTGTTATATCGGTTGCTAATCGACTTAACGAACCCAAAATGTTAAGAACTTGGTAATCTTCCACTGAAGCTGACTCCCTAGTGTATTTGGCTAACTGCCTAGTAGTTCTACTGAACTTCAATAGAACTCTAAAGAACTCCTATGACCTTCCCAAGAACTCCTCAAAACTTCTCCCGTTAACTTCCTGTTAACTCTTATTAATATAGAAGGAAGAGTCCATTATCTGAGGAATAGGTGTGTTTCCCCACAACAGATAATCACTGCTCTACTGTGGGGCGGCCACAAATTATTTTAAGCTGTTTAAGTCTAAAGTTCGTATCGTTATGATCGTCGCTGTCGGTTATGACTTGCAATTGTTATAACCATGTTTTTCCTGTCATTTGGACGATAATCTTATTGGGTTAAGGTCATATATTTTTGAAGCATGTTCCTGTACGTTCACCGAATTAGACAACGTCGAGACTAATCAGTACCTACATTGATAGCTGTTTGAGAATACCAGGGGCTGTAAGCTTGGATGTGCGGATGTTGTATAAAGACTAGGAATCGCTAATCTAAGAGCCGAATACTAATTCGTTATATTCACTTACGTGCAAATATTCTTTGGAAATATACAAATTTACCTATTCCCACCTCAGCCATGGGTTAAGTAATAAATCATTCGCCTCCTCCTCGCCTCCCCCACCAAAAAATATTACAATCTAAAAATATTTTGGGGGTCTTTGAATAACACGCAAAAGGTTGATGAACTGTAAAAAACAAATAAAAAAAAATCAAAGACAATTCAATGCACATAAAAGGTGAACTTCAGTAGTTCTTTACTAATTTTCCAAAGAATAAAACAGTATCAGTCATTTATTTATTTATTTGTTTTCAATGGCAAAATCTTGTTTTTCCGCCGAAACTGGGTGATCTATAAACATTTCTTTGTCTCACTGAAACTTACATTCTAATTTTCTCTGATAGTTTCCAATTTCTACAGATAAGATTCGGTTGGATGGTCAAATCCCAGATGTTCTGCCCATTTCCAAACTAATTACTTCCCCTATCTATTCCCGTATTCCTTAACTGCATTCAACTCTTATATGATAGATTAATATCATTATTAAATGTTGTAAGTTTCGTATTATTAGTTGTAGTAATGACAGTAACAAAAAGAGTGTTAGACATCGTCTTTTCATTAGCGAAAGTAAATGTAAATTTTATTTTCTCAGTTGTCCCCAATCAAGAAAATTCGATAAATTTACCGCACATAAGTTTTTTATTTATTTATTTATATGTGAGCGCTTCGCACCAATTTTAGATCGAAACTGATTTCTCTTCGTCGGTGTTTTCTTTCTTAACTGAAACTTCAAACACTGCAAAGTGAATTCTATTAAAGTTTCTTTTCAATTTAAAGTTTCCGCTTGATATATTTCTTTTCTACTCTTGGTGAATGTTTTCTTTCTGTTCCCATCGCGACGAGCAGAACTTTGTCATTGCGAAGAATATTACAAAAGTCGTCTTCGCTAACACTTTGAAAGCTTATAAAAATAAAAGATAAAGTGAAAAAAAAAAGTAAACAGTCAATTCGAAGCCAAAAGAGCTCATTACAGATCACAGATGACTGACCTTTCTTTAGTTTCTTCTTCGGATTTAATTTATTTTATTTAATTCTATTGATATTTTACCGTTATCTTTAATTAAAACAAATTTAATTAAGCAGTTTTGACTATGGAAATTAAAACCAAAAAAGGCCCTCATAGTAATCAATTCCGTGTGCCGATGATGGCGCTGGTAGATAGCATCGCACAGAGAAATAACAAACTAGCCTCTGAAATAGATTCAGAGGACAAAAAAAAAATCTCTGAGTACGGAAAGAGATCTTTTGTTTCAGTTTGAAACCCAATGTCTCCCCATTTTTCTTCATAAGCCAGTATTTAAAATAGTAAGTCGGTTTCTTGATTTCCAGGCTTCTGTTTTGCTATGAAACTAGAACATTCCTCTTAGTACGCAGTATCCAGCATAATTTTTATTTTATTTTTTTTAGAGAGAGAAAGACAAAGAGAGTGCAATTTTCATTGATAAACAAGAATTACAGTAAACAGTTGATATGCATAAACATAAATGATACGAATACACACGACAATATACATAAAACGCGGGAAAACGTACACTCAATAAACACACCAGGTCACGCACGCGCACTTAAGACGCACATATTCAATATATACAGCGTTTGGTTGACAACACTACAAAATCTTAATTTCGCCCAGATATAACATATCGTTAGCTAAAGTAATATTTATTAAAATTATCGTAATTATTTTATAAATTTTAGGTATTGTTTTTGCACCAAATTAAGACGGCTTGCCTAGCTTGGAAAGCTTCAAACTAAGAAGCCATTTTTATTTTATTTTGCTTGGCTTCACCCCGAGAAAGCTGAACATTTTGTTCAGTGAGAGTTTTACGATTATTATTTCAATAATGAGATAAGCACATACACAATATCCACACACACACACACACACACACACACACACACACACACACACACACACACACACACACACACACACACACACACACATTTCTAAAATTATAAAATGCCCATAAATCAGTTGAATTAATGAATATTCATGAGTGTTTTTATATTTTTTTAATAACCAACAACATTTTGTTTTTTATTTATAGATACTTTATTTCAAATAAATTCATTTCCTTTATGGCCTTGATAAAGTCCGTCAGTGGACAAAATGCGTCGGGTGAAACGAAATACAGTTTTCCCGTTGTCGCTTTCTTTCAGTTTTTCCTTCACTGAGCACCCATAGCTTAGAGATAGAACCACCGACTGATGTCAAGTCGGTCGGGTTTCAATCGGATGTTTAATCGTACTGATGAGCTGTGATACAGCAAAACAGGACTGTCTGTAGATAACTATATATATATATATATATATATAATAAAATAAATTTTCAATATTCAAAATTGTTGAATGATCATTTCGACATGAAATCCCTAAGAGAGATTTCAAAAACCTGTTTTTTGAAATAGGTATTGTTGCTGAGGTGATGTGAAATATCTCTTCGGGATTTCATGTCGAAATGATCATTCAACAATTTTGAATATTGAAAATTTATTTTATTTTATATTAGCTCTGTAATTTTAATTACATTGAGCTCTCCTCCTGTATCATTTTTTAATATTAAAATTTAATATTAATCAGGATCAGGTTTTGGGATTTACCTTCCTACTTTTCCGTTTGGATTAAAGTATTTTAATATATATATATAATCTGCCACTTAGCTTGATGTATGTTAAATACTGCACCTTGATTCTGGAGTTTCGTAGAACATTTTTATAATTGCTCAATCCGCTCTTCAGGAGGTTTTAGCAATTAACTTCCGTTTTTCTCATTTTGTGTTATTTGTGTGAGCGTGAGGAAGAGTGCAAATATGTATACCTGTGTATATGGCCGAAAAATGGGGCACTCTGTAAGGATTGAACTCACGACTCAGTCGTAATTGATCTATTGACAAGCGTGGTAACAATTACACCAGGTCGAAGTGTATATGTGAGCATATGTGAGTATGTGTTTGCATCTATGTAAGTGTGTGTTCGCAGGACTTTGTGTGTATATTTATGATTTGCATATTAGTACCTTCTGATGGAGGTGAGTGCCGCTTAAAAGATTCGACTTCAAATATTTTATCCTCTTGCTATAAAACTTGAAATCGAGACAAAATCACCTAATTTTCCTTTCTATGTGTCTGTTTTACCCACAGTATCACAATTATCATTGTTTCATAAAACAAGTGATTAACAATTGTTTTAATAAAGAAAGATGTTATAGTCTAAAACACTCATAATATATTGATGTTATAACTTTTAAATATATCCAAATAACTTTAATACATCTGATTTGAATCCTCAAGACTACAACGTCAGGGGTTACTTAATTGAATGCTACATCACTTGTGGTCTTTTAACAGCAGCAACTACTAAATGGTAACTCGAAAATAAAATAAAAATTTAGTAAAAATGTGGACAGTCAATACTACTTCAAATAAAAGGTTAGTAAGGAAACACCCATTAGTACTGGAAAGAGCAGAACATGGTTCCAGGTCTTGATAAACTTGTTTTCCTCAAAAAATTACTTTAAGAGAACGATTTCGTATTTATCTAAGTCGATAGCAACTCTGGTTACTCATTTAATGAACTCCGAATCTTTCCTTAGACGTAAAAGGTTAATATTACTATTATTTAATATTACTATTATTAATATTAATAATATTAATAAATATTAATAAATTAATAAATTAATAAATATTAATAAATAATATTAATAATATTAATATTATTAATATTAATATTATTATTAATATTACTAATCTTCAACCTGCTCATTATTAATATTTTACCTTCTAATACTTCCACACACAGTAACTCCTTGTGCCTTTGTAGCTTTTTTTTTTAAGAGGTGAAACCGATTTAAAAAAAAACAAAAACATATGATGGACAAAATTAATGAGAACTCTCAGATCAAACAATTTATTGACTAAACCTTTTCTTTTTGGTTCTTTTTACTTTAAACACTTCACTAATCGTTTTGAGAATCTAATTATTTTACTTTCTACTGAGTACCTTTATTGGTCTTAATTAATTACCCTCAGTTACCTGTCTCACCTTATATATATTTACAGAAACAGAATAAGTATAGCTTCGAAATCAGATGAGAAAAAACGCTAGCAAAGCCTTAAATTTGATCGTGAATTTACTAGTAATCTCACCCCAGGAGACGTCTCCATAATCAGTCAATGATTAGACACATTTTACACTGATCTATTCTAATTTGTTTTTTTCAGTCACAAGGATTCGAACGTTATACCCTCCAGCATTCTTCAAGAACCTGTTATGTTGGGTAGGTTTCCGACTCTTTATTCAATCCACGGGCATAGGCAGTTCTCATTTCGCTGCCAAGATTTTGTCTTTATGATGGCTTTTTAGACCGTTCTATATCTATATGTGCATATGTATATGTATATGTACAATGATTTCATTGTCTGAAACAAAACGTGAAGTCACGAACAGCTGTTGAACTGAATACATTTAAAACAAATTTATATTCCCCTGACAAATGTCTTGTACGAAAATCAGATAATGAAATTATCCGGTTGAACAGCGGTATGAGGATAGCTTAACTCTAAATTGAATAAAGTATTACAAATTTTCAGTTTGTTACCGAATGCGACAGACCCTTTAGTGATGACCAGAAGCTACCTCGGCATGCGCAACAAATAAGACAGCAGCTGATCTTTTAAACGCTACAATCCTTGAAGACGTAAATTATCACAGAATAATTTTATTTTCATTATCTGTGAATTGCCATGTATTGTGGGGAAGTAGTTATTTTTCATTATTTTCTCCGCAGTTTGGAATACAGATCTTTCCTTTTCTTAGACTGATTAATAACCACGACTAGAAAGTACACTCTACCATGTTAATTATTCCATAAAAGAAATGAAAATTTATGCGAAAGGGAATGCAAGAGAATAACCCGGAATTTGAACGAGGATTTCCGTGACTAATTTCCGTGCTAATAGCCTTTATAATAAATGCTCATTCCTTGATAAAACGACACTATTTCAAATAAATCCTTATATAATAATGATACCATATCCTTTCAGAACTTAAAATAAATATTCCATTATAAATTTATGTTAGTATGATTGCTGGTCTATTATTCTAGTCTAAGACACTCTAGTCAGAACATGATGTGTCTCACTTTTTAGGATACTAAGTTAAACATTTACAAACGTTGATATCAATACAAGATAAACACATTTATTACTTAAAAGCCTATATCCCCAATGATGAAATAGGTATTGCAGGCAGTTTACACCAGATCATTGAAAAAACCATGAGTAGCAAGCTGTTGACCTGGGGTCACACACGGCCACCAAATAAAAACTTTACACATGAACCCGCTTCTGAAATCATGGAAAAGATTCGTAATACATGCATTTATATAAACCAGATGATGATTTGAGAAGTCACAACATACATTGCCGACAAAAATTAAGGATGACGTTTCGCGAGAGGCCTTTAGTGGTGGATTCGCAAACAAGTGACTTGCTGAGAGCCAGCAGTTGAATAAAATGTAACGTTAAGTAATCATGATTCAAATCAGTAAAAAGAGAAGCACAAAATGTCAACTACAGATACTAAAATAAAACAGGTACAAAAGTTTAAATACCTGGGAAGTGTTGTAACAGAGGAGAGAAAGTGCGACACTAAGATCCGTGAATTGGCATGACAAGGAAACTGAGTAAAGTATTAAGAGATAGGAAAATTTCACCAGAAACAAAGAAGATAGTACTGGATTGTAATGTGATGCCAGTTCTTCAATATGGAAGTGAATCCTGGACAATCCCATCAAAGATAAAGAAAAAACTTGAAGTAACTGAAATGTGGTTCTACAGAAGGATGCTGCGGATATCATGGATCGATCATGTGATCAATGATGAGGTTTTAGAAAGGATGAAAACGAAAAAGAAATTAATACTGAGCATCAAGAAGAGACAACTGAAGTTCCTGGGACATGCAATGAGGAAGCGGGGCTTGGAGAACCTGATACTCACAGGTCAGATAGAAGGAAAAAGAGACAGAGGAAAGCAGCAGATAATATATTTGAAGGGCCTGATGAGGTGGATGACGGAACGAGGATTGTGTGGGGTAATAGGAGAAAGCGTGTTAAGAGCAACCAGGGATAGCGAGGGAGACATGGATAGCCATGATCGCCCACGTCCTTAAAGGACGGCACATAGAAGAAGAAGACAATCCCATCAAAGATAAAGGGAAAACTCGAAGCTACTGAAATGTCGTTATAGAGAAGGATGCTGAGGATGTCATGGACCGAACATGTAAGCAACAACGAGGTTTTGAAGAGGATGGAAACGAAAAAAGAAACTAATACAGGAAAAGACAGCTGAAGTTCCTGGGACATATAATGAGGAAAGAGGGCTTAGAGAATCTGATGCTCACAGGTCAGATAGAAGGAAAGAGAGACAGGGAAAAGCCGTGCGTAACATACTTGACAGACTTGAGCAAATAGATGGCAGTACAGGGGTTGAGTGGGGTAACAGCAGAAAGTGTGCTAAGAGCCACTAGGATAGGGAGATGTGGAGGACCATGATCGCTACGTTATGAAGGGACAAGCCACATAGAAGAAGATTATCATTTTGACAGCACGCCCAAATCATTGCAACAATGTACTCCTTGTGATAACAATATAATATTTCTGATGACATAAAACCCAGATATTCCCCAAATATTAGAATCTGAAAAACTAGTAAACGTACGGGAAAAAATAACTTGTTTTTGAATTGAGTTAGATAAGAAATATGAATGAATTGAATTTGACGTTTTATCTTAGATATTTTTCCTTAATATGCTTGGTTGAAATGGGGAGGGCACAAAAATTTGCAAAGTCTTTTAGCAAACAACGGAAAATACCACACCTAAATATGATGGCGCATTTGAATCAAGAAAGATGCCTTCACAAAACTAAGCAAAGTTTAAAAAAAACAAGAAAACACATAGTAAAAATATCACTAGAAAAATCTGTTAAAAAGTAAGAAAAGAGTGTTAAGTGGTTATGTAATATCAATCCTCCTATAAAATCTTATAATAGATTAGAAGCAACAGAAATCTGGTTCTGCATAGGAATGTCGAAAATACTATGGGCAGAACATGTGAACAACGATTAAATCTTAAAAAAATGGAAACAAAAAACACATTTATTCTTAAAATACAGTTGAAATCTTTGGGACACATATTGAGGAAAAAAGTTTTGAGAACTTAAAAGGCATAGGATATATTAAAAGAAAGAAAGACAGTAGAAATTTATTAAACCAAAAAATGAACTTCATTAAACTCATAGGATATATTAAAGGAAAGGAAATCAGAAGAAAATTAATTAATCCACATAATGAGCTACATTAAACTCATAGGATATATTAAAAGAAAGACAGACAGTAGAAATTTATTAAGCCACATAATGAACTTCATTAAACTCATAGGATATATTAAAAGAAAGAGAGGAGAACTTTATTAAGCCACATAACGAGCTTCATTAAACTCATAGGATATATTAAAAGAAAGAGAGACATCAGAAATTTATTAAGCCACATAATGAACTTCATTAAACTCATAGGATATATTAAAAGAAAGAGAGACAGCAGAAATTTATTAAGCCACATAATGAACTTCATTAAACTCATAGGATATATTAAAGAAAAGAAAGACAGGAGAAATTTACTTAGCCACATAACGAGCTTTATTAAACACATCGGATGTATTAAAAGAAAGAAAGACAGTAGAAATATATTAATCCACATAATGAGCTTCATTAATCTCATAGGATATATTAAAAGAAAGAAAGACAGTAGCAATTTGTTAAGCCACATAACGAGCTTCATTAAACTCATAGGATATATTAAAAGAAAGACAGTAGAAATTTTTTAGCCACATAATGAGCTTCATTAAACGGATGACAGAGCCTGGATTGTGATTGATGGTAAAAAGGTGTCCAGGACATTAAAGAAGGACTACTATGTCATCAAGTACGATATTAATCTTGCTAATCAACGAATAAAAATGCTCATTCTCTGTTTCAAAGATTTAAAAGAAGGAGAAATTTATTATAGGTTTTACAGAAACATCTTGAAGTTAACAAAACTTTAAAATGCTTAGTATTAGCAACTTTTTATATAAATTAATGAAACCCCTACCGTTAGTTTCTTATGAATTTGGATTTGCAACAGTTGTTACCATTATAAATGCAAGAGTTTTAATAGAAAACGAAAGCAGGAATAAAAATGGCAAGTTGCAGGTGTTAGAATTTATTATTGTTGGGGAATTAATGTTCAAATTTTAGCAAGGTTAGAATAATTGCAATTCCTATTAACAATTAAGCAGCAGGTTTTAAAATCTTACGTGCCCGTTCCGATATTTTACTATATTTTTATGCTAAAAATGTTTTCGACAGCTTATTAAATAATATTGTTATAAAATATCGGATAAATTGTTATAATTTCGTAAGCTTATCCTTTTTTCACAAACCACATAATCTAATCGCTAAGTATAATTAATGTACATTCAATTCTTATCAAAAACTGACTTGATAGATATTTCAGTTGGAAGTGAAAAAGAATCCGGTTTTAAAAAGATAAAAATAAAATAAAAAGTGGCGGTTATAATGACATTATTCGACTAACTTTTTTCCCCGCTACGTAACATCCATTCAGTCTTGAAATCCAATTCCAATAACGTAATGATTCCAGACAGAAATTATTTTTTATTTCTTAATTTCGACTAAGATACTCATCGTTACTCGTGTTCTTTGTAGATTATGACATTTCATCAATGAAGTTTCTTGAATTCTTTTGAAGCTAAACGACACATCCATCTTTGAATTGAAAGAGATGGATGTATAAAACTTACAAAAATTGAGCATAAATTTACTTACTTTTATTTATACAAGCAGCTGCAAATATTTACACTTATATATATATATATATATATGGCAACATTGCTTGAACTGCGTTATGTAATTAGATCCCGTTATGTTTAAAAGTAAGAAAAACGAACATTTGCTGACAAAAAAGGTTGAAATCGATACTAAATACAGTTGACAAAACAGTTAACTGTTTCTTTTTGTGATTTACTTACGAAGGGAATTCGTACTCGATAAAAGTAATCGGTAAATTAAGAACACATGAGGATAAATGAAAATAGAAAGCAACAATTACAGCGTGACTATAAAAAAGCTAGTGACGCAGTTCATTTACATAATTCGGTTTCAACATGCTGCCTTTGTGTTTACCTTGTGTCATACTAGAACAGCCTTGTATTGGTCTTATGGATGTGTTCCAGACAAAAAAAAAACACTGTATTTCGAATTATAATTTTCAAAACAGGCTTTTGCATTTGTAAGATTTGTTTATTCAATGCTAGCAATATAACCCGGCATTGATCGGGTGTAATGAAAGCTTTAAAACTAATCCATGGTCCTGGCGCTCAGACTCTTTGGACGTTCACATGAAAGACTAAAAAGCAATAGTTGTTTCCAGTTAAAGCGAAACTGCAGATTGAAAGAAAAATGAATGGATGTAAGTCAAATTTTGATTTCCTCGTATCGATATCAAATAAGTTTTCCGTCGCAAACTGAATTTTGAAGGCTAAATAAGTCATCTGAGTAAATGATTGAGACTAAGAACTACAATTATACCTATTTAGAGCAAAACCCGAAGCAAAAACTAAAATAAAAATGCTGAAAACCTGATTTTGATCAGACTCGATATAATATCGGAGTATCGATTTCCAATATCGGAGTCAAATAAGTCATCCAAGGATAAACTAACCTGAGTAATTCCATGAAAACTTATCGTACCCATCGGGAGTAACATTGGAGAAAATGAGCCATATTGATGGCTGAATATCGGTTTTTGATCAGATTCGATAGAATATCGGAGGTATCGATTTCCTATATCGGGGAAAATGAGTCGTCTGAGAATATCTATTAATTTTTGAAACTAAAAACTATAATTTTACCAAGTTAGAGCAAATTCTACAGCAAGAACCACGATAAAAGGGCTGAAATCCTGATCTTCATCACGCCTGATCGGATATCGGGGTATCGATTTCCGATATGGGGTGGGGAATCGGAAAAAAATAAGTAGCCCATGACCTGACCGGAAGTTTGGTGAGAAGCGGATAAAAATTGTGGATTTGTATAAGACACACACACAGACACACACACAGACACACACACACACACACACACACACACACACACACACATCTAGCCTTTTATATATATAGGTTAGAATTTGTTTAGTGGTTGAATTAGTGCAGCGTTTCTTATTAAAATGATGTTCGAATCGAGGAAAATATTGGATTTTTATTGTTAAAAAGACAAGCTAGCTCTCTCATTTATGAAATAAACGCACCATATTCTTCTTGTTCCTTTATGCAATTAAGTGTAAATTTTAACGAACTTTAGAATAGTTTTATTAACATATAATAGAATTCAAAGTTTACTAGGTAGATCACAATGGTGGCCTTGCACAAGAAAAAATCTATTTCACATATCGATCAAATATAATATTTAGAATACATTCATAGAAACAAATGAGAAAAATAGCAGTTTTATTTTCTGTTACGTTATTAGTCCTGACCTAACATCTCGTCTTCAGTTATTTTCCCATCAGCGTTATGTAGCTTTACAGTATCGTCTCTATAATTACTTTCACGGTAGTTGTTCGGATGAACTTTCTTTTACGTTATTTAGAATTTATGAATTAAAATTAAGTTTGGATATCGACTCGGAACGACAAATCGGGGTGTCGAGTTCGAATTCCATTTGAATTCGTTGCATTCACTTACGCACAAATACCCTTGGGAAAGGTATTAATCCGTTTCTACTCTCCAGTTATGGGTTAAATAAAAGGATAGATTTGGTTCTATAGCCTTGGCTGGCAACCAGTCTAAAGCAGAAACCAATGCCAACCTACTGTGGGTAATCTTCTGTCCACTTAGTCATGTCTCTTTCGAGACATGATCGCCTAAGTGTGTATCACGTATGGCGGTTAACTGAATGTATATAATATTTAAAAACATGATTAAGGCTTCAACTGGGCATAAATTGGGGGATCGGTTTTATATTCTTATGATGTAATAAATTGATCCCCTTCTTCTTCTTCTTCTTCTATGTGCCCTGTCCCTTCAGGACATAGGCGATCATGGCCCTCCACGTCTCTCTATCCTTTGTGGCCCTTAGTATGTTTGTTCCTGTTACTCCTGGCAACCCCCGTTCCGTCATCCATCCGACCAGGCCCTGCAAATATCCACTGCCTTCCTCTATCTCTCTTTCCCTCTACCTGGCCAGTCAGTATCAGGTTCTTCAAACTCTCCTTCCTCATTGCGTGTCCCAGGAACTTCAGTTGTCTCTTCCTGATGCTCAGTATTAATTTCCTTTTGGTTGCCATTCTTTCCAACACCTCATCGTTGCTTGCATGTTCAGTCCACGATATCCGCAGCATCCTTCTGCAGAACCAAATTTCCGCTGCTTCCAGTTTTGTCCTCATTTTCGATTATATTGTCCAGCATTCACTGCCGTATTGAAGAACTGACATCACATAGCAATCCAGCACTCTTTTCTTTGTTTCTAGTGAAATTTTACTGTGTGTTAGTACTTTGCTCAGCTTCTGGAACGCGTCCTTTGCCATGCCAGTTCGCCTTCTGATCTCTGGGTCGCACTTTCCATCTCCTGTTAGAACACTTCCTAGATATTTAAATTTTTGCAACTGCTTTATTCTGGTATCTCCCACCTGTATTTGGCATTTTGGGTTGCACCTTTTGCTGATGACCATGCATTCAGTTTTCTCAAAGTTTATTTGTAGTCCTTTTTTGTCACTCTCCACCGCTACCTTCTGTAGTAGGTCCTGCAGTTTCCTTTCCGTGTCTGCAATCAGCACTGTATCATCTGCATACCTTATGTTGTTCAAGTTTTGGCCTCCAATAGCAAATCCTGGCGTGTCGTCTACGGTCCTCAAAATATTCTCGCTGTACAGGTTGAACAAATCCGGTGAAAAGACACATCCTTGTCTTACGCCTCTTTCTATCTTTGTAAATCTCCTGAGATCGTTACCTGTCCGTATGCAGGCTGTTTGCTGCCAGTAGAGATTCTTGATTACTCTGATGTCTTTCCCGAAAATGTCTAGGCTGCCGAGCATCTCCATCAATTCTTTGTGTCGTATCTTGTCGAATGCCTTCGCATAGTCAATGAAACATAGGTATAAGTCTTTCTTCATTTGTATTGCCCTTTCTGAGTGCATCCTAATCATGAATATGGCGTTCCTTGTTCCAGTGTCTTTAACGAACCCGCACTGTTCCTGCCATATCTCTGGCCTGATTCTGCTTTCGCTCTATTCATCAGGATTCTGACACTCAGTCTTGTGATGTGACTCATTAAGCTGATAATTCTGTGTAGTTCACACTCGTTTGCACCTGGTTTCTTCGGCAGTGCTATAAATATCGACTTGCATAGGTCGTCTGGTATTATTCCGCTGCTATATATTTCGTTTATTATGTCGGTAATTTTTTCTATGCCATATTCTTCTCAGGCTGTCAGCAGCTTTATCACTATGCCGGATGGACCATCTGCTTTGTTTCTGTTCATTTTGGCCATTGCAGCTTCCACTTCGGATTTTAATATTTTCGGTCCATCCATCTCCTTGTGTATTCTCGGTTGTTGTCTCCTGTCGCAAAAAAAGATCCTTTATATACTCTTCCCATCGCTTGAGTATTTCCTCTTTCTCTAATATGATTGTTCCTTCCTTGGATTTTATGCATCCTGCTGAGGAACAGGTTTTTTGTCCTGTCAGTTCTCTTATCTCTTTATGCATTTCTGCTTTATTGGTCCTGCTCATTCTCTCTACTTCTGCGCATTTGTTGTTGATCCATTCCTCTTTAGCTTGTCTGCATTTGTTCCTTATCTCCCTGTGAAGTATCTTGTACTCTGTTTCATGTCTTGGCATTATTTTTTGTCTCCTTTGCACCATGTATAGAATTTCTTCGGTCATCCACTCATTTTTTCTTCTGCGTCTGATTTCCTTTGTGTTTATGTTGTTCGCTGAGGTCACCATCGCTTCCTTTAGTGAATTCCATTTTGAGTGCCCTTTTCCAATTTGTTCTTCATATTTCTTTCTCACACTCTCATTGTACTCTTTCTGCAGGGTGAGGTCATTCACGAGCGTGTCGTATTGCAGCCTTGGTGATGTGCTGGGTTTCTTTAGTCTTCGGAGTTTCACCCTTAGTTTACAAATCACTGGACGTGGTCGCTTCCGCAGTCGGCACCTGGATATGTTTTTCACTGGACCACTGCGTTCCTGAATCTCTTGTTTATAGTTATGTGGTCTAATTACTACTTAATTATATAATACAGCTCTTCCCACTCTAGCTATGAGTCAAAAACAAGACAGATAGAGTTCTATAGCCTTGGCTGACAACCATACAATTTTGTGCCCAGTCAGTCATGTCTCTTTCGAGTATCAACAATAGTTATAAACAAAGCGATCAGCAAAGAAGACATTAGGATCTTGAATAGGAGATAAAGACGACGACGACGGTAATCGATACTGTTTATGTTCGGCACCTTTTCTCACTATTTACATTCAGAGACACAACTGTCTTTAAATATTTTATTGCTCATTACTCACCTCTGTTTTCTGATTATTAACAGCTAGCAGTATAGCCCGGCGTTGCTCGGGTGTAATGAAAGCTTTAAAACTAATCCATGGTGCAGGTGCTCAGACTCTTTGGACGTTGGCACAAAAGACTTAAAAGCAATAGTTGTTTCCAGTTAAAATGAAACCGTAGACTGAAAGAAAAATGAATGGATGTAAGTCAAATTTTGATTTCCTGGTATCGATATCGAATAAGTTTTTTTCGTTGTAAACTGAATTTTGAAGGTTAAATAAGTCCTCTGAGTAAATGGTATCATGGCTGAGACTAAGAACTACAATTATACCTACTTAGATCCAAATCCGAAGCAAAAACTAAAAGAAAGGGGCTGAAAAAATACAGACAAACAGGTAGATTAACACACATACATACACAAACATTTTGCCTTATATATATATATATATATATAATCGATTTCCTGCACTACTGTAAGAACTGCAACCTTGAAACTTCTGAATATCGTTTCTTATGTCCTTGTCTATAAGTGTATCAAATTTGATTAAAATCGGACCACTTCTTCTATAACCCGATTTTTTCGAGTATCGATTTTCGATATTTATCGGGGTTACCTCGACACGAACCTAAGAACACTCGCAGACGCTTATAGTACAACTGTTTAAATTTTCAAGAAAATCAGTTCAGCCGTTACGGAGTCTATAGGTAACAGACACACACACACATACACACACATACACACACAGACAGAGTTCCATCTATAAATAAGTTTAGATTTAATTGCTCTTATACGATTTTTTGTAATATTCTTGGAATAATATTCCTTTTTTTTATCATAACGCCCCAAGCATGGCATCTTACTGCCACTGTTTTGCAGGGGGTTACATAGGAGGAAATTTATGAGAATATGTGACAGGTGGAATATGTGACTAATGAGAGTGGAGTGCACGGCGAAAAGAGCCTGAGAGAGAGGATGTAAGTCAGTGAGATAGGAGTTGACTATTGACTTTACATTTAAATTCTTGGAGATTGTAGCTGTCGAGAAATCAAGTAAATGGAAGGAAATTCCACGGGTGGGAAGTGCGAGAAAAGAAGCTGATGGAGTAGAATTTGCGTTTATATTTTATTGTTTTCACAGTAAAAGGGTTGGACCTAGTTGCTAATCTTGTTGCTCGAGTAAATTCATTTATAGGGGGCAGCAGCGAGCTATAAACAGTGAAAGTATTTGTAGAAGAGACACAGGGAAGCTACATTGCGCCGGCAAGAAAGTGACTGTATCTGGGCTGCCAAGTCGGGATCGATCACATTACAGATTCTCCGTTGGATTTTGTCAAGCACCCTAGATGGATGATTTCTTATGTGATTGTTCTTTAATCTATGTTCGACTTTTTGTAATTTCTAAGTTTGTGTTCTTGTCATCCAAATAACACTACAATATTTTCTTTCTTGTTTAAAATGACATTTTCTTATAATACATGGAGATATTTGTTTATACGTAAATATATATGCTAAGATTCAGATATCAGTAAAATATATCTGCAAAGACAAAATGAATAAAAGAGAAGAGGAAAACTTTTCCTTACTAACATGTTTCGTCCCAGAGAATCTTATACTAAAAGCCAATGTTTTTATACACAAATACATGTCTGCTAAGATTCAGATATCAATAAAATATATCTGTAAAGAAACTATAAATAATAAAGTAAAAGAAACCTTTACTTTAACAAAGCGTTCTGTCTCTGAGAATCTTCTCATAAATAGCAATTTTTTGTGCGCAAATACATATCTGCAAAGATACAGATATCAATAAAAAATAACTGAAAAACGATATAAATAAAAGACAAAAGGAAACCTTTCCTTATCAAAACGTTTATTCGCTGGCAACATTTTTATAGATATACATATCATATACTCCTGATCAAAATTTTAAGACTAGCTACAAAGAAGTTAAAAAATATAAAATATTGTTATTTAAGCAAAATATATTTACGAAACATTTACATTTAATTAGAAAATGTAGTTTATATCAACAAACAAGTGAATGTTTTAAGCTTTTAATTGATGAATTTAAACAAACATTGAAAAAGTATATTTTTGTTTTTTTTCATAAAGATAAGTCCATGAATGAAAAAAATTACTGGACAAAAATTTTAGAACTAGTCATTGTGTTGATACATTCACGTGAGTAGACAAGTATTAACCTCAATTCCAGCATTTAATTTCAGATTTTACAATGGTTGAGAGTAAAATTTTAACAAATTTCGAACAGGCAGGGCAGGATTGTTGAGCTTCAAAGACATGGTCTTTCGCAATGATCCACTGCAAATGTAATTGGCCGTAGCAGAATCTGAGTCTGAGTTTTGTTTAACGGCATATCAACATCTCTGTGGGTTATTTAATGCCAAAAAAAGGTGGGGGTTTAAGGTATTTTTTTAATGTCGGGTTATAGTGTGAAGGTTGATTTAATCAGATTTTAATGAAATTTTTTTTGTTTTTATTCTTTTTTATTTTAGAAAACTGAAAATGTCTTGTGGTTTTGTACTCAAAAATGCTTTGCTGAGAAAAACCCTTTTTCCTTCAAAAATGTGTTATGGTAATATTTTTTCTTTAAAAATGTATATTTTTCTATAAAAGTCTGTTTTTATGTATATATTTTTATAAAAGTGTATTTTTATACTTTCATAGTGTTTTGACTTCAGTTTGGTGGGTAACTATTTTGCCCATAGCTGGGACCCTAACAGGTGCTACCACTCCGGATCAGGGTGGACCTGGGAACAACAGCATTTAAAATTTGGTTCCATGCTTCTCACAACCTCCCAATCAGGAGGCATTGCTGCCGGATGCAGTTTATAGTTATGCCCAGGACCAGGCCGTAGTAGAAGTGTCATTGCTAACTTCATTAAACATCCGTATGCAAATTCAAGTGGTCGCCCTTATAAAATCTCACCATCTCTAGACAGACGCATCAGATAAATGCGAATACAGATGCTGAATACAGCTCTCGAACCACTGACGGCATTTAAATAAGAAAGGGTTTAAGAATGTGAAACGACTGCAGAGCACCAGGTTTCATAAAATCTTCCGTTTACAGTTTGCTTCCGATTATCAAACTTGGGACGTAGATAAGTAAAATAAAGTTTTGTTTTAAGACTAGAAAAATTCAACCTCGATGGCCTGAATGGTTTTCAGCGTTATTGGCATGCAAAAGACGTCCCAAATGAAATTTTGACAATGCGACAGAGTAGAGGTCCATCAACTATGGTCTGGGTTTCAGTTTCGTAGAATGAAACACCTTAGTTATGGGAGGTAAAAGGTCGTCACACAGTTGCTACTTACATTGATGTGTTAAGAATGGCGACGTTAATTTCTGAAGGCTCTCGTCTACGTGAAGAAAACTAGATTTTTCAGCAGGACAACGCTCGAAAGTCGGAAGTGTTTTTTTATATGGAAAACAGCATTTAGTTTTTGAGCCATCCACTGTGCTCTTCAGATCTAAACCCAATCGAGAATATTTTGGAATGGATGGCAAAGGATGTTTATAAACATGGATCGCAATTTGAAACTGTGGATGCTCTTCATTCTGCAGTTTATGCATGAGCATAAACTGTGTGAGCATACCAAGCACCTTCATGCAGAAGTTAATAATAAAGCGAATTTTCACAGTAATTCGCAAAAGTCGAGGATATACCGAATATTAAATTGTCGTTGTCACTTGCTTGTTCTGTATTTTCTATTTTTAATTTTCAAAGCCTTATCTTTATGACCAACCAAAAAAATAATTTTACATTTTTTTTTTAATTAATAAGTTAGAAGCTTAAAATTTTCAATTGTTTGTTAATAAGCTACATTTTCAAATTAAATGTAAATATTTCGCAAACAGATTTCGATTAAATTAACAGTATTTTATATTTTTAGCCTATTTGAACTTAATTTTAACAAAGTGTGTGTGCATAGATTTAGATGTCAATAATATATACCTGAAATAGGACATAAATAAACGAAAAAAAGAAAATTCTTCATTACCAATGCCTTTTGTCTCTGAAAATCTTCATCTAATTAATAGAAATATTTTTATACACAAACACATTCTGCAAAGATTAACATATCAGTAAAATGTGTCTGAAAAGAAAATATGAATAAAAAATGAAGAATATTTTTTTACCAACGCGTTTCGTCCCTGAAAATAAATGGCAATAATTTTATACGCATTTAAGTATGTGCAATGATTCAGATATCAGTAAAATATATCTAAAAAGACAATATGAATAAAAACGAAAGGAAACCTTTTTTTACTAACGCGTTTCGTACTTGAGAATCTACTTAATAAATGGCAATATTTTCATACATATATACATGTGTGCAACAATTCAGATATCAATATAATATATATGAAAACACAATATAAATAAAAGACAATATAAATAAAAGGCAAAAAAATACTTTTTTTACCAACGCGTTTCGTCTTTGAGAAACTTTCCTAAGCTAAAAATGGAAATTTTATTTGGTAAATTGCATTTATAAACAAAAATAAAGTATTTGACTATAGATATAAAGTTTAGAAGAAAATACCGCTAGATTTTCAAATTGTAAATTTGTGAACGCTATAAAATATTCTTGAAGTTGTGTAATTAAAGACGTACACTGAAGGCAGCCATAAGATATAATTTATTACGTAATAAACGAAAACCCGTGGAATCGCGTTCAAAATCTAATGAAGGGTTGAGAGTATATATAAACTGACATTGCTGGGTTTGATGACAAATACTGAGTAAGGTGCTGAAAATGGAATTTGCTGTTACTCCATTTTCAACGATGACTATCCGTTATCATTTTAATAAATGTTCTATTACAAAGCCCAATGGCAACTCATGGAAGAGGGTTACAGACTGATGTTGTTTAATAGACGGAAAAGGAGAAAGTAAGTGCAAGATATATAGATAATGGCCGACCCAAGATTAAAAAGATTAAGATAATATTAATCGGAGAAACATTCTTTCTGGAATTTGTTCTAAACGTAACTGTACTTGAGAAAAAATTGCTGAGTAGAAATTCCTTCTAATCAATGGAATACAAACAGAATGAGAAGGAGTGCAGTGTTTTTATACAGTGCCTCGTCAGAAAAGGCATGAACTGGTAGATTTAGGGGATAAAGTTGGTCTGAAAATTTGTCATGAATAAGTGAGGGAATCACTAAATGAATAATAATAATAATAATAATAATAATAATAATAATAATAATAATAATAATAATAACATAGCAACCAAGGAATTTGACATAGTAACATAGCAACCAAGGAATTTGAAAAACTGTCAAAATATAAAGACCTGGAAATTGAAATAGAAAAAATGTAGAAATTGAAAACAAGAGTTGTACCAGTGATAGTAGGTGCACTTGGAATGATAAAAAATGGAACAAAACAACACATTGAAAGAATCCCTGGAAACCCCAGCTTAAGAGATATACAAAAAATTGTCTTATTAAGTACAGCCCACACACTAAGGAAAACGTTATCTATGTAATGCTGGGGATGATAGGGAAGATAGAAAAACATGAAATGGAGTCATAACAACACGCCACTACCTGCCTTAGGTCTCCCCGCAGACTTGGTTGGTAGTGAGACCAAAGCAGAAATCGAAATATGATGAAAAATGACATAATAATAATAATAATAATAATAATAATAATAATAATAATAAACAAATAATAATAATAATAGTAAACAAACACTGGTATGAACATCACCCAGCACCGGTTACAGAAATAGAAGATGTAACCATTCTATGGGATTACACCATCTACACAGACAGAAAAATTGAAGCAAATAGGCCAGACATTATTGTTAAAAACCAGAAAGAGAAAACTTGTCTATTAATTGATATGGCTTGTCTAGTGGATTGTAACATACCAACCAAGGAATTTGAAAAACTGTCAAAATATAAAGACCTGGAAATTGAAATGGAAAAAATGTGGAAATTGAAAACAAGAGTTGTGCCAGTGATAGTAGGTGCACTTGGAATGATAAAAAAAGGAACAAAACAACACATTGAAAGAATCCCTGGAAACCCCAGCTCAAGAGATAAGTACAGCCCACACACTAAGGAAAACTTTATCTCTGTAACGCTAGGGATGATAGGGAAGATAGAAAAAAAAATGAAATGGGGCCATAACAACACGCGACGACCTGCCTTAGGTCTCCCCGCAGACTTGGTTGGTAGTGCGACCAAAGCAGAAATCGAAATATGATGAAACATGACATAATAATAATGAATTTAATTCCACACCTTTAAGTGAGAATTTTTTTTTAAATAAAAAAAAGAAATCTTGAAAGAGACAGCCTCACAATAAAACAAAGCATCACTACACGAGAGTATTATTTTAAAATTCAAAGGACAGATGTATAAAATGGATATGGCAATTTTTTCCTTTCCTTTTCTTCTTTCTTTTTTTCTTTTTACTCTTGATCAGATGATCTGTTCTTCTTTTATGTGCCATGTCCTTTCAGGATGTAGGCGAACATGGCTTCCCACATCTCCCTATCCCTGGTGGCCCTTAGCACGCTCTCTCCTGTTACACCACCCAAACCCCGCTATGCCATTCACTAGCTCAAGCCCATAAATCTAGAATATGAATGAATAGAAACTAACATGTCCACAAAATGAGGGATCAGTTTATATATTGATTGAAATAAAGATTTGATCCCCCACTTTATATCCATATTATAATTTCTTATAAACAGCTGGCATTTATCTTCTTCTTCTTCTTCTATGTACCCTGTCCCTTCAGGACGTAGGCGATCATGGCTTTCCACGTCTCCCTATCCCTGTTGGCTCTTAGCACGCTTTCTCCTGTTGAACCATGCAACCTTCGTTCCTTCATCCACCTGATCAGGTCCTTCAAATATGTCATCCGCTGATTTCCCCTGTCTCTTTTTCCCTCTATCTGGCCTGTTAGTAACAGGTTCTCCAAGCCCTCCTTCTTCATTGCATGTTCCAGGAACTTCAGCTGTCTCTTCCTGATGCTCAGCATTAATTTCCTTTTCGTTTCCATCATTTCCAAAAGCTCGTCATTGGTCCATAATATTCGCATGCTTCTGTAGAACCACATTCAGTTGCTTCAAGTTTTTCCTTCGTCTTAGATGATATTGTCCAGCATTCACTGCCATATTGAAGAACCGACATCACATAGCAATCCAGTAGTCTCCTCTTTGTTTCTAGCGAAATTGTCCTGTTTCTTAATACTTTACTCAACATCTGGAATGCTTTTTTCGCCATGCCAATTCGCCTTCTGATCTCAGTGTCGCACTTTTCGTCTTCTGTTAGAACACTTCCTAGGTATTTAAGTTTCTGCACCTGATTTATTTTAGAGTCCCTCACCTGTATTTGGCATTTTGGGCTGCCCCAATGCATCACTAGTTCTTGTAATTAAAATAATTGTCCAAAAAGAAAAAAAGATTATGGAAAAAAAAATTAACATCCGTTTAAGTTTATTACTGCTGTGAAATTTAAAAACAATAATTTGTTCACTCATCTGTATATTCAGTTATTTTTTCATTAAAGTCGTCGATAATTGTGTTTCGAAAAAAAGCCTAGCTAAGAAATTGTATCGTATTGTTTTTTTTAAGAAAAAATATCAAAGTTTTAAAAAGTCTTCCAAAATATCGACAACTAAGATAAATAATAAGAAAACTAGTTGATTGATCAATTAGGATCATTTAAAGGAGAAACAGTTAAATTAAAGAAATAATAATACGAAGAAAAATTCGTATTTACGTTAAAACAGTAACAATAAAATTTCATATAGAAAAAAATCACAACAACGTTACGTTTTCAAGATCTTCGGAAAACACGTCATTTTCGTTGTAATTCCAACATCGTCTTATGTAGTATTATGTTGTCATTTTTCATCATATTTCTATTTCTGCTATGGGCGCACTACCTATCAAGTCTGCGGGAAGACCTAACGCAGGTAGTGGTGTGTCGTTATAGCTCCATTTCATGTTTTTTATATCTCCCCTATTATTATTATTATTATTATTATTATTATTATTATTATTACATAACCAATTACCATTGAAACATCTTATAGTACAAGTGTTCACGAAATTACTTTGGTGTTGTAAAATACGTGAAAATATAGTATTGTGATTTGGAAATAGAGCCACTACAAAAAGGTTGACTGTCAGGATATTTATTGGATATGTCGTATGTAGATTTAAAAAAATGGACGCTTTATTTTCTAGACCCTATTTACTTTGATGCATTCATTACACTGTCTAACAATGTTTAACTATCAAAAAATCACTAGACTAACAGTAGGTGACTTTTTGTAATTAGGGTGCGCTGATTCCGAACCTGCAAACTGTTTTTCTCTATCGGGTCTCAATTTTTTCAAAAATTGCATACTAAAATTTTATATTTTTTTCGTAAATTAAGGTTTTTTAGACCAAATACTATAGTTTCACTTGATTAATTTAAGTGATTTTAAATGAAAATGTTGATGGGTTTTTTTTTACCATATTTTACAAATATATGCAACTATGTTTAGATTTGCAAAGAAAATATACTATTTTAACTATTTATTTTTGCAATTTCATTTGATAAAATGTTACAAAAAGTTGTAAAATTAACCTAAATTTCAAGAAAAAGGCATACACGAAACAAATTTAAACTCTGAGTTATGTTTAACGGTACTTAGGATTCTTCTTATACTACCAGGCTCACCACTTTGTAGATTCCAAATAAAATCTGCCAACATAGCTGGGCTAAACTTTCTTTTGTAACGAGTTTTCATTACAACTATGTCTTAGTGAAATCGTTCACCGTGTTCATCGCTTAGATCTGATGGATTTTTCGGAAAAAATGAAAGATGGGAGTGACATGTTACATCTCAATCTCTGATACGATTTAATCAAATCAGCCACTAAAGCTTCATAATCCTCAGACTTATGCTTTCCCAAAAAACCATTGCATACTCTCTTGAAGATAACCCAAGCTGCTAGTTCCAGTTCAGTTCTGGAATGACGTTGTGGGAGCCTGGCGTACCGTCTCTTGTTTCTTATTCAGAACGCCTGTAATGTTCTTTTTAGCGCGGCCTACCCATTTGCATAGGAAGCACATATATTTTGGGAAACCTAATTGAAGTCCAATTGCAACCACTTTTAGATCACAACAAATTTGCCATTTATGCTCTCCGTACTTTATCATTTCTAGAATAAATGCCAAATTTTCGTAATTCTCTCTTAAAACCACTGAATGGGCAACTGGAATCGATGGTAGGGCGTTTCCATTATGCAGAAGTACAGCTTTTGTACTGTAAAGTGAAGAATCAATGAACAGTCTCCATTCAGTAGGGTCGTAGCTCAAATTCAAATCCATGAACAGTCCAACAATGTAATTACAATATGACAAATTGTTTTCTAAAGAAAATCTATGTACAAAGTCATGAGAACCCGATCTGAACTTGATTACTCAAACATCTTTAGGCAACATATTCTTTTCTTGTAGCCGCAAAACTAACATTTCACTCTGATGATTTGTTAAATTGAGATCTCTCACGAGATTATTTAATTCGGTTTTGGTGAAGAGACTTGGTTCTGATTTTGAAGCTTCCATTTCTAAAGATTCATCCTGCTTAGATGAAGATGGGCCTTCTGGTTTTGAATGTTCGGAATCGCAAAATTCCAATAAATCTTCAGCCTTTGGTTTTGGTGGTACAGAAATTTCTTCAGAATGTGGCACAAAACGGATCGCTGATCTAAGATTTGGGTATTCGACAGATTTTTTTAGGTTTTTTCGTGATACCTGAAATAAAAATAGCACTTGAATACTATTTTACTTTATTTAGAAGGTTAATGAGTAATAAGACCAAGGGTAAAACTAGAATTTAATTAAAAATAAGAAGTTAATGCATATTTACCTTCTGCATTAGTAAAACAGAAATAACAATCTTAAGTGTGATTTTGCGGCTCTCTCCAGACCATCGGAACACCGAATTTGAGGCTTTTTCCAGAACCATTTGCCCATTTTGATAGAGCAAGAAAACAAAAACAGCAGATATGTGGTGCCGAGTTCTTGTCTTGATCTTCAATTTTCAATTTCGAAATATAGTTTATAAAGTTTTTCTACGTAATTTGATATTTTTCGCTGGTAAACCTTTGTCGTTACACATCCACAAATATAACAAAAAATATTTGGGTTGTTATTACAAGTTTCTCTAGGCATTTTAATTTATTTAAGTATTATTTACCTGAAAAAAAAAAAACATATATATATATATATATATATATATATTAAGTAATTTTGAAACTTACGTGCAAGTGCAAAAATTACATAATAATGTAAAAATTTAAATCACGATTTACGAAAAACAGACCTAATAGGCAAAAATGCGTGACATTTTCGTAATGTACCTAAAGATTTTCCTAGAAACGGTCCTTCCTGCTCTGTAATTCTTTGGTTGTTAGACAGTGTTATTGTCATGAAATTTTTCTTTAAGCTTTCTCTATATCACAAAAAGAGAAGAAGAACGAAAAAGAACCGTTTATTTTTGATCTAACTCAAAGGGACCTTTGAGCATAATATACTATTTTTATTTTGATTCAGAATGCATGTTGTTCTAAGTTTTCAAACTTTTCATTTATAAATAACATTTTTTTTATTTTTAATATCCATATCGTTATTAAATAATTGTTTCAAAATTAATTTGATTCGTTTTATATAAAATCAATTTTATTATTATTTATCATATTATAATAAAAATTTAATATCTTAATATAATCTTTTAAATATCTACTTCATTATGACAAAATTTTTAAATATCAATTCAATTATTTTAATATCTATTTAATTATTATTTTTCTAAAACATATTATAGAATATATGCAAGTTAATAACATAAAGATTTTTTTTAAATTCATATTCTAAGGAGAAAATTTTGCAATGTTTACATATGACATTTATTTCATAACGTTTAATAGATTTTTATTCTTAAGAAAATATATATATATATATATATATATATATATATATATATATATATAGATAGATAGATAGATAGATAGATAGATAGATAACGAAGAGACAGTGATTGATAGAGAATATAGAGAAAGGAAGATATCAAAATTTTGAGATAGAAAGATACATATGTTCAGATTCAGAAAGTTAAAGAAATAGATAAATATGAACATGCATATATATATATATATATATATATATATATATATATATATGCATGTTCATATTTATTTTATATATATATATATATGTGTGTGTGTATACATAGAAAGATATGAACAAGCAGATATATATATATATATATATATATATATATATATTACGATTTCAACATTTCAATTTCCTCATGGGTCTATCTAACTCTCAGCATGTCAAATATCTAGATAGAGATGTAACCATATAGGAGGGTATGAACATGCTGTTCCCAATACAAACCTGTGATATATGTGTAGATAGATAGATAGATAGATAGATAGATAGATAGATAGATAGATAGATAATGTCTAGACTAAGAACGATAGACAGATGAATAGATCTAGAGAAAGAGGTAGGAACATATTGATCTTCATATATATATATATACAGAGAGAGAGAGAGAGAGAAAGAGAGAGTCAATGAACTAGATATATACACGATGTTATATATATATAGATATACAAATAATAAACACGTCGTAATAGACATCTACCTATGTAGCTAGAGAGACAATGAAAAATGCTGAATTATATATATATATATATATATATATATATATATATATATATTTGTATATTTCGTGACATAATGAGAGATTGATTATGATGAAAATCTAAAAATATATATATATATATATTAAGAACACATGTAATAACAATCCGTAGTTCGTAGCTATATAATAGTCACGCCAGAACTTGTGTAGTTGTGAAAAAACTTATAAATAGCAATTATATATATATATATATATATATATAGGTAGAGAGAGTGAGAGAGCAAGATAGAGAGAGGCAATGACATATATAAACTTGCTCATATAGATATATAAATAATTAACAAGCCGTGAAAGATATTAATAACGAACTTTTTTCATCAAAGGTGTATATTAGTATTAAAAAGAAAGATCAAAGTATTTTTTGATTATTTTTTAAAATTTTCTCATCCCTTCTAGCACTTTCGAAATTTTAGTAAAATATCTTCTTTTGATTTTAGTAACAAAATCGTTACGAGAGTTTACAATGGAAAACTTCATATTACATAACTCGGCTTTTTTTTCAGGTGACAAACATTAATTTAGAAATTAATATAATCATATAATTGTCAGATTTTAATGAAACTTTCAGAACTTATTCACAAATGAATGTAATTGTTTTTGAAATTATTATTTTAAAAAAATCTTGGACAGATACTTTTTTTTTCATCTGTTACTCCCCTCCACTTAAATTCATGAACTTTTCAGAAATTAAATTTTGTTGCGATAATTGGTTTCATTTGTTAAACGCAGGACACGTTGGGGAATGTAAATCATTTACTTTTTTTTAAACACTTTGCCTTTATTTCCTAAAATCTGTTCCCAACAGTAAAATAAAAAAATGTAATCAGCGAAAATGAAGACAAAACTGGAAGCTGCCGAAATGTGGTTCTACAGAAGGATGCTACGGATATCGTGGACTGAGCATACAAGCAACGACGAGGTGTTAGAAAGAATGGCAACAAAAAGGAAATTGATGCTGAGCATCAGGAAGAGACAACTGAAGTTCCTGGGACATGCAATGAGGAAGGAGAGCCTGGAGAACCTGATACTGACTGGACAGATAGAAGGAAGGAGAGAGGAAGGCAGCGGATAACATATTTGCAGGGCCTGATCAGGTGGATGACGGAACGGGGGTTGCCAGGAGCAACAGGAGCAAACATACTAAGAGCCACCAGGGATAGGGAGATGTGGAGAGCCATGATCGCCTACGTCCTGAAGGGACAGGGCACATAGAAGAAGAAGAATATATCTATGATATTATTTAATTTGATAAGCTTTTAATTGCTTGAATAAATGATATAAATTAAGGACATTATATTCTGAAGAAAAAATATTTTTCCATTAAATGAATTGTTTTCATTTTTTTTAATTACAGTAATTTATAAAGCTTCAAAAATATTTTTAAAATACTTCAAAGATTTGTTGGAGTTAGCTTGAAAAATTACTAAGCGAAGATTATATTTACTTACCAAAAATTTAAAAGTTTAATACAAATCGTCTTGCCTTCCTGCTTTGATCCTACAGATTTTATTACATAAATGTTATTTTTAGTGGACGCCCATGTTTTAGTAGACTCTCTGTTTTTATTTAACAGTATATTTTTTTATTTTCCTCTATCGGCCTGAATATTCGGGAAATCATATTAAAGAAAAATATGCCCTCTCTGGTGGGATTCGATCCTGCGTCCCACTTGGTAGGAGAAACTCTCGAGAGATTATGAACTTACTTCGTGGCAGGGCCAAAGTATATCACGTTGAATCTAACGAATAATAAATATTTTTATGTACTAAGCGGTGAAGAAGAAATCTATATATATATTAATAGTATTTTTCATCAAGTACTATTTTGTTCATTTACGCACAAATACTCTTGGGAAAGATATTAATCCGTCTCTTCCCTCCAGTTATGGGTTAAATAACAGGACAGATTGGATTCTTTAGCCTTGGCTGGTGACCAGTCTATCTCAGACAGCAATGGCAACCTAGTGCGGGATAATCTTCTGTCCAGTCAGTCATGAGTCTTTTAAGACATGATCGCCCAAAGCGTGTATTACGTATGGAACTTAACTGATTGATGTGCGTTTTGGTGCAGTGGATATCGACACGAAAGAACAAATCGGAGAGTCGAGTTCTAATTCCAGGTGAATTCCTTGCATTCATTTACGCACAAATATCATTGGGAAATGTATTAATCCGTCTTTCCCTCCAGTTATGGGTTAAATAATAGGACAGATTGGGTTCTATAGCCTTGGGTGGTAACCAGTCTACCAAAGAAAGCAATGGTAACCTACTTCGGGATAATCTTCGCCCCAGTCAGTCAGTCATGTCTCTTTCCAGATCTTGTCATTTCTTCTTTATATATATATATATATATATATATATATATATATATATATATATATATATTTACGCTCTCACACCCTGATTGAGCACTCTGGAAGAATGGTAGACTTTGAAAAACAGTAGCTACTCTGGCTTATACGCATCGCTCATTCAGTAATGAATTAGATCACTCTTGCTATTGGGCGTGTATAATGATCATGGCTTCTTCTACCGAGCGCCCGTAGCTCAGAGGTAGAATCGCCGACTGACGCCAATTCGATCGGGTTTCAATCCTAGGTAAAAAGAAATCGGAGTCTAACTGTACTGATGAGCTGTGTTACAGCGAAACAGATCTGTCTGCGGGTGATTATATATATGTAAAACTTTCTAAAAACCTTAACTCTAGAAACCTTAATTTTCTAAAAACCTTAATTTCTAGAAACCTTTACTCAGCCGACTGAGGGCGAAACTAAACATTTGCCTTTAGATCATCCGTCTGAGAACAAATCGCGTCGGCTAAGTTTTCCTTGCGTCTTTATATATATATATATAGATATATATAGTGAGACAGAGAGAGAGACAGAAGTAGAAAATGAGATACATATATATAGAGAGAGAGATAGAGAGCAATAGAGAGCGAGAGAGAGAGAGAGAGAGAGAGAGAGAGAGAGCGATATATATATAGAGAGAGAGATTGTTCGGTACGTGATCGAGTAGTTAGAATGTTAGTTTCCGATAATGAAACCAGGGTTCGAATTGCACCGTGGTCAATTTGTCAGGAAGATGATTTTATGGTGTTGTCAGCTTGTAGAAGGGTGTACGTTGTGCTGCAATGGATATCGACTCGGAACGACAAACCGTGGAGCCGAGTTCAAATTCCAGTTGAATTCCTTGCATTCTCTTACGCACAAATACCCTTGGGAAATGTATTAATCCGTCTCTTCTCTCCAGTTATGGGTTAAATGATAGGACAGATTGGGTTCTTCTATAGCCTTGGTCGGCACCCAGTATACAGCAGAAAGCAAAGGCAACCTACTACAGGAAAATGTTCTGCCCAGTTAGTCATGTCTCTTTAGAGACATGATCGCCCAAAGCATGTATGGCACTTAACTCGCTAAGAGCTTGTAGAGGTGATCCTAACTGTTTGGTGGTCGTCAATGATTGGGCTAGCACAAAGTTGCAAGTCAGCACGATCGAGTGTTTTAGCGTATTGAACTTGTTGATCACGACAAATAATGCATCCTTCCCAGAAACTGTGACTAATGTCCGCTCAGTATAGTTGCAGTATAAACCACACGTGGGCTCTGGGGGAATTGAACAAACACAAATTTACCTGAGCTGCAGCCTACAATAGGAATTAGTTAGCCGCATACTCGGATACGAGCGAACATCGATTATATATAAAATCCGTTTATACTCACGGATAATCTTTCGTGTATTATAATTGAAAGATGTAAGAAATACGCTGTAACTTTGACAGATGATTTTATTATCCATTTCTCGATGTTCCCAAATACTTAAACTTTTTCTGAAATCATCTTCAGTGGTGTAAGTTCTGGTAACAAGAAATAAGTGCAAAAATCTGTTGCTAAAAATTACTGTAAATTTTCTTCTTTCTTCAAATGTAACGGTTGACAAATTGCTTAGCGTTCATTAGAACGGGAAAATAATCCACTATGCATTTTTGTTTATGTTGCAATGTCATGGTCATGCACGTGTTATAGCATGAAAAAGCTGTTCTTTTTATAAACATTTTAGAACATTACTACAATATTCGTAGCTGATTCTATTAACTGACGGCTTAAGTTTTTAAATGAGTATTGCCGCGAAGATCTGTAGTTTGCTTTTCCTGTTTTCTTGGTGTAGGATAGTTGTGTTAACGAACATTATTTTTATATTTTCCATTATCAACGCCGAGGTGGTTCAGCATCTCACAGCACACAGGCTCCTCTCGGAGAAGCAATATGGTTTCCGCTTCACCAGGTCTACTGCTGATATGCTAACGACCATCACCGAGTACATATACCAAGCACTCGACAGGAATGGCGAAGCCCGAACCGTTGCATTGGATATATCTAAGGCGTTCGACAGTGTTTGGCATGCTGGCCTTCTATGTAAACTGCGGAGCAATGGTATAACTGGACATTTGTTTGAACTAATCCAGTCATTCCTCTCTAACCGCACGATGAAAGTGGTATTAAACGGACATGCCTCTCAGAACTACCATACAAACGCAGGTGTCCCCCAAGGCTCCATCTTAGGTCCTACACTCTTCCTGATATATATTAATGATCTCCCTGATTCCATAAGAACCCAAATAGGTTTGTACGCCGATGACACCACAGTTTACTCTCGCCTCCAACAAAAATCTGGTGTAGGCGTCAAAGCTAACCTCGCAGCCGAGATTGAAAAAGACCTCCAATCCATATTGGACTGGGGTAAGAAATGGCTAGTAAATTTTAATGCTTCTAAAACGAAGCTACTCTCAATTAACCATCATCGACAATCTCACCTACCTCCCATTAGCATGAACCAGGCTTGCCTCCCAGAGAGTAAAACACTACGCCTCCTTGGTCTCACGCTTTCAGCGGACCTCAAATGGAATGACTATATCGAATCCATTGCTAAATCCGCTGCTATGAAAGTCGGTTCTCTGTGTAGGGCCCGGAAGTTTTATCCGTCTGAATCTATCCTGCACATTTATAAATCTACCATCCGCCCGTGCATTGAATACTGCTGCCATATCTGGTCGGGTGCCCCTGCTGTTCTCCTCAGGCTTCTCGATAAGGTTCAGAGGAGGGTCTGTAATGTGATAGATACCGACTTGGCAGACCGCCTGCAGTCTCTCTCCCACCGGCGAGACGTGGCTTCCCTGTGTCTCTTCTATAAATACTTTCACGGCTTCTGCTCCGATGAACTTAGATCACTGGTGCCCCCTAAATACGAATTTGCACGAGATACTAGATTAGCAACTAGATCCCACCCTTTTACAGTGAAACCGATAAAATGCAGCTGTAACTTCTACTCCAACAGTTTCTTTCCTCGCACTTCCCGACTGTGGAATTCTCTTCCAAACGATTGCTTCCCCGACGGCTACAATCTCCAGGAGTTTAAATGTAAGGTCAATAGACACCTCCTAACACACTAACCTGCTCCCATTCTATCAAGCACTCTTCCCATCTGCCAAACCCTCATCCTCGCTATCCTTACTCATCTGTCACCTTCCTCCTGTCATTCCCTATGTCTAACCACTCCTTCTCTTTACCTTCCCCTATGTAACCCCATGCGCAATAGTGGCAGTGAAATGCCTTGCTTGGGGTGAGATGATTAAAAAAAAATGGTGAATGTAGACAGGAATGTTGTTGTAGATGTCTAGAAATTGACGAATGATCAAACATGTGCAATGTAAGACGGCTTGGTAATGTACTTGTTCTAAATCCAACGTATATATTTGCTTTTGGGTTTTTGGTTTTTTGGTTTTTGTCGGAGATACATTCTCCCAAGAGATATTTAAATTGGTATATAATGTCGGCTTTACGTTATACGTTGGTAGGAAGGAGCTATTACGAATACTTAAATAAGTAGTATTTTCATAATATATTAATAAATTTAATTTTTTATTAGATACCACAGGGGATACGAATGAAACTTTTTTATGATTTTTTTAACCTGTTTATAGTTATCGTGAATCTGGTTGCAATAAAAGAGTTTGATATGTTTAGGGACTTTTGTGGAAGTACCATATTATATTTCATGTGTGTTGAGGTTTTTGAAATATTATCTTATTTGTTTATATGCAATGTAGTTTAGGAAGTGATTATTAAAGAGAGTCTGTTTAATATTTTATAGTTCAGAGAAAAAATCTTTTTTGTGGAGGAGTTAATATGTGTTCGATTAATTAAATTGTATATAAGTGTTATTTTGTAGTAGTTAGAACATTCGCTTTTATAGTTGGGATCGCAAGGGATTTTGCTGGTTGATTTTTATATAGGGAGGAAGTAAATGTGTTATTGTTTGTGTCTATTGAAATGTCACGGAAAGGGATTTGTTATCTTTGTTAAGTTCGTATGTGAACTTGAGAAGAGTTTTTTTTTAAAGATTTTTTGTAGTTCTATTATTTATTCTGTTTTTAACTAATATAAGAATATCTATATATCGTACATAGAGGGAGGTTTAACTAATATAAGAATATCTATATATCGTACATAGAGGGAGGTTTTATATAGGGAGGAAGTAAATGTGTTATTGTTTGTGTCTATTGAAATGTCACGGAAAGGGATTTGTTATCTTTGTTAAGTTCGTATGTGAACTTGAGAAGAGTTTTTTTTTAAAGATTTTTTGTAGTTCTATTATTTATTCTGTTTTTAACTAATATAAGAATATCTATATATCGTACATAGAGGGAGGTTTAACTAATATAAGAATATCTATATATCGTACATAGAGGGAGGTTTTATATAGGGAGGAAGTAAATGTGTTATTGTTTGTGTCTATTGAAATGTCACGGAAAGGGATTTGTTATCTTTGTTAAGTTCGTATGTGAACTTGAGAAGAGTTTTTTTTTTAAGATTTTTGTAGTTCTATTATTTATTCTGTTTTTAACTAATATAAGAATATCTATATATCGTACATAGAGGGAGGTTTAACTAATATAAGAATATCTATATATCGTACATAGAGGGAGGTTTTATATAGGGAGGAAGTAAATGTGTTATTGTTTGTGTCTATTGAAATGTCACGGAAAGGGATTTGTTATCTTTGTTAAGTTCGTATGTGAACTTGAGAAGAGTTTTTTTTTTAAGATTTTTGTAGTTCTATTATTTATTCTGTTTTTAACTAATATAAGAATATCTACATATCGTACATAGAGGGAGGTTTTCTTAGTAGTGCTAAATATATTATTTTCTAGACTGGCCATGTAGAAGTTGCTGAAGGTCGGATCCAGAACTGAGCCGATTGAAACACCGTCCATTTGCACATGTATATTATCTCAGTGATCATAGAATGGGACGTCGGTGGTACAGGTTAAAAGTAGTTTTTTTTTTTTAGTATTTTAGGATTAATATTTTGTAGACAGAGAAGTATTATTATGTATATGTATTATAATAATGTCAATGGTTTCTCTAACAGGAACGTTAGGGAATAGATTTTCAACATCAAGTGATGCTATTGTTTTATTATTAGATTTTTCCGTTTTTAATATTTGCATAAATATGCATAAATTCAAGAGATGATTTAATGCTGTATTTGTTAGGTATGTATGGTGTAATTAATTGGTTAAGAGCTTTAGTTAGTTGGTATTTGGGAGTGGGTATTTGTGATATAATAGAGCGAAGTGGAAAGTTAGGCTTGTGTGTTTTGATAGAACCATAAATTTATCCTGGTTTATAAACTCCGATTATTTTGGTAAGTTTGTTATTTTTAGTTCGGAGTAAAAAATCTTTGTGGTGAAGTTAATTTGTGCTTGGTATAAGTATGAAAAGATTTTATTAGAAATAAACAAATTCAATATTAACAATGTATTTAAATCTGAAACGCCTAAAAGAAGACTTGCTGCCCAAATACACAAATATATATAACTATATATATGTATATAACTGAGATAGATAGATAGATAGATAGATAGATAGATAGATAGATAGATAGATAGATAGATATTAGAGCATTTTAATTACTAAACTTAACTCAATCTTGATAGAATTCAATGAATTGGAGAATATTATGATTGTACTGCGTCAACCTTTCATTTGTGAAAGCTTATATAAAACTTAAATCAAAAAGCAGCCTATTGGTTTTATTCTAGAAAATAAATACTATAGAATGTTTTAAAAAGACGTATTCAAAATCAAAAATGTCAATTTTTATTGTTGAACAGCATATAGAAGAGAAAATATTCATTTTATGAAAGAATCAGATAAAAATACAGAATCATGAATCTTTAAAACTTGATAAATAATGTAGCCCTTCCCCTGAAAATATTTTTGGTCCCATTTCCAGGCGTTCAAGCAGACTTGCATTTTGTGACATCCAGTTTGCATTCCACCAAATGCTACAATTGCTTTTTGAGAAATGAAGCGGAGTGGTTTTCTTTTGAACATCGCACTATCAATCTTGTTCTTGTTATTCTCATAGACTGTCTTACTTACCATTGATAAATGAGCCCATTTTGCTTTTGGACATGAGTAGTAGTGAGAAGAAGACCTAGATTGATGGTTACCGCTTAGGGCGTTAGTACGAGGTTAGCGTATAATACTTCCCTGGAATTCGACTGGGCTTGTAAGTTTTATTTGCACACACACACACACGCGCGCACACACACGCGCGCACACACACACACACACACACACACACATATATATATATATATATATATGTATATATATATACTACTTTATAAACAAGGAATTTGTTAACAGTCTCAGGAGCCGTTTCATCCAACATCTCATCAGGAGAAAATCGTTGGAATTATAAATCAAACGAAAAGAACAGCAACGAAAATGAAGAGCAAAAAAAAAATTTAAAAAAATAGTAATAATAATAAAAATAAAAATAAAATAATATAAATAAACATACAAATATATATATATTTATAACGAGGGGAGGAGAAAGCGCGTGTAAATAATTATCGTTTGACAGCTAAAATAAAATATTCCCCAACAAATGAAGAGACTTCACAAAATCCTTCTGCCCGCAAAGAAAAGGCGTCCGTAATGATATGCAAACTGGTTTCAAAATCTTTAAATGATTATTGGAACCAGCTACATGTAAAGTTTTGAACCACTCTTTTTTATACGACTTGGCACAGACTATATTCTCTACTAGGTGTTGAGCAATAGGTGATAGCATATTTGTAGAGAGAAGATAACGTTATCTATTTTGCCAAATCGTATTTTAGAAGGTACTTGTTGATTAATTCTTGTTTCAAAACGCCCCACATAACCAGCAACGCACTGGCAATAACATTCACACACACACACATACACACACACACACACACACACACACACATATATATATATATATATTAGTAGTAGTAGTAGTAGTAGTACTAGCAGTATGAACAAATGGAATAACACCCATAGTATTTACATTTTGACAATTCTTGATAAATATTTTAGTAATATTTGTCGTAGTATTTTAATTATTAGAATTTATAATAAAAGCATTTTTCGCTACATAAGAGCTGTAGTATCTAGGCGCCATTTCTAGCATCTCATCAGACGGTATTGTTTGATGATATGCTAGAAATAATGGATACTCATATTGGAATAGACGTTCCGTTTCTTTATTAAACGTATATTTATTTATTTTCGTCGAACGGCCTGAATGTTTGACTATGAGCCTGCATCCCCACTTGACAGGAAAAACTGTTCATATATTCGACGAGTTTATACTGACTCAGCCACGGAGTGCGTCACTGATAAAAAAAAAGTCGAATAGTGTCTCATAGTCTGGTCGGAGAGAAGGATTCTCCGTGGATGAAATCGAACACATATATATCAGGGATTCCGTTAGACATTTATTGGTCATGGGGCATTGGTTAGGGTTTCTACAGTTACAGAGGTTGTAATTATGGGACGGACTGGTATTAGTGTTGGAGTTATTTTTATTGTGTGCTTTTAATATTTTGCTGTTATGTACTTTAATTATTTTTATAGGTTATTGGAAAATCCTAAAGATGAAAAAATATATATCGGAAATACCATGAACGTATTTAAAAAGCGATTTTACAATCACCTCTCATCCTTCAATAACAAAGAAAAACAAAACATGACACCTCTCTCCAAATACTTTTGGAAGTTAAAAGACGAAAATAAAACGCCTAAAGTTAAATGAAAAATAGTTAAACAAGCAAGAACAGTTAAATCTATAAAGGAACCTAACTTCCTTTGTCTTCAAGAAAAAATTGAAATCATTAAATATATGAATAGTAACAAGCTTTTAAACCAGAGGCATGAAACCACAGTAAACTGCAAGCACATTAAATAACTAACCTTACAATCATGCTAAAAAATACTACAAAAGCCAGAGCTAGGACCCTCTAGAAACTTTTCTAAAAAATTAAAAATTCTATAGAAAATATCGATTTACTAAATTCTAAAGTAAGGTTTAATATTTATAATTAGATTAATTAAAAAAAACTGTTCTTAATACACACATTAAACTTCACATATTACCTTAAATACAAACAATCTTTCCTCCTACATAAAACTATACTTATTACGCACTTACTATCTGCTTACCTATTACCTTAAATTATTAACATAAAAATTTACGTCTTACATTAAATCTTACCACCAACTGTGATCTAATTAAAATTTAAAATTTAATAGAAAAAATCGATTTCCAAACTGTGATCTAATTAAAATTTAGAATTTAATTGAAAAATCGATTTCCTAAATCCAAAATTAAGATTAAATATACAAATTTAGATTAATTATAAAAACTCCGCTTAAATACAAAAATATTGTGTACTGAATAAGCATCCTACCTCTAACCTGTTCCTCTAAGAAATCCTAAAGGATGTAGTCTAGTCACAAGATAATAAAAACTTACATTCTAGCTGCTAATGTTAAATCAGTCTAGAAATCAAAGACACTCAGTAATCAACCATATTCACTACCCACATCACTCTCTGCAAAATTCAAAAATCCATAGGACTTATTCCCTTATCACTAACCTCTCCCGCCAACATCCCACACACAAATGACCAAGTAAAAAAAAAATAAAAATAAAAATTTTAATAGGAAAAATCTATTTCCTATATCAAAATTTAAGATTAAATATACAAATTTGCATTAATTATAAAGACTCTGCTTAAATACAAAAAATATTCTGTACCAAATAAGCATCCTACAATTTACCGGCTCTTCTATGAAATCCAAAGGATATAGTCTAGTCACAAGATAATAAAAACTTATATTCTAACTGCTAATGTTAAATCAGACTCTCATTAATCAACCATTTTAACTACCCACACCACTTTCTTCAAAATTCTAGCGGTCAACACACGAGACTTGTTCCCTTATCACTAACCCCCACCAACATCCCACACTCAACTGACCAAATATAAGAATAGAGGCTTTCCATTAATATCCATACCACCTGATGAGACATTGAAGTTTCAATGTCGAAGCAAATGTACGATTTTTAGTGGATATATATAAAAAAAAGTTATGTACATGTTCTAAAATATAATTTGTAATAAATGTTCACAGCTCTATATATTATATATCGAGCACAGTTTTAAATTAATGTTTTGGACTTTGTAAAATTCTTTCGTCGTTCTGTATTTACTCGGATATATATATATATATATATATATATATATATATATATATATATATATATCCGCAGACAGATCGGTTTCTCTGTATCACAGCTGATCATACGGTTAGACATCCGATTGTTTTTAGCCAGAATTGAAAGCCGACAGAATTGACATCAGTAGGCGATTTTACCTCTGAGCTATCGTTCGATCGGTAGAAGAAGGCAAACTTTTAGCGTGTGATATACACTGTAAACATACTCCAGTAGTTTTCTAATTCATTACTGAATGAAATATATATATATTAACATTGACTTTAGGATTTGTGAAACGCAATGGACAATTATATTTTTATGACCCACGCTCCTCGTGACTGCACACATACATGCACGCGTAAAGATCGCGAGAAAAAGACAGAATAGAGAGAGAAAAATGCAGTCAGTTAAGTGCAATACGTGATCCACGCTTGGGCGATCATGTCTCGAAAGAGACATGACTGACTGGGTAGATGATTTTCCCGCAGTAGGTTGCCATTGTTTACTGCAGTAGATTGGTTGCCAACAAAGGCTACAGAACTAAATACGTCCTGTTATTTGACCCATAGCTAGAGGGAAGAGATAGATTAATTTTATTTGCGCGTTAGTGAATGCAACGAATATCAACTGGAATGTGAACTCGGGTTTCCGATTTCTCGTTCCGAGTCGATATCCACTGAACCACGACGCATATTCTTGAACAATAATTGAAGAAAAAAAAACGAACCCAATGAAGGTGAGAAAACTAAAAACACGGATATATAAACACATAGACGCACTGGCACACAAAGAGAAACTCAGATGAAAAGAGTCAACGATAAGAGTAATCAAGAATCTCTACGGACAGACAACTGAGTCAGTAGATATACAAAGATAGAAAGGGTTGTATGACAACCATGCATCTTTTTACTGGATTTGTTCAACTTGTACAGCGAGACTCTTATGAGGACCCTACATGCTATGCCAGGATTTGTAATTGGAGACCACAATTTAGACAACATAAGGTACGCAGACAATACAGTGCTGATTGCTGACACGGAAAGAAAACTACAAGACCTCCTACAGAAGATAGCGGAAGAGAGTGACAAAAAAGGACTACAAATAAACTGCAAGAAAATCGAATGCATGGTCATCAGCAAAAAGATCAGCCCAAAATGCCAAATACAGTTAGGAGATACTAAAATCAAGCAGGTAAAAAAAAATGAAATACTTTGGAAGTGTTCTAACAGAAGACGGAAAGTGCGACACAGAGATCTGAAGGCGAATTGGCATGGCGAAAGACGCATTTTAGAAGCTGAGTAAAATATTAATAGACAGGAAACTTTCACTAGAATCAAAGAAGTGAGTACTGGATTGCTATGTGTTGTCAGTTCTTCAATATGGCAGTGAATGCTAGACAATATCATCAAAGATGAAGGAAAAAACTTGAAGCAGCGGAAATGTGGTTTTACAGAAGGATGCTGCTGATATCATGGACCGAATATGTGAGCAATGATGAGGTTTTGGAAAGAATGGCATTGAAAAGAAAACTAATAGTGAGCATCAGGAAGAGACAACTGAAGTTCCTGGGACATGAAATGACGAAGGGAGGCTTGGAGAACCTGATACTGACAGGCCAGATAGAGGGAAAAAGAGACAAAAGAAGGACAAAAGAAGGCAGCGGATAACATATTTGGAGGGCCTGAGCAGGTGGATGACAGAACGGGGGTTGCGTGGTGTTTCAGGAGAAAGCCTGCTAAGAGCCACCAAGGATAGGGAGACGTGGAAAGCCATGATCGCTTACGTCCTGAAAGGACAAGGCACGTAGAAGAAGAAGAAGTACGTCAAAGACAGAATGAGAAAGAAGAAGAAAATAAAAACAGTGTAAGAGACATAAAGACGAAGGGTCATAGCTACACAGCCTCGCAACACGATCCTCACTGGGTGCCCTGTACTTTCGGCCTTGTGCCACATCCAAGCGGAGCTTAGAAAATCAACTATACAAAACCATACAAAAGTAGTTAATAAACACACAAATACGATGGATGAGCAGAGAAGTATAGAGTCTCACAAAAAGAGCTACAAAGTTAAATATCACATTTGAAAATCTGTACAAATCAAAATATCATAGTTTTATTTAACTGAAAACATTTTTTCTTTCCTTGTTTTTGCTAATTTACAGCCATTGAGATTTCAACTAAAAACTTAATTGGGCGATTAAATTTTATTGTTTTACTCGCTCGCGGTCGATTAAAAATTTCACAATGAAACGTGTCCGTTCAAATATAGAAAAAGGAAATTTGATTCCTTTTACAACCCAAAAGTATGCCACTGAAGATTCCCAAGTTACTTAGAATGACCTACAATGACATTATTGAATTCTTGGAATTTATCTTCCCAGTCAATGTAAACATTCGTTCAATTAACGCTTCCAGAGTGTAGCTAAAATGCCTCTGTCGTCCAGATTAAAGACACTCACAAATTTTTAGAAACTCATTTGGAAAAATATTATCCTATGTTTTCTCCCCGTTTACGAAAAGTAAAAACAAATATTTGAAAGAAAGAAAAGAAAACGCATACTTCTTTCATCTACACACCGAAAAAGAAATTATCCAAGTAATTTTTTTATAGAAAATCGTTGAGAAAATCAAATTTGTTATTTTTTTATCATCTATTAGATGGAGGTTGTAGTCAGACAGAAGAAAGAAATTACGAATTTAGGTACCTCTACTCAATTGCCAAAAAAGAAAGAAAGAAAAAAAACAAAGTTTTCTCATCAAAATTTTATATGCAATTATTAAGAGGAAAGATCAAATTTTGTTGATATCTTTTTTAAATGTTTTTAAATCCTTTCAAACACATTCGAAATTTTAATCACCCTGTATTTGAATTTCAGTGAGGTTAGGAAAATCACCCATGTCTTAATACTTTTGCACACTACTTGTAGTGTGCAAAAGTATTAAGACAGGGGAGATTTTAAACTTTATTTTGATGCCTCATAAAAGATAAAATAGTTCTTGTCCCAATACTTTTGCACAGTACTGTATGTATATGTATATATATATATATATATATATATATATATATATATATATATATATATGTAAGAAAATTGTTCCTTAAATAATTTTACAATAGTTTAGAAGATGAACCACTAAAATTTCCCTTCCTTTCTTGTAAAGTATGGAGGGTAAAAGAATTTACATATCTTTTTCCTCTGCGATTCAAAACTCATTCGTGTGATTTAGACTTAAATTTTAATAGCAATCTCAACAAAACAAAACATTTAAGACTTTCTCGGTCATGTATTTATCTTTAATTTTTCTTACAAATTAAACAAACTCTTCCATGAAAAAGAGGTAAAGCTATTGAAAATTTGAAATAAGCAAAAATCAACAATACAAACAAAATTTTGAAAAATCTGTGAAATTTTTGTTAAAAAAAAATAAAGTATTAGGATTTCTATTTTCTCAGCAGTGAGATTAAGAAAAAGTCCACCCGTTATTTTATTTTTTATTGTTTTTTTTTCAGACGGAAAAGGAATATCCATTTACATTTTCTTTTTTCCCACTGAAATTTTTTAATCTATATTTTTTTTAGATTCCCGGACTTCAAAATCTTAATCTTCTGCTTTGGGTGAGAAACAACGGAAAATGCACTAAATGCGAATTACGTTCAAATAAGAATTATATTTTCAGATAATGAAGAAAATTAACGTTTTTGAATAGCCAGGAAACGTTTATATACATATACATAGAAGTATATATATATATATATATATATATATATATGAAAATATATATATATATATGTATTAGGTACCTCAACTCATTTTCGATAACTAACTTTTAAATTGAACTTTTAAAAATAAAATTTTTGAAATTTTTATTCTAGTTTTAATTGTAATTTAAATGACTAAATTTACTATTTCTAGTAATATTCTGGTATTTTTCAAACAGAAATTATATTGATTGGAATATAAAATTTCGAGTTTTTTCTTTTTAAAATTCCTTTTAGGCCATTTGTGAGCGATCGATACATTTGTAAACAGCAGTTAATTGTTTTTAGAATCTTACAAAAATAGAATATGTGTTTGTGACACATTATTTTTAAAAAATAAGCAAATTTAATGTTAAATCAATCTGATTTACACAAGGACTACCTATTTATTGCATGAAATTTAAAATGAAACTGTTTCTTAATCACAGAGTTGAACTCTTTGACCTGTTCGCCGTATCTGAAATCTAACAGCTCGCCATATGAGAGATAAGATAAATGTATAGCGATCACAAGTGATATAATTGCAGAAATGTTTTTTCTCGTAAGAAGAAGAAATCCTGACCTTTTAATGAACAAATAGAACTTACTATAACAAAAAAAAACATCAAATACACACAAAAAAAAATGTGAAAATTAAATTACGATAGCTACATGACTGTTATTAAACTTTTCAATTCTTGTGAATAAATATAGTCTTCCCTTCATGATCTACCAGCCTAATATCTAAAAGTCTGGGAAATATTTTTAAAATACATTTGAACCTTTATAAATTATTAAAATTAAAAAAACAAAACTGAAATTTTTTTAAAAATTTCATTTTTAATTAAAAATATTTTTTTCTTGAGACTATAATATCTGAGATTTATATTATTTATTAAAGCAATCAAAAGCTTATCTAATTAAATAATGTCATAGTTTTACTGCATTTTTCATTTTACTATTCGGAGCAGATTTTTGGTAAAAAGAGCAAAGCGGTTTAAAAAACTATTACATGATTTACATTTCCCAATGGGTCCTACGCTTAGCTAATAAAACTATTTTTGCCTACAGAATTTAATTTCTTTGAATTTCATGAATTTACGTGGAGGTGGGTAACAAAACTGAAAAATATATTTTTACCAAGATCTTTTAAAAAATAGATAGTTTAAAAATAATTTCATTCATTTATGAATAAATCTTGAAAGTTTCATTAAAATCCGACTATTATTTGATTTTTGCAAGAATTTCCAAATTAATGTTTGTCACCGGAAAAAAAGTAAGTTATGTAATATAACGTTTTCCATTGTAAACTCTCGTAACGATTTGCCCCCCCCCCCCCCCACCCGCTAACGAAAATAAAAACAAGATTTTTGCCAAAACTTCGAAGGTGTAAGAAAGGATCAAAAGATTTTGAAAAATAATTAAAAATACTTTGATCTTTCCTCATAATAATAACATAAACATTTTGATGGAAAAAGTTCATTTTCATGAAATTTGGGAACCTTTTTTCTTCATTCTGTTCTGCTTTTTCAGTGATTTATTGGAGGTAACTAATATATATATATATATATATATAGAGAGAGAGAGAGAGAGGGGAGACAGGGAGGGAGGTACAGACGGGGAGGAGAGAGGGAGAGATAGACGTAAGATTTACTGGGTGTGAAAGAAAAACATTATTACGTGAATGAGAAAATCATTATTAAGTAGATAGGGCAGTAAAGGAACAGATATTAAAAAGAGAGAAGAAAATTTTAAAACTTTTCTTTTAAATTTATGAAGATGAAAGTTGACTGGAAAGCAAGAAGCCAGAAGAAAGTTTTACAAGAGAAAACTATGTGAAAGGACATTGTTAGCATATGGTTGCATCTAGCAATTTCAACTATAAAATGATAAGATCTGGTTGCCAATCTAGTCAATCAGTTAAATGAGATACGTGATAGATACTTAGGCGATCATGTCTCTAAAGAAATTTGACTAACTGGGCAGAAGATTTCCAGCAGTAGGTTGCCATTACTTTCTGCGAGTAGACTGGTTGCCAACCGAGGCTACAGAATCAAATCCATCCTGCTATTTAACCTATATCTGGAGGGAGAAGAGCCGGATTAATACCTTTTTCCAAGGGTATTTGCGCGTAAGTCAATGCAACAAATTCAAATGAAATTCGAACTACTGAGCGTAAATTCATTGCGTCGACGTACCAAAAAGAAAAGTCCGTAAGAAAAATTACCATTAAAATATTTATAGAAAAGGCACGGGGAAGATACTTTAAGATGGTGAGACAGTGACTGAAGTCGGGATGCCAGGACATAACCAATAACATTGCAGATTCTTCTTTGAATTTTACAATCTCAATTTTGAATCTCTAAATACATAACATAATTCCTTGATCTGATGTAGCTGAAATATTCAGTGCATGGACGAATGATCGGCTTATGTGTAAGACAAAAATTGTTTAACACATTTTCCTAGCAAACAAAATTAGCAATTGATTCAATCGTTCTATTATAATATATCATAAAAAGAATTTGTCAGTTCTTCGTCTTATTCTATTGCCATTTTCTGTAATTACCCATAATTATATTAACTCTACGCTAACCAAAAATCCTAATTTCTAATTTCCTGTCTATAAAACGCCCTTGTAATTGGAATTGCAAGTGATTAAATCTTCAACAAATCTTTTTAATTCCGTATGGAATTACAAACACAAACACAAACACAAACACAAACACAAACACAAACATATCTATTATTAACAAAAATTAATAAATGACAAATATTTATTTGCAATTTTGTATGTTTTAAATGAATTTTATAGAATTTTTTTACTTTGACTTTTTTAACGAAGAAAGAACACCATAAATGATATCAGATTTATTTACTAATATCAAAGGCATCATATACAAAATTAATAAGATGGAGAGATTAAAAATTTTATGTCGATATTTTAATTCATTTTGCTCTGGCCTTTGTGATCGACAAATCGCAAGCCAAATGTGAACGGGGCACAAAACCTCCCCAGGTAGATTCGAGGGGTGCGGTCGGTGGATGCTCATGTGAGTCAAGATCCGTACATTGTGTTATTTTGGCGTGCTCGGAGACGGAGAGGGGCGTTTTCGAAGCAAATAAATATCAAGAAAAGCCTGCAATCGGTTACATGAACTTCTGGAAAACATATACACATACACTTATATATATATATATATATAACTGTATATATATATATATATATATATATATATATATATATATATAACTGTATGTACGTGCATATATATATATATATGTGCGCATATATATATATATATTGTGTACATACAATTATATATATATATATACATATATAATTGTATGTACACACATAAGCGCATATATATATATATATATATATATATATATGCGCATATTTTTTATTAATATAAACGTTATTTTTTAGTGGGTACACGTGTTCGTATTGCTTTACTTCTTTCTATTTATTTTTTCTGAAACTTTGAAGTTAATAACAACTGACGAGAAGGAAAATTAATTTCACTGTTTGAAAATTATGACACAGAGATTGAAACTCAAAAATGTGTAACTACTACAAATAGCATTTATAGACATGAGAAATAATGCATTATTAAAAATTCCCCTCAAAAATTATATACATCGAGGTACACCAAGTAAATAGAGCCAATGCCATGTTAAATGGCAAAGACTTAGTATAATTTAATTAAACTTTTAGTGAGTCGTGACCGATCAATGCTAGCAGTTTAATAGATTTTAAGTCGGTAACAGGTGTGAAGATGGTACTTTATGTCCATCAGACAAGTCCAAGTTGCTAAAGATACCAGGCATTTTCTTCTTCTGTGTGGCTTGTCACTTCAAGGCAAAGGTGATCATGGTCTTCCACATCTCCCTCTCCCGAATGGCGTGGCTCTTACCATGCTTTCTCCTATTAGCCAACACAAACCCCGCCCTGCCATCCACTTGCTCAAGCCTGTCAAGTATGTTATGCGTTGCTTTCCTCTGTCTCTCTTTCCTTCTATCTGAAATCTGAGTATCAGATTCTCCAAGCCCTTCTTCCTCATTACATGTCCTAGTAATTTTAACTGTCTTTTCCTGGTGTCAAGAATTAGTTTCCTTTTTGTTCCCATCCTCTCCAAAAAACCTCATCGTCGTTGACATGTTCAGTCCACATCTCCCAATCCCTTGTACCACTTAACAACCCTTCTCTCGAAACCTACTCCCTAACCCTACTCTTCCATTCATGCATATATAAACTAATTTTACCGAGGGATGTAGGGAAAAAAATGCCCATCTGGTCAGAATTAAAAAAAGAAAACAAAAAAACAAAAAAGTGATCGATAACTCGTGAATGATAAAAAATAAATAAAATAAAATAATATTTAATGAATTAAACGTCACTTTAAGGTGTTATCCATATTTAAGTACACAATCTATTTATTTATTAAACAGAATATTTATTTTCGTCGACCTGTCTGGATATTCAGAAAATCATATTAAAGAAAAATACGTGCTCTCCGGCATATTTGCTAAATCGACGACACACTCCGAGGCTAGTCCTGGGATCTAACCACGAATTTTTTGCTAGTGGGGACACAGATTCAAATTCTGCCGCATATTTTTTTCCTTATTAATTTGTATATTCAAGTCGACAGATGAAAATAAATAAACGTATATAAACGCAACTTCTACTCAAATATGTATACCCACTAAAATAAAGATTAAGTAACAAAATCTAAGGGGTTGATAAATAAAAATCCCCAAACACACACACGCACACACATATACACACGAACAAACAAACACACACACACACACACACACACACACACACACACACACACAAACACCGCATCATGTGATAGTCTTAAAGAGATATCTTTTTTCAAAAACAAAAGAAAAAACACAAAATTTGCGTTAAAGTTGAACATAAGGTCAAAATAACCACTTCGAAAAAATAACATCCATGAAAATGGCCAGTGAAGTGACTGAAAGCACTTGAAAGTCGAAAATTATCTCCAGCAAAAAGGAAAACATGTAAAAATACCGGAAAAATTAAATAAACTTTGTCAGTCGTTTTTAACGGAACAGGTCTAAATGAAAAATTACTGCCCAAATATATATATATATATATATATATATATATATATATATATATATATATATATATTTTTTTTTTTAATTCAGATACTTCAATCCAAGGGAAAAAAGCAGGAAGGTAAATTCCAAAAACCCGATCCTAATTAATATTAAAAATTTTATTTTAATATTAAAAAATGATACAGGAAGAGAGCTCCATGTAATAAAATATTACAGAGCAAATATATATTAAAAAAGGATTAATTCAAAGATGTTGAATGGCCATTTCGATATGAAGATCCCCACGGGGGATAATACATCACCTCAGTAACAGAAAAATTCTTTCAGAAACTGGAGAAAAATTAGTCTACTTTTCCTTTTTAAATTGATTTGCAAAGAAATTAAAAAAGTAAATAAAAAGGAAAAATAAAGGAAAAGAAAAAGAAAAAGAAAAAGAAAAAGATAAAATCAAATCAAATAAACAAGAAAAGAAAAAATTGACATCGTCTGGGTTCGCAAAAAAAAAAGAAAGAGAATTGTAACTAAAAGTTAACAGACAGCCGTTTATTTATATCGAAACCTAGAAATTTACGTGTTGCAATGTACAATTAATTCATAACTATATATATATATATATATATATATATATATATATATATATATATAGTTATGAATTAATTGTACATTGCGACACGTAAATTTCTAGGTTTCGATATAAATTCTCATCATCAGGCAATGTTGCTGTTGTTTCTGCAGATGATTTACATTTAAATGACACAAACTTTAGTTTACTGCGGTATGTATGTGGGAAGATATAAAAATTTATATTAAGCTCTATAATACTCATTATATTAAGCACTGTTCATAATAAAATAAAATGCCAGAGCACTCAAAATAAAAAAAAAACCTTGCGTCCTCTTCACCTGGAATTATATATATATATATATATGAATGAGGTGTATATATATATATATATATATATATATATATATATATATATATATATGAATGAGGTGTGGTAACATTTCTCTGCCCTTTACGTTTCTGAAAATCTTTCTATATGCTTATGTGTGTGTGTTTTCGTGTAATAATTTTGTAAGCGCTGCTTAGATGTAGCGCAAGGCAAAAAGCATGTGGCACCCAGTGAGAATCGAATTCACTACTCAATAGTAATGATTCAAGCGAGACAAGGCCGCTAACCATCACACCACTCCGAGTGTAAAGATAAAATTTATGTTTCGCAAACGAAAAAGAAAACAACATTTGGTCATTTTGTTTCTCGATGATAAGAGACAACTGAAGTTCCTGGGACATGCAATGAGGAAGGAGAGCCTGGAGAACCTGATACTGACTGGACAGATAGAAAGAAGGAGAGACAGAGGAAGGCAGCGGATAACATATTTGCAGGGATTGATCAGGTGGATGACGGAACGGGTGTTGCCAGGAGCAACAGGAGCAAACATACTAAGAGCCACAAGGGATAGGGAGACGTGGAGAGCCATGATCGCCTTCGTCCTGAAGGGACAGGGCACATAGAAGAAGAAGAAGAAGAAGCGCTTTTAAGTCAAGTAGTAATTGTAATTAAGGATGTGCCTTGTGGTTCAGTGGATATCGGCTCGAAACGAGAACTGAGTTCGATTTCCAGCCGAATTCATTGCATTCACTTTCGCGCAAATACCCTTGGGAAAGGTATTAATCCGTCTAATCCTTCCAGTTATGGGTTAAATAACAAGACAGAATGGGTTCTATAGCCTTTGTCGGCAACTAATCTACCGCAGAAAGCAATGGCAACCTACTGCCTATCTTCTGCCCAGTCAGTCATGTCCCTCTCGAGACATGATCGCCCAAGTGTGTATCACGTATGGCACTTAACTGACTGACTGAGTAATTGTAATTAAAGAACTCAGTATAAAGTGATACAGCATTAATATTAGGAAATAAAATTAAATATCTTTAGAGACAGATTAGTTTAACATTTATTAAAATATTTTGCTATATCTTTATGTATGCCTTTATATAAAATTTCAAATTCAGTTTTAAAATCCCTTTATAAACATTTATTGGATTTTTTGTTCAAGACTAAATAGAATAATCAGTTTTTAAATTCATTGTAGATGCTTTCGTTATACTGGAATTTTGTTTTTATCTTCATTCTATTCCTGGGTATGATAGTAAACTGCATCCGGCAGCAAGGCCTCTGATTGGGAGGTTGGGAGGAGCATGGAACCACCTCTTAATTGCTGTTGTTCTCAGGTCCACGCTGAACCGGAGTGGTAGCACCTGTTAGGGGTCCCAACTATGGGCAAATAGTTGATCCCCAAATTAGGGTTAAACACTATGAAAGTATAAAAATAGACTTTTATAGAGAAATATACATTTTTGAAGGAAAAATCTGATCAACTTTTTTGAAGAGAAAGGTATTCTCAGTAAAACATTTTTGAAGACAAAAAAGAGAAGACATTTTCAGTTTTCTAAAATAAAATGAATGAAACAAAAAATTTTCATTAAAATCTGACTAAATCAACCTTCTCACTATAACCGAACATTAAAAAAATACCTTAAGACCCCACCTTTTTGGCATTAACTAACCCACAGAGGTGTTAATATGCCGTTAAACAAAACTCAAACTCAATCTTCAATCTATTACCAATAACCGCATTAAAATGTTGTTTCATAATAAACAATGCTAATATGTTAAAAGACTTTTATAAGCTTACTCCGGGCTCTACCCTGCTGGGTGTAGACAACTATTTGAATAAAATAGTTGATTAAATGGAATTAAGACACAGCATTTTTTATCAAACACACGTACAATTTTGATAAATACAGTGGCGAATAATTAATTAAAAGAAACCTCCATGAATAATATAAAATAATTTATATAAGAAAACGTTGCCTTTTATTCTCCTAGAACCAAACGTTGCTTTTATTCTCTTAGGCTCAACTTCAATAAGCAATTATATTCAACTTCAGGATAAAGCAGATAATGTAGAAACAATAGTTGAATTATAGTGAACTGATTGTTTAAAGAGGCCTGAGGTGTACTTGTCAAAATATTGTGGGAAGTTTGAATCATTCTCTTAGTCAATTAGAAATAATAATTCCGTTTTGTCAACAGTTTTATCGTTGGTCCGGTTATTGATAGTCTTTTTTTTTCTTTTTTTTTTTTATCTCGAATAGAATTAACACAAAAATCGCAGTGAAACGTTGTTTAATGTTTATTTTAATACACACACACACACACACACACACACACACACACACACACACACACACACACACACACACACACAGGGGGAGCGAGGGAGATAAAAAGAGAGAAATTACTTTTGGAGATAGATACATTCTTCTTCTTCTATGTGCCCTGTCCCTTCAGGACGTAGGCGATCATGGTTCTTCACGTCTCCCTATCCCTTGTGGCTCTTAGTATGTTTGCTCCTGTTGCTCCTGGCAAGCCCCGTTCCGTCATCTACCTGATCAGGCCCTGCAAATATGTTATCCGCTGCCTTCGTCTGTCTCTCCTTTCTTCTATCTGACCAGTCAGTATCAGGTTCTCCAGGCTCTCCTTCCTCATTGCGTGTCCCAGGAACTTCAGTTGTCTCTTCCTGATGCTCAGCAAAAACTGAGTGCATGGTCATCAGCAAAAGATAGAGACATAATTGGGCTAATTCGTTTTTCGTAGAGTGTCCGGGAACATCCCTTCACTTGCGAGCCCAGTTTTTCTCAGTTCCATCTCATTTGGAATCATCAAATATTTTTACCCCATGATATGATCTAAAAGTGTCACTGAATTTCTTCTACAATTTCTTCACTGACTAAAATCCATTTCCCCTGTTAAGAGACACGTTCTTCCCAATTTGAAAACTCCTGATTTAAGAATTCACGCGCTGATCTGTTCTACAAACTCCCAATTCTTAGTGAAAACAAATTCTCTTTATATTTTGAACATGATTTAAATAGTTAAACTTTGAATAATCATCGCTGGGCGATCCTTTATCTCGGCCTTGTGCCACAAGTAATCTATGCTTAATAAATTGCTATATAATGCAAATTTTCCGACCTCACTTTCTCATCACTTTCCTCTATGTAACCCCCTGCGCAACAGTGGCAGTAGAATGCCTTGCTTGGGGTGAGATGATCAAAAGAAAAAAAACACCCACTTGCTTCCCTTATAGTAACAAACTCCAAAAGTTTAAATGCAACATCAATTATCATCTTCTATCTCCTTGATTCCCATCCACCTCTTATCCTTTCTTCGACATCCCCTGGACCTTATTTTATTCTCCCTCTGCGTATCAGTGGCATTTCTTTCTTGATTGGGGTGAAATGCTTATATCAAAATATTACATTTAAAAATCACCAAAGCCACCCGAACAATTTTAGACTGAAATACCAAGTATTGACATTTGTAAAATTCTAGTTGGGGTGCTGACTGAGATTCAAACACACTACAGTATTAATTATCACTGCTCCCTGGTTAGGCGTTAAAATGTTTTTGCTTATCTATACTGAAGAAAATGTAAGCAATACATCGAAATGTTTATATAATAACTTTCTTGCTAAATAGTTTGTTCTCAGCAGGTGCCTGTGTCTTGTGTCTGTTGCTTGAAAAAGTTCTTTGTACAACTCGCAAACGAGACTTTTTATCAATTTCAACATATCTGCTATGGTAAATTTTATATCAGCTTCGATATGATAAAATTTTATTTGTTCTTTATACATGTGTGTGCGTGTGATATATGTATATAGAAACGTATGTATGAAGAGATAAAGGCTATTAGCACATGACTTACACACACGCACACACATATTTCCATCTTGAAAAGCTTATATGAAATTACAAGAGCAAATATACCCACGAATATGTAGAAATATACTTAATTTCAAGCATGCACATATGCACACAAACACACAAACACAAACACAAACACGCACACACACACACACACACACACACACACACACACACACACACACACACATATATATATATATATATGATGCTTTTTACACTGATATATATATGCGTCTATTCGTGTATATGCGCCTGGAATTAGAATTAAATACATGTGCGCAATTTCCTAATATAAAAGGTTTAGATCATGCACGTAATCCAGGATATTATTGCAAATAATTATTTCTGATTGAGCAAACATACGGTGGATAATTTCAGCTTTGATGTAGGTAACTTTTTTTCCGTATTTTTCAATTACCCTTTGCAATGAAGTAACAAATGTAAATAATGTTGTTTTTTTTTCGCTTGAAAATTAACTCTGCCTCTGCCAATCGTTAAAAGTGGCATATTTCATGGCATTCGTTTTCAAATAATTCACATCGGGGAAAAGCGAAACGAACAGAATAAATAATGCCAAGTGTCCACCCGAATATATATACTAATAAGTAAATCGTTGTCATGTTTCGAAACTTACAAGAACAAAAAATGCTCGGTGCCTATGTGTGATAGATATGCCAGATAGACAAGCTCGAAATTTAACTGATTTATCTTGGGTTTATCCAATAAAAATAGAAATCTCATAATAAAAAACTATGTCCAATGGACGTAGGCATTTGTGTATCTTCACGGACATTTTTTCTTTTATAAGTGTTGTGAATTAACATGAATATTTTCAGGAAAAAGGTTTCATGCTGTTTTCTCTACTGTTTTGACGTCAGTTTTGTTTATACTAAAATTCACCATGTACACGGCTCGAGAACCACTCAAAACAGAAATTACTCTTAAAATGGTTTTGATGAATGTGCAGGTTTTTGAGTTTTGAGTTTTGTTTAACGGCATATCAACGTCTGTAGGTTATTTAAAGGTGGGGTTTTAATGTTTATTTTTATAAAATAAAGTTAAAGTGAGATGGTTGATTAAAATAAAGTTAAAGTGAGATGGTTGATGGTTGATTAAGTCAGATCTTAATGAAAAAATTTTATTATTTTTTTTTATTTTAGAAAACTGAAAATATCTTCTAGTTTAGTATTTAAAATTTTTTGCTGAGAATAATAATTTTTTTCTTCAAAAATGTATTGTTGGTAATATTTTTCTTTCAAAATTTTTCTATAAAAGTGTATTTTTATACCTTCATAGTATTTTGACCATAGTTTGGAGTTAACTAATTAGCTGGGACCCTAACAGGTGCTGCTACTCCGGGTCAGGGTGGATCTGGGAACAACAGCAATTAAAACGTGATTCCATGCTCCACACAACCACTCAGTCAGCGGCCTTGCTGCCGGAAATAGTTTACCGTCTTGCCCAGGACCAATGAATATGGTGGTAGTAAGATGTGAAAATCATGCGGATACGAAGTATAGATAAGCGCTGACACTTGACTTGATAAAGGTTAATACGGTTCAAGGAAGCATACCGCACGAGTCTGTGCCACAAGGGAGCAGGTCTTGGTAAAATCTGTTCAAGTGACATTTCATTACTGTCCTTCTCCTGGATTGCTTGCGCTTCCACATCTAAAAGATTCGATCCACACTACTATTCTACATGTACAGAGGGGGAGGAAGTAGAATTGATAGTTCATCACTTTGACAAGGGAAAAACTAACACAAAAGTCTCAAGCCGATTTCGAACATGCCCCGCCGATTCCTTTGCTCGCAGTGATAACCATAACGCCAAACAGTCACAGTCAGCTCTCATATCGTTTTTGCGTATATGTATGTGCATATCTTTCTCTCTCAATATATATATATGTGTGTGTGTGTGTATGTGTTTGTGTGTGTGTGTGTGTGTGTGTGTGTGTGTGTGTGTGTGTGTGTAACAAGAAAATATATATTTCGGGCCCTAATTAATGAAGTCTTTTGATATTTCTATTCAATTTTATAACACTCGAATTATAAACAAAATAAGTAAATATTTAATTATATATATATATAGCCCAGATGTAGAATCGAGACGACTGACGTCAATTCGGTCGTGTTTCAATCCTGGATTAAAAGCAATCGGTGTCTAATCGTACTGATGAGCTGTGATACATCGAAACAGATTTCTCTGCGGATGACTATACACACACACACATACACACACACACACACACACACACGCATATACATATATATATATATATATATATATATAGAGAGAGAGAGAGAGAGAGAGGTGAGTTTGTGACCCTGGGTTTCACGCTCTTGCTATCGTCAGACAAACTGATTAGTTTTTTTTTAAATTAATCAGTTTGTCTGACTATCACAAGGGCGTGAAACCCAGGGTCACAAACTCACACCTATGTATATGAATATGTCAACTCTATCACTTGTACTGAGCGCTTTCTAATAAGTTCCGCGCATATATAATATGTAAACAATATAATATATATAACAAATTGCATATATATACATATATATTTATAATTATATACACATTTTACACACACACACACACACACATACACACACACACACACACGTATATGTGTGTGTGTCTAACCGTACTGATGAGCAGTGATACAGCGAAATAGATCTGTCTGAGAATGACTATTTACGCTCTCACATTTAGTAATGAATTTGAACACTCTCAGCTACTGGCGTATGTTACATTATATATAACACGCTAAAAGTCTATCTTCTTCTACCGAACGCTCCATAGCTCAGTGGTCCATTCGGTCGGTTTTCAATCCTGGCTAGAAGCGATCGGATATATATCAGTACTGATGAGCTGTGAAACAGCGAAACATTTCTGTCAGCCGATGACTATATAAATATTTCTAAAGAATGAATAGATTTTATTTTCATCCAATATTTTGATTATTTTAAACTTTATTATAGCGAACATTTGAACTTGAAATGTCTCTAACTCCATTTCATTTTCTTTTGAAATATGTAATTTTCTTGATTTCTCGAATTAGCAAACCGATAAACGTAATACAAACTGTTTTAAAGAAAAATAAAATGGGTCATATTTTTCAAATACGAGTATTGATATCCACTATAAATTTTGGAGTAATGTATATTAGGATCTTGAATAAGTTCTCGCTGTTTTCCGAGAGATGGCGTTCCCAGAACTGCGTGTATTTTCAGATGGTAGCACATCTGTAAAGAAGTACGATATGCAAGTTTGAAATTCAGTGCATGTCATTTTGCTAAAGTGTAAATAACTTTGGTTTTCATAGCGTTAATCATGTCGAATTTCGTGCCAAAGAAAGTGTATTTTAGGGGACTTTACTACACTGCTTTATTCAAAAAATAATCTGCAGCTGAAGCACACAGAATTCTTGTTCAGACTTATGATGACCATGCTCTGTCGGAAACAACATGCAAAGATTGGTTTAGACACTTCAGAATTAAAGGCTTTGATGTTGAAGGTAAAGAACGCTCTGACGCACAGAAAAAGTTTGAAGACATAGGATTGGAGGAATTACTTCATGAAGACTCATGTCAGACGCAAGCTAAACTTGTAGAATACTTAGGAGTTGATCATACAACAGTTTCGAAACGTTTGAAAACATGAGGAATGATTCAAAAGCAAGGACATTGGGTGCCGTACGAGTTGAAACCGAGCGACATCTAACGGCTTCTTGTGACGTATGAAGAGTTGTTTCAACGGCGAAAAAGGAAAGGATTTTTTGCATCTTATCGTGACCGGCGATGAAAAGTGGATACACTACAATAACCCTAAGCAAAGAAGATCCTGGGCTAAACCTGGTCATGAATCAAAGAAGAACGCCGAATATCCATAGTTCGAAAATTCTGCTCTGCTTTTGGTGAGATCAGCTGGGTGTAATTTTTTTTTTTGGGGGGGGGGCTGCTCAAACCGACCGAAACCACCACAGGAGATCTCTATCGGCTACAATTGATGCGTTTGAGCCAAGCATTGGAGAAAGAACAATCGCTATGCAGGCAGAGATGATGAAGTGATTTCGCATGACAATGCTAGGCCACATGTTGCAAAATGCGTGAAAACCAACTTGGAAACGCTTAAATGAGAAATCCTACCACACTCACCGTATTCATCAGATATTATCCCGTCTGCTTATCACTTGTTCCGATCGATGGCACATGGCTCAAGAAGAGGCCAAAAAAGAGCTTAGCCTCAAAGGACGTGTCGTTTTTCCAACGTGGAATTCAAATGCTGGCAGAAAGATGGTAAAAGTAGTGTCTAGCGATAGACAACACTTTCAGTGATGTTTCTTACTAATTTTGTAAATGAAACATTACTTTTCATGAAAACTTATTCTTTTCCTCATATATATATATATATTATTTTTGAAACAAGGAATTTATTGTTTTTCTCAAAGACCGTACATTTCATCAGGAAACAATCCTTGGAAAATGAATTAAACGAAAAGAACAGTAATGACGAAAAAGATGAGCAAAAAATAGGGAAACACGATAAAATAAATATACATCTACATATATATATATATATATATATATATATAAAACGAGGTAAATAATTAGCGATTGACAATTAAAATAAAATATTCCATAACAAATTTAGAGACTTTACCAAATCCATTTGCCGCCAGAGAGAATGTTTCCGTAATGATAGAGATACTGGTTCCAAAATCTTTAAATGATTATTGGAACCACACTTATGAATAATTCTAAGCCACTCTTTCTTATAGGACTTGGTATATGCTACATTCTACAACTAGTGGAGAATATAGATATGGAGTCTAGTCTACCCCCATTCAATTAGATAATTGCTGACCCTACAAGGAGCTTCGTCCGCCAACTGACATTTTTTAAACATTTTTACAGGTTCTCTAGCCAGCCTCTTTATTAGAAAAGCATGATGAGGAAACCGGTTTAGTCGTTGATGACCCGGCCATGCGGTAAGTTGTACTGTTACATGGTGTCATTAGCACTTGTAGATTCACCGTCCTTAATATAATCTTTCTAGAACTTGGTTTCGAGATCGAAGTCACATCTCAACGCTTTTCGGAAAATGTCTTTTCATTCATAAGATCAGTAATTGTGTCAAGTTGTGGTAACATTGATTAAATCTAATCAAAAATCAAATCTAAAAATTGTAAGACCAAACATTCAGATGCAAAAAAAGAAAAAGAAAAAACATCTTGATTCATTACACCCGACGATGAATAATGCGGGCACCTTTATCTGTAGTGATTCAGGGATTGTCAATATTGTAAATTTCAGTAACTAAAGCGAATTTTAACCAGCTGTAGATTAAATCTACATATGTAACTGAACTACTGACACGATAACCAGGATGCTGATGATATGGTATTGATGAACGAGGGATTTCCTAGGTTACGGTGTAGGGTTATCCTTGATGGAATCAATGGTCACGTATCACAACGAAAGATATCGGATGCTGTGTAACCAGGATTGAGATGACATTCGCCAGGTCTAATTAGACCAAGACTCGCTGTAATATATTACCTTCAACGACAGATGTAATCGAGGTCAACAAGGGACAAGGGTGGTTGATAGATACATCCGGCCGTAGATAATGTCGACAAACCGAGAACACGAGAAAGCGAGAATGCGAGGATGTTTTAAGACTATATAAAGTCTCGAATTTTTGGTTGAAGTGACAGAGAACTCCCGCTGGCTTCCGACTCCCGACGGCCCCTTCGTGTGCGCGAACTCTCTTCATCTACCCTCCGGCTCCACATAAGCGACAATGACGAAGAATAAAAATATAAGATTATATATATATATATACGTGTTTCTCGTTGATTATCCAGATCCAGAGGTAGTATAGAACATCGCTACGCATGAATGAATATATATATTGTATAAAATAAAATAAAAGCTATATTGTATAAAATTCATATTTTAGGAGGCGATATTGTAGATTTAGAAAACCTTATCAAGATTAGAATGTAATTCTTAGAACCTGAGAAAGTTTTCTTTTATTTTCCTTGCTTTAGAGTGTTAAATATGTTGTTCTGTACAGACGTTGAAAAATAAATCAAATAAATAAATAAATAAATAAAATCAATAAGAAAATATTTTCACTGCTCCAAATTAACTAGTTTGAGTTTATTCTTAAAAAAATAATTTCAATTATAATATTCCTTATATTTCCATGAAGTAAAATGAAATCAATCAAATATCAATTTAAGAATTAATTATTTTACATAGATGCCAATTATTACAAGATTTGAATATATAAAAGAGACACAGATACATTCATATAAATTTAACCAATGAATACATCTTAGAATAATCAGTTCTCGTCTCTAAATATAACAAATCAATATAGTAATCAAAAACAAATAATATATTAACCCATATCAATTAATATACAAGTGCGATGGGTAAACTGTCGCCACTTTATGGTTTTAATTTTTTGAATGCGCCTTTTGTTTTCATTTTGTCGACTACACAGTCAAGTAATATCAGTTAGGCAACTTCTGTCAGAAAAAAAAATGACTACCATGACCAAATTCACTCGGCTAGAAATTTCAAAACAGCATGCTTTACTGCTTATTCTTATCAAAAGCTTCAATACGAACATTTCAGAGTGTTTGGGTTCCAATATCAGGATGGTTCAGAGGACCCGAAAAGAGTTGGTTGAGTCTAATGGTGATTACGAATATATTTGGAGTAATCACTTCACGGAGCCTAAGACTCATCATGGTGGCCTATATCATGGGTCAAGATGTTAGCTGCTGAAAGACGCTAATTTTGACAACTTCGAGTTCGAATTCCAGTTAAATTCCTCGCATTCACTTACGCACAAATACCCTTAGAAAAGGTATTAATCCGTCTCTTCTCTCCAGTTATGGGTTAAATAATAGGACAGATTGGGTTATATAGCCTTGGCTGGCAACCAATCTACTGCAAAAAGGAATGGCAACCTACGGTAGGATAATCTTCTGCCTAGTCAGTCATGTCTCTTTCGGAACATGATCGCACAAAGCGTATATCACGTATGGCACTTAACTGACTGACTGAATATAATAGTTGAAAACATGATTAAGGCTTCTAATGGGCATAAAATGGGGGATTAGTTTTATATTTTTATGAATTAATAAACTGATCCCCCACTAATTACTACTTAATAATATAATACATCTCTTCCCCCTCTAGCTATGAGTCAAATAACAGGACAGGTTGATTTCTATAGCCTTGGCTGGCAACCCGTCTACCGCAGAAAGCAATGGCAACCTACTGCGGGATAATATTCTGCCCAGTCAGTCATGATCGCCCAAAGAGTGTATCACGTATGGCATTTGACTGACTGATTTATCATGCTACACACGCAGGAGAAATAGTCCTGGCTGGCTGACAATTTCTACAACCACATCACCCCACTACATTTGCTTCCTAACCGCCTTGATTATTATATGTAAATGAAATACAGGTCAGGGATACCAGAATCAAGCAGGTACAAAAATTTTAATACCTGGGAAGCGTTATAACAGAAGACGGAAAGTGCGACACAGAGATCTGAAGGCGAATTGGCATGGCGAAGGAAGCATTCCAGAAATTGAGTAAAGTATTAAGAAACAGGACAATTTCGCTAGAAACTAGGAAGAGAGTACTGGATTGCTATGTGCTGTCCGTCCTTCAATATGGCAGTGAATTCTGGATAATATCATCAAAGATGAAGGAAAAACTTGAAGCAACTGAAATATGGTTCTACAGAAGGATGCTGCGAATATCATGGATCGATCATGTGAGCAATGATGGAAACAAAAAAGAAATTAATACTGAGCATCAGGAAGAGACAGCTGAAGTTCCTGGGACACGCAATGAGGAAGGAGGGCTTGGAGAATCTGATACTAACAGGCCAGATAGAGGGAAAAAGAGACAGGGGAAAGCAACGGAAAACATATTTGAAGGACCTAATCAGGTAGAAGACGGAACGAGGATTGCATGGTGTAACAGGAGAAGGCGTGCTCAGGGCCACCAGGGATAGGGCAAAGTGGAAGGCCATGATCGCCTACGTCCTGAAGAAAGAAGGCACATAGAAGAAGAAAACGGATTATGGCTCAGTTCTCTAATTTAAACAAAGAGACCGTTCAGACAAGTTGCAAGAGATTACTAAATCGTCTGGATTGAAACCAATCACGACTTTTAAAAATAAATTTACTCTTTAGTATTTCAAAATATTTTTGTATAATTTTGGTAAATATATCTGTCAAAATAAGATGTCATTATTATTTTTATTTTTACCAAATTTAGATGAGAATTTATCCATCGCACCCTGAATTTATCAATACCAATCAACTTTTGCATAGATTTCTAAATGTTGTTTTCAAATTGTCTCTATATAGGAAGGTTCCTCTGAAAGTAATTCCTTCCGTTTCAAAACTCTTGCTCATGATATCCGAAAAAGTAAGAGTGGAATATCGGGTTCAAATTCCATCCGCGATAGTTATGTTCGTCTTTGGCACAAATAAATCCCACTTCAGCTATAGATTTTACTGACACTGTTGTGCGGGGGGTTACATAGGAGGAATGTTATGAGAAAGAGTGACAGGTTACAGGGAGTGTCAAGAAGAGAGTATGAGAAGGAAGAGAATACTGATGAGTGTGGTGGACGGAGAAAAAAAGAATAAGAGAGAGGATGTAAGTTAGTGAGACAGGAAGTGACTATTGACTTTACATTGAAGATTGTGGCTGTCGGGAAAGCAAGTATGCGGAAGGGAATTCCATAGGCGAGAAATGCGAGAAAAGAAGCTGTTGGAGTAGAATTTGCGTTTACAATTTATCGGCTTCACAGCAAAAGGGTGGGACCTAATTGCTAATCTTGTTGCTCGAGAAAATTAATTTGTAGGTGTACCAGTGAGCTAAGTTTATCGGAGCAGAAGCAATGAAAGTATTTGTAGAAGAAACACAGGGAAGCCACACTGCGTCGGTGAGAAAGCGACTCTATCCTAGCTGCCAAGTCTGTTTGGATCATATTACAGATTCTCCGTTGGATTTTGTCAAGGACACCTAGATGGATAGCAGAAGCACCCGACCAGATATGGCGGCAATATTCTATGCACGGTCGGATGGTTGATTTGTACATGTGCAGGATTGTTTCGGACGGGAAAAACTTCCTGAACCGACTTTCTTAACAGCGGATTTAGCTAGGGATTCTACATAGTTATTCCACTTGAGGTCTGATGTGAGAGTTAATCCTAGGAGGCGCAGTGTTTTACTTTTAGAGAGTGAAGCCTGATCCATATTAATGGGCGGGAAGAACGATTGTCTGTGATGATTTATAGATAGCCGCTTCGTTTTGGAAGCATTAAAATTTACAAGCCATTTCTTACCCCAGTCCACCACGAATTGGAGGTCCTTTTCAAGCTCGGCAGCGAGGTTTGCTTTGTCAGCCACGGCAGAACAGGGCAAACAGTTTTATCAATCTCTGATTGGAAACTAACAGAAGGAGAAGAACAACTCAAATCCGGTTGGTGTAAAGCTAAAACTCCCGACCCGCGAAAATATACTTGCTAAGGAAATGAGTTGACGGTTTAAACCCTATAATGCACTGAGAAATTTACAATGTTGACAGAATAAGAGCTGACTACGCGTGACCGAGTATGCCCGTCTTCTAGGGCGGCTAATCAGTTCTTTTTGCAGACGTTTGCTCTGGGACATTTAAACACCCCCAAGACCCACATGTCCACACATACTTACATCTTAGAAATACCTCCCACATTTACCTCGAAGAAATACCGCCCATATTTACCTCCAAGAAATACCACCCATAATTACCTCCAAGAAATAACATCCATATTAGTAGCAATAGTATCTTGATCGAACTAATTTCTTAGCAGGTATACGTGGGATGCATTCCTGCACTGAGATCGTTTCCCTGCATCCAGGCTGATAATATTAAGAATTCAACTTCCTAAAAGATCGTTCATGGTAAGATTTGAACCTCGGCTTGGTGATCAGAAAGTGAACGATCTAACCACTCAGGTAACGGCTCATTGTGTTAGCATACATAACCTCAAAAACGGATGTCGGGGGGTATAAAAATAAAGTTTGACCCTACAACCTGTAATTCTTTTTAGCTCAGATGGCAGCTCAACGACAGTCTGATGAAATGACTATCTATCTATCCGTGTCTTTTTTAGTCTTTTCATATATATATATATATATATATATATATATATATATATATATATATCCGTGTCTTTTTTAGTCTTTTCATATCTATCTATCTATCTATCCATCTATCCGTGTCTTTTTTAGTCTTTTCATATCTATCTATCTATCTATCTATCTATCTATCTAACGTGTCTTTTTTAGTCTTTTCATATCTATCTATCTATCTATCTATCTATCTATCTATCTATCTATCTATCTATCCGTGTCTTTTTTAGTCTTTTCATATCTATCTATCTATCTATCTATCTATCTATCTATCTATCTATCTATCTATCTATCAAACCCTTGTTTCTATCTATCTATCTATCTATCTATCTATCTATCTATCTATCTATCCGTGTCTTTTTAGTCTTTTCATATCTATCTATCTATCTATCTATCTATCTATCTATCTATCTATCTATCTATCTATCCCAGTATGTTTATAATAAAATTCCCTTCAGTAATACGTCGTGCCTCAGCACTGCTAAGGTTCATTTTGTGTTCAATAAATAGAAAACAGCCGGGAAAGACTAGAAAGTAGAGAAACAAGATATGGCGGTTTGATAGTAAAACATGGCAAATTATAACAAATATTTTATTTTACTAATTTTCACCAAATACAAGGCTTAAGAGCCACTGAAGGTAGTTGGTTACTGGATGATATTACATGAGTTTAAAACAAAGCAATAAGTGCAGTTTATGAAGTTATGCATGAAAGATAAAAGGAGTTAACATGTATTAAAAAAGATGCAACTAATTCTGCTGACGTTAAAATTAATAAGAGAATGCAGAAAATACTGGGGTATTTAAGAGAACTACAGATGTGCATTGTGGAGCAGTGGATATCGGCTCGGAACAAGAAATCGAGGAGCCGAGTTCAAATTCCAGTTTGAATTCATTGCATTTACTTACGTGCAAATACTCTTGGGAAAGGTATTAATTCGTCTCTTCCTTCCAGTTATGGGTTAAATAACAAGACAGATTGGGTTCTATAGCCTTGACTGGCAACCAGTTTGCCACAGAAAGCAATGGCAACCTACTGCGCGATAATCTTCTGCCCAGTCAGTCATGTCTCTTTCGAGACATGATTGCCCAAGCGTGTTTCACGTATGGCACTTAACTTACAGCCGCTTAATCTCCAAATGGAGTCACCAGACCCCTGCTAATATGACAAATCATTATTATTGATAATAATAAGAAGAAGAAAAAGAAGAATAAAAAGAATACATTTTTTTTTTTATTTTATTAGTTTAATATAAAAGTATTAAGGACAAATATATTTCCTTTAATATGTTTTGTTTTGCTACTTACAGAAAAACCCAGTCGATTTTCTCCTCAAAAGGGTCTATATTAATCCATTTAGACCAACAGACACGCAGCCATGGATAAATTGTTTTATTTTTATGTTATCAAGAATTCCTTCATCAACCTCTAACGGATTTTTACGCTAAGAGTGTGCGTAGATGTAGAGATTTTGCTTCGACATTACACCTCTCCGAGATAAAGATCAATTTTTGAAGAGATCACCCGTTCTGCTAGAAAGTTTTTGGAACGTGCGAAAAACTCCGAATTTGAAGAATCGGATATCTGCTTGCAACAAAGTTTTACAGACTAGTTTTTTTTTATTTTTTTTTTATTTTTATTTGAGAACAGAGTTTAATCTGACACAACGCCGGTATAGTGAACCCCCGTGTGGATCACACTAACTTCACGAGAGATTTAGTTCACGAAAAATGATTTATCGCTACTGTGTTATGGTAAGCACCCAAATTTCTATGTCCTTTGTGAATCCAATTATTTTACTCAGCGGTTGTGCAGTCTTGATGTAACTAGGCAACCAGGGATTTGATTATGTAAGTAATCTCTATATGCTTGAATAACAATCTCTGCTAGATAAGAAAAAAAAATACAAAATTCTGTGCGATTTAAAGCGTATCGCTCAGTTTAAAAACAGATCCTGTCCTCGTGATGAGAAAGATGTAAATATTTGTCGATCAATGGATTTCGTTCTTCATCTTTCACTCGAGAGTAAAATAAAAAAAAAAGTGAAAATAAATAATCTGGAAAAATATTCAAAAAGAAGTAAGTTGTACCTGTCAATATTCTTTTTCTTCTATATGCCTTGACCTTTCAGTACATTGACGTTCATGGCCCTCCACGTCTCCCTATTCCTGGTGGCTCTTAACACACTTTCTTTTGGAACACCAAGCAACCTCCGTTCTGTCATCCACCTGCTCAGGCCCTTTAAATATGTTATCGGCTGCTTTCCTCTGTCTCTCTTCCCTCTATCTGGTCTGTTAGTATCAGATTCTCCAAGCCCTCCTTCCTCATGGCATGTCCCAAAAACTTCAGTTGTCTCTTCCTGATGCTCAATATTAGTTTTCTTTTTGTTTCCATCTTTTCCAAAACCTCATCATTGCTCACATACTCAATCTATGATATTCGCAGCTTCCTACTGTAGATCTACATTTGAGCTGCTTCAAATTTTTCCTCCATCTTTAATGATCTTGTCACTGCTATATTGAAGAACTGACATCACATAGCAATCCAGTACTCTCTTCTATGTTTCTAGTGAAAGTTTCCTCTCTCTTAATATTTTACTCAGCTTCTAGAACGCGTCCTTCGCCATGCCAATTCGCCTTCGGATTTCTGTGTCACACTTTCTGTTTTCTGTTTGAACACTTTCAAGGTATTCAAATTTTTGTACCTGCTTGATTTTAGTATCCCCCACCTGTATTTGGCATTTTGTGTTGCTCATTTTGCTGATGACCATGCATTCGGTTTTCTTGCAGTTTATTTATAGTCCTTTTTTGTCACTCTCTTCAGCTACCTTCTGTAGGAAGTCTTGTAGTTTCGTTTCCGTGTCTGCTATCAGCAATGTATCATCTATGTACCTTATGTTGTTAAAATTGTTGCTTCTGATGACAAATCCTGGGATAACATCTAGGGTCCCCAGAATAGTCTCGTTGTATAAGTCAAATAGATCCGGCGAAAAGACACATCCTTGTCTTACGCCCCTTTCTATCTTTGTATATCTCCTGAATTCGCTACCAGTTTGCTGCCAGGAGAAATTCTTGATTACTATGATATCTTTCCTAAATATGTCGAGGCTGCTGAGCATCTCTATCAATGGTTTGTGGCGTATTTTAGATTAAAATAGTTCCGAGGAAACTTGGCAAATATTCTCAGTTTATGAAGTCAGTACTTACCATTATTTAATTAACACGTTAATTTGTGAATTAGATGGCATAATAATTGTAAGTTCAATCCCAGTTCTAGGTAGTACAAATTCAGAGACAATGGAAACAGAGCTAAAATAAATAAGTTGTCATAAAAAGAACAAGATAATTTATCGCTAGACATAGCAGGACATGAGCAATCTACCCCTGTAGACTAAAAAAGATTTTGTTGTAAGACACATGAAGAAATCCGCAAATCACACCGATCGAAACGTAGTGATAATGACAATAAAATATAGTTCTACTGTAAATAAATTAAATGATCATTTGATAGATATGACTTAATAGCTGTGATCTGCGTCTTTTCCCAAAGATCAGAAGTAGGCAACCACCATTTTTCATAAATCAGGCCTTAAAACGCGAATTCAGATATGCCCCTAACACCATCCGGACCCGAAAGCTTTCAGAAGAGTTAGATTCATCAAATGGTCTTGGTAATATTAGGTATATTCGGTATTCATTGACCAAAGAACCAATGTTAGTGGATTTACGTTTTTCTTCACTTTATGGTCATCAGGTTAGAATCAATGTGTAGCATCTATTCTCCTAACCTCAAATAGTAATGGTAATGTAGCGGACAATATAATTAAATCAACTCTCTTCACTTTTACAAAAATTAACAACGACGTGTGAAATCCTGGTTTCCCCCAAAAGAAAAAGGATTGACCATGTGCTTTTTTACAAGTAGGTGTTAAAATGATTTTTGACCAATGCGAGCGACGTGTAAGACTTGGAAGGACTTGGCGATCCAGTGTGAAATTCAAAAGGACTATAAAAATGACCTCGGCGTCACAGAGGGAGCCGAGAGACGAAACAACTAACATGTAACCAACTTCAAAAAGACCCTGAGATAAGGTCAGGTCGCACCTTGTTCTCTTTCGCTTTCTCTTATCTAGTTCAACAATTACTACAAGAACATTTTGTACGAACTATACACTTAACCTCTTGATAATGTTTCTAATTGAACATTAACTTCTACAACTTATGTTATTTCTCCTTTTAATACATTTCTGTTTTAAAATGCAAAATGTATATTTTATTCTTGTTCCGCTATTCCACACAATTCCACATATTCCAATCTGCCGACAACCAACCTTCTGATGATTAAAAACATTCTGATGAATATTATTCAGCATAAAACTTGTAAGCTGTAGGGTGTTCAGTTAAGTCTGACACGGAATGTTTAATTGTTGTGGTTTTTGTTATTTGGTACAGTTCTTTGTTTTTTTTTTTATATAAACTAGCATCATAGCCCGGCGTTACCCGTGCAACTCAGAACTTTTTTTACATCAATACAGCGTGTTGCGATTTCCGATCGCCTGTAGTCGCCGCCTCACTTTAAAACTCAGTCATATAAAAAAAAATAATTAAATAAAAATTGTTGTTTAAAAATTGTTAAAAAATTCCATTAAAAAATCTATTTTCTTTTGTTTTGCGTCAACGTGAGTTGATGTTTTGTGTGACATTGTAAACAACATTGCGTTTGTTTTTATTTTAAAAGAAAAAAATATTTACATTTTTTGTTGACTAGATGAATTTCAGAAATTTTTTAAGAATATTTAAAAATGTCAGTCGGTTAATTGCCATACGTGAAACACACTTGGGCGATCGTGTCTCGAAAGAGACATGACTGACTGGGTAGAAGATTATCCCGCAGTAGGTTGCCATTGCTTTCTGCGGTAGACTGGTTGCCAGCCAAGACTATAGAACCCAATCTGTCTTGTTATTTAACCCAGAACTGGAAGGAAGAGACGGATTAATACCTTTCCCAAGGGTATTTGCGAGTAAGTGAATGCAATGAATTCAACTGGGATTCGATCTCGGCTCCCCGAGTTCCGAGCCGATAGCCACTGATCCACAACGCACATCCTTTAAAAATGTAGACATGGTAAATTTTCGTTTTAGGACCCGAAGGCTAACATCTCTTATATACGCAAACACACGCAAATAACTCTTATTTTTTTTCACTTGTTTCAATGTCAATAACGTTCTTCCGAAATTAAGTACAAAAAAAAAAAAATAGCGTACTAATTTCTCCAAGAACTTTTCTGTAAAGGAAGTAAATAGTCCCAAATTTTTTCCTACGCCTAAAAAAGTTCAGCAGCGAATGACTCTAGCTAAGCCAAATAAATTTTTAAAAAATCGGAATAAAAATTAAATATAAAAGCCCATTTTTTTAGTCGCGTTTGACATGTGTGATTTGATTTATGTGACGTAATCTAGCAACCATCTTAGATCTTAGCTGTTTTACGGAGCAAATGTAAACAATCGGCCCCGTTGGCCAAAAAGTGCGAAAGGTAAAAATTGCTGAACTTAAACTCAAAAATGATGTGTCGACCTGTAGAAATGTGTACCTAGAAATTTTGAATGGCGTAGCTTAAAAAATGTAGGCGTGCAGAGCTTACAGCAACACGCAAACTCACAGATTGCCTTTTATATATAGAGATGATCAATGATTTTTATAAAAATTTGTTTGTTTGTTCAGCGACTTATCAACCCTTTATCGGTCATTAAGCAACGAAATTTAACTTTCTTGAAAACATTAGTAATTTTCTTTACAAAAATGTATTGCTGTCTAATTTAAAAATTTAATGCATGGAAATTTATTTATAAAAATGCATTGCTATCATTTTTACGATTAAAATGTATTTTCATACTTTCTTAATATTTAGTAGTTAACCATTTGCACATATCTGGGACCGTAACAGGTACTACTATCCAGGATAGACCTGGGAACAATAACAATTAAGAAGTAATTCCCCAATCCTTAAAATTTCGTCTCCTGGTCCGGCTACCGGATGTAGTTTATCGTCATACCCAGGAAAAGCGATTAAGAAGAAAGAGTCCTATGAATTAAAATTGTAGAAATCTGAATCAGTCATCCGTAAAAAGGATCATTCTGAAGAAAAATTTATCAGTAAATTTATTTTAAATAATATTAGTAAATTTATTTCAAATAATGCTGGCAATTGATAAATCCAGTCATAACCATTAGTTCAGTCAGTTAAGTGTCATACGTGATACACGCTTTGGGCGATCATGTTTCGAAAGAGACATGTCTAACTGGGCAGAAAATTACCCTGCAATAGGTTGCCATTGCTTTCTGTGGTAGACTGGTTGCCAGTCAAAGCTACAGAACCAAATCTGTCTTGTTATTTAACCCATAGTTGGAGGGAAGAGACGGATTAATACCTTTCTCAAGTGGATTTGTGCCTAAGTGAATGCAAGGAATTCAATTGGAATTACAACTCGGCTCTCTAATTTGTCGTTCCGAGTAGATATCCACTGCACCATAACGAACATTCAACCACCAGATAAATATGCTATACAAATTCAATAGGGACATGATGACGATACACGATTCGCTCAGTTCAAAAGCAAACAAAATGCTTACATTCTGTTAAAGGGTGAAAGCGAACGTATGAATCTAATCACGGAGAAATTTAATCTAAACTTGCAATATTGGAAAACATTTAAGAATCAAATAATCATGGCGAAGAAACACACTGAGAAAATGATCAACGAATGAGAGTTGAGACCACGCATTTTAATATTTCTGTCATGTAATCGGTAATAGGTTTTACTTTCTCAAAGACGAGACAAAACTTTTACAAGATATTTTTAACTGTCAACATATCAAGAGAAAGTCTGAAAGTAACTTTCACTATTAATGTGACACATGATCTTGTTTGAATGTAACAAGATATAAACGAACTGGAATTATATATTGAAGACATGATAGTCATTTTTCAGGCTAAGTAATTTTTGAACAAACGAAAACACGTACAGCAGGGACATCAGACCTATAACAATATGAACCTCAAGTCAGAGGAATGATGATACTAAACACTAAATTTGTGTTTTGAATAAATGTTGCCCAATAAAATGCTAGTGAGCCACTCATGGTAGATTGTGTTAGCCGAAATGGTAATGATGAATGAGGTGTGATATATGAATAGAAGAGAGGGTGATAAGAGATAAAGATAAGTTTGAGTTTTGTTTAACGGCATATCAATACCACTGTGGGTTATTTAATGCCAAAATTTCGGGGTTTTAAAGGTATTTTTTTAAATGTTCGATTATAGTAAGAACGTTGTTTTAGTCAGATTTTAATGAAAACTTTTGTTTTTATTCTTTTCTATTTTAGAAGACTGAAAATGTCTTCTAGTTTTGTATTCAGAAATGCTTTGATGAGAATATTTTTTCCTTCAAAAATGCGTTATGGTAATAAGTTTTTCTTCCAAAATGTATATGTTTCTATAAAAGTTTATTTTTATACCGTCATAATATTTTGACCCCAGTTTAGAGTGTTAGCTATCTGCCCATAGCTGGGACCCTAACAGGTGCTACCATTTCGGGTCAGGGTGGACCTGCGAAAAACAGCAGTTAAGAGGTGGTTCAATGCTCCTCACAACCTCCTTGCTGCCTAATGCAGTTTACTGTCATGCTGAGTATACCAGATGAAGATAAGAAGGATACAATTAACGACTGATTCTTATCTGCAGATGTCAAGATTAAAGCCAGCAAAGCACCCTTGCTGTTAAAAGTGTAAATAATTGATAGTTGATTTTATTTCTAGGAAGTGGCAGGTTCTGTCGTAGCTGTAGAGTTCGTAACTACAAGAGTTATTTAGTAAATGTAAATGATACAATTATCCAAGTGCTGGAGGCACTATAAGAGTCAAAAATGCAATACTAGGTCAGTGGTTCCCCCATTTTTTATCCTCTGGGTTGCATTTTTGGAAGAAAAATTCGCTAGAACTTCAAATCGTATGTGATAAAAAGTTCATTAAAATAAAGTTCAGTGTATCGAGGCAGCAAATAATTTTCTAAACATATGCTGTTAAATATAAGAGACAATGAATGCCTATTATGTTTAATTATGACCCGTTCTAAACGTCGTATTTTAGTTTTAATTTCAGTTGAAAATAAAGACAAAAAGTCTACAACATTTGGATAATTTTTTATTAATTTGGTTCTAAGTTTCGGCTCACATGAGCCATCGTCAGAGAGATTATTAAGACGGTAACACAATAACATCAACCATCAGCGACAATTTTATTTTGTGTTGACATAAAACTCCGCTAGGCAACGACAATAGTTACCAAAAATAACAAACGCAGTTCGGAAATTTGGAATGCGGTTCTATGACGTCACACCGCGTGATAGCGCGAAATGACAACAAAACCATGTATTCAGATGCAATGTAATGTGTTATGGCCAGATTTAGACGTGATTTTATTACGTGTGGGTTGTTTGGATTTAATGTAGATGGCCTCCAATATCTGAAGGTTCTTTTTACTGTGTGTATGAGTAAGGATTATTGTATTGTTGACCAAAATCTGTCTGATATTACCTACATGTTTATGTTTTTCTGAGAAATGTTGTTTAATTGTACTCTGATCAGAAAGGTGACATGTAAGTCTACGGGAGAGCGTGGTTGTAGTAAAACCAATATATGTAGCGGGTTTGTTATTTTGGTAACTGTTGCCGTTGCCTAGCCGTGTTTTTCTGAGAAATGTTGTTTAATTGTACTCTGAAATAAAGTTAAAGAGAGTTAATCGCAGATTCGAAGTCATAACATTATCATTAATAACTCTCTCCTTCGATTTGCGGACAATAGTTATTATATTCTTAATACTTGATAATATGCAAAATATCGTTATGATAAAAGCGGTTAATAAATATAACTATTTATAATTGGACTGGTGCATGCAAATACAAGGAATCCATAATAATATTTACAATTTTGAAATCATATTTATTTTTGGGATATGAATTTTTGTCTTGCAATCATTCCGCCTCACCTGCTATCTTCTTCCGCCGCTCCTATGATGAGTACCGCGCCGTTTAGGAACCACTGATCTCGAACGTTCCGTATTATGTCAAGTCAGCTATTGTTCTTTCCTGTTTGTATCATGTAACCTGGTACAACATGATGATTTGGAGTGTTTTGATTTATTGTTTTGTTTTTTACGGCTTATCTACCTTAATGTAATGTTTCGGGGAGAAACATTCTTCTTCCTTTCCGATGTTTTTACTTCGTCAGTTGATACTGCAGGAAGAATGACCAAATTCTCCGAGACAATTCAAAGATAGCATAAGTATGATTAATAACTCGAAAACGTTGTTTTAAAATAACACTTCTCACCAGTCGAACTCCCTTCCGGCTCAATGCTTTCCATCCAACATTTATCGGCAAAAATTTAAAGGCAATGCTAATCGTAATTCTTGATGACTTTTTTCTTCTCACTTATTATTATTCTTGATAACTCCCTCCTCCAAATTGAGGACTATAGTTACTATGGGTATGTGTTGTGATGCTGTAGAGCCGAGTTCGAATTCCAGTTGAATTCATTGCATTCACTTACGCGCAATTATTCTTGGGAAAGGCATTAATCCGTCTCTTTCCGCCAGTTATTTGTTATATAACAGGAGAGATTGGGTTCTATAGCCTTGATTGGCAACCAGTCTATCGTGGAAAGTAATGACAACCTACTGCGGGATAATCTTCTGCCCAGTCAGTCATATCACTTTCGAGACATGATCGCCCAAGCGTGTTTCACGTAAGGCACTTAACTGACTGACTGAATTACTATAATTTTAATAACTGATATAATGCAAAAATATCACAATGATAAAATAAGTCAATAATTATTTACAGCTATTTATACTGAGATCATGGGGGCAAATGATAAATATAAATAAATAATATCCATAAATATATTTTAAATTTTGAAATAATATTTATTTTTGTCATGTGACTTCTTAATACTGTTTGGCTTTCAATCAGTCCGCCTCGGCTGTTGTCCTCTTGCCGCCACACCTATGATGCACACCGCACCGTTTGGGAACCACTGTACTAAGGAATCAGTTTTTAAGAATAAAATAACATGTTAAATGTAAAATAGTTAAATCATCAGAACACCATTAAGAACCTCGTTACACAAAATCTTCAGATTTAAAAAGAAATCTTTGATAATTACAGTTGCGTTATTTTAAGTAATTTTGCTGAGAATGTGTTTTCTGTTCTACGATGCTACTCAAGATCTTTACTATCAAAATAGTATTTACTAGCCATCCCACACAAGGCCAGATGTGACACATGATCATTTATAGTGGGTATTCCCGGCCATATAGCCGGGAATACCCACTATAAAAAAAAATCTCTGTCTATTTTTTCCCAATCGTGGATCTACCCTTCGGCGGAACCACGACTGGATTTGTGCTCTCTGCTCGGAAACAGAGAGCGCCCTCTACCCGAAGGCAGAGAGCGGACAGTGTCATAGCGTCGTCAGTCTAGTGACGAATGTAAAGCCAATCACCATTCAGATCGGTGAGAAATAGGTTCCGCTCGATTAGATTCTACTAGAAAATCACTGCTTTTTTTAACCGACTCCCAAGAGGATGCTTCCTCGATCACCACAGTCTTAACCTGTTCAAATCTAGCGTTAAGCGTTATCTTTCTCTCCTATCCGTACAAAATGTCTTCTAACCCCAACCCTCTACCTTGAATGAACACTGGGATTTGTACAGGGTAAACATTGCTGTAGCAAAACCGTATATTAAAAAGACAACAATAATAATTTTAAGTCACTGTGTTATTTTCTGTTTTCTCTCTCTCTCTCTCTCTCTCTCTCTCTCTCCCTCTCTCTCTATATATATATATATATCAGCTCTATCACTGATATTGAGCGGTTTCAAATAAGTACCGCGCATATATAATATATAAATAATATATATATACATATACAGCTTTAAAAACAAGGAATTTATTTATAGTCACTAGAGCTCTTTCGACCAACATCTCATCAGGAGAAAATCGTTGGAATGACAAATCAAACGAAAAGCAGCAACGAAAATTAAAATTAAAGTTTTTCGTTTGATTTGTGATTTCAACGATTTTCTCCCAATGAGATGTTGTTCGAGAGAGCTCTAGAGACTATAAATAAATTCCTTCTTTTTAAAGATGAGTATAAATTTTGTACCTCCAAACATTTGTTTACACACACACACACACACACACACACACACACACACATATATATATATATATATATATACAATATTTGACATTTGGGGATAGCCATTTCTATAGATTCTTAGAACTCGCTTTTATCAATCTCAACAGGACGTAAAATGAAGAAATTCAAGTGTGACCAGAAACAAAGGTTAGTTTAAAAAAAAAGAAAGAGGCAAAGATAGGTGAGAGAGAAAATAATTACACTAGTTTAGTGATAGGAGTGGAGGAAAGGAAGCTTGGCCGAGGGTTCAATGGTAGCCAGTAGGAATAAACTTAATGGTTATCACATGAACAAAATTAAATTCTAACCAGAATGAATGAAATTAGGCTAAAAATTAATAAAACAATTAAATGAGAAGGAAGCGATTTATTTAATTAAGGGAGTTTAAATCTACTACTTTGACGAAACTCGCTAATCAATTCGTTTCGTTGATTTAGAAGTTTTGATTATGATATTTGAATGTTCTAATTTTGTCTACTAAGCACAGATTACATTTATCACTCAGACTATTTGAAGTACGTTGATAAAGATGTTTTTAAGAACCTGTAGAAATGACCGTTTCCCAAATGAAAAACATTAAATTTATATATGAAATAAATAAATATCTGCTCTGTAAATTAAATTTACATCGAGCTCTCCGTTGGATCAGTTGTAATATTTAACCTAATATTACTAGGACCCATTGGGATTATTTACCAATCTTCTGGATTAGTGCTGCTATATATATATATATAGCAGCTATATATATATATATATATATATATATATATATATATGACGAGATATATATATAAAGAGCGAGAAAGACATTTATACAGACTGATAGACACACACACACACACACAATATATATATATATATATATATATATATATATATATATATATATATATATAATGTGTGTGTGTGTGTGTCTATCAGTCGATATATATATATATAAAGAGAGAAAGACATTTATACAGACTGATAGACACACACACACACACACATATATATATATATATATATATATATATATATATATAATGTGTGTGTGTGTGTGTCTATCAGTCTGTATAAATGTCTTTCTCGCTCTTTATATATATATATCGTCATAATTTCTTAGAAAAAAATAGTAAAGGTGTTTGCTGCTGTCTTCTCTGGGGACTAGAATTCAAAGTTTCTCTTCCCTTTAGACTGATTACCACACTAGGCTAGAGATGTCAGGGGAAATGAAACAGATTCATACCTTAAAACTACAATTCAAAATAACTACACATACAAAAAACGCACGAACACACACACATATACATGTAGGAATAAAATCATTTTTGTCTTCATTCATAGTGTCTTTTTCCAGATTTATTTGTTATTTATATCTGAATTTTTTTTATATTATGTTTATGTGAAACTCAAATATAAATAAAAAATATATTTGAAAAAGTCAACAGGAATGAAAACAGACTTTTATTCAGATATTGTTATGGTGAACTCACCTGTCTAGGGATAGTGGACTCTCCCTCCTAATATAAATACCAGTGTAGCGAGTAGTGATAGAGAAAAATACGAGTCAGCGACCTGGCAAGTTACTCTGCGTTACTACGTGGTAATACAAAGTTCCCACCAGTATGTCGCACCTAAGGGACCGACATTTGTACTCACAACACGCAATCTTCTATGTTGGACACCACAACAACTTGGCGACGAGGATTCGAACAAACATCACGTGTCCACAACATGTATACAGGGTGCGATAGATGAATAGTCGTCTAAATCAGTGCTACTCAAAGTGTGGGACCATCGTCTGACGGTACGCGGAGATTTTCCAGAAAAGAAAAACAAGACTAAAACTCTATACTACGAGAGACTGCCAGGATATTTGTTTTTTCGTTTGTTTTTTTTACATTTTCATTTTAGTTTTATATTATTATGGCTACATTGTTCATTTAATCATGTTAAAAGTTATTGCTATCCAACTAACGAATGTGATATAATGAACAGCAAAACAGTGAACTGAATACGCAGCAGACTTTGTTCCACTCATATATTCATGATATATACATATCATATATTTTAAATACGTCTTAAATTAATTGAAAATTTTAATTAATATTTTGTTTTACTGTTTGTCTATTATTTAGAAGATTAATGCCTTTTATTAAATTTAAATTGCTTACGAAGTATTAATATTAACTTTAAATATTTTTTCTTGATTTTTAAAGATACATTCCCTCGAAACCAGTGGCCATAACTAAATGTTTTTTCTGGATTTTTAAAGATACATTCCCTCGAAACCAGTGGCTATAACTAATACAGCACAAATATGGTACCGGTCGATGGCACGCTGGGGAGACTTGTTACGTCAATGATGACTGCCCTTAGAATGAGCAAGATAGCATGTCCTCATGATAATTACATATAGTCTCAAATGTCCCTGAAATAGTACATATCATAAAAACAAAATACGGGGTTCACAGTCCCACCCTCTTACTCAGCTGGATTGGCTTGCCGGTCCCTGGCACACACAAAAAAAAAGAAAAAAAAACTACCGGTCCGCCACATCAGATAGTTTGAGAAGCACTGGTTTACATCACACAAAAATGAAAACAACACTGACATCTCATTTCAACAGGTATATTTATCCAAATTACACAAAAATATCTTGAAATACCGAAGAGAAAATTATTTCAATAAAATCACCATTAGCTTGCACAGCCTGCAACCGACTTCAGAATCTCCTACAACTCTTCTGGACAGTCTTTTTATTGATGTTGATGCTGCCATAATCATGGCCTTCAGTTAATCTTTGGTGTAACAAGGAGTTTTGTTGGTCTCTCGCTCAAATGCGCCCCACTCATAATAATCCAGGGGGGTTCATTCCGGGAAGTTAAGTGCCCAGATGCAAAGGTAACATAGCGTAGAGTCCTTTTGCCAGATATAGAGTCTTTCAGTAGCCACCCCGTTGACCCAGAGAAGCTCTACCTCCTCAAGGCACTTGGTACAGATCACCGTGTTGAGTTTGAGGCCATCACCAACTAATACGGGTGCTCATATCTTATCAGAACGATCAACGTGTTTTCCCAGTTGCTATACCTTCATAATCACCATTAGACTCATCCAACTCTTTCTGAAATGTTCGTATTCGAGCTTACGGCGCGAATGCCAAGCAGTACAGTATACCGTTTTCAAATTTCTGGTCCAGTGAATTGCATGATGGTGCTCCTTTTCTCATTTTTTAAAGATGTAAATACATTTTTTTAATCATTTCACCCCAAGCAAGGCATTTCACTGCCACTGTTGCGCAGGGGGTTACATAGGGGAAATTGATGAAAAAGAGTGATTAGGGATTTACATAGAGGAAAGTGATGAGAAAGAGTGGTGAGGGGGTTACATGGGGCAAAGTGATGAGAGAGTGGTTAGGGGATTACATAGGGGAAAGTGATAGGAAATGTCAGAAGGAGGGTGATAGACGGGTAAGGATACCGAGGATGAAGGTTGCGTGGATGGGAAAAGTGTTTGAGACAAGAAATTTGAAATCAGATCGCCTATCTTCTCGAGGTGGTGTAATGGTTAGCAAACTTATCTCGCTATAATCATTACAACTGAGTAGTGAGTTCGATCCTCACTGGGTGTCCCTTACTTTTGGACTTGTGCCACATTTAAGCTACAATTAAAAATCAACTTACTTCCCACCCCCATATCTTTTTTACACTTTCCGCATATCCTCGTCTTAGAGAATGGAAATAATATAGTCTTAGACTTTAAAAAATAGTTCACCAGGTCTATTCAAGGGTACGTGTTGTGGATTCCAAGTGAGGAACTATACAAAATAATGAACAACAAAACAGATATTTGAGATAGAAAAATAGGTTATATTAAACTTAAAGATACAAACTGGAACACAGGTTAGTAATCCAGGAATACGATTAATAAGGAATATATATATATATATATATATATATATATATATATATATATATATATATATATATAAGTCCTTGAAGTGAAGCCGTGCTGGGATTAGTATATCCGTGTAATACTATTCTGGCTGAGTGGAGCTCAGAGCTACTATGGCTACTGACGCGGTATTCTCGGTGTAACTTAGGTATCTCTCGGTAACTTACGGACATCTTATGGTACTCGTACGGTTCTCTACGATGTCTCTAACGGATCTTACTGTACTCCTCGTAACTCACTATTGCAGGAGTATATGTATACTCAAGTCAAATCTATTATCATAGAAAAAGGAGAGATCCCACAACAGTACTAAAATGTAATGTTTACGTACAAAATCAAAAATATTTTGGTTTACTTCGATGTCTGAAAAGGCTATATAAGGTTGGAACCCCATTTCTCATACGACCACCTAGTTAAGCAACGACGAGCTTCGTCAGACGATGGCCGCTTATAATTACCAGGTGCAGCAAGCTTTGATGTGTGGGTTGGGCAATGAATAACGGCTCAGAATTTAAAAATCGGAAAGTCATGATTTAATTCCAGTTTGGTTCATTATATTCACATATGTGCAAACACCTCTGAGACAAGAACGAATTCACTTCTTTCCCCTCAACTAGGGATTAATTAGTAGGATTTGTATCAGTAAATCATTATTACCTCCCCAAAATTCTTACAATCGAAAATATTTTTTGGCTTAACTTAAATGTTGATAAGCCGTAAATAGCAAATCAACCAAACAATCGAATGCTTACAGAATAAAAAGGAAAAAGAAAAATAGAACAAATATGAGAACTTTACCTGAGAGCTGTAAAAAAAAAAACGTACTTATAGAATAGATTTTTGAAAATGCTGACACTTCTAGAAGAGTTGCAAAATTCTATTGGTGATTAAATCGATAATAAAAATAGAACTACAGGTTAATTCAAAAATGTATCCACATTTTTGAAGCTTCCTAATTCAAGCAACATGAACCAACTTTATCCAATTTAAATAATAAATACGATAACAGTATTTATCATAATGTAAGCATTTAAGATTTCGTCATCGCATATATTCCAATGGATGTTCGTTATGATTCAGACATTTCTGACAATACAACGCAAGAGAACCACAAGCAACAATCAACATGTCCATAGGTTTGTTGGACTGCTGTGAAACCTTTCCATCAACATTTCTTGCTTCACAGATTGTGGTTGATATCCGCGGTCTTCAAAAACGGTTCTTGTACAATGTAGAATAGCATTTTTTTTAAAGCAAGGCATTCCACTGCCACTATAGCACAGGGGGTTACATAGAGGGATTGGGTATAGGAAATGTCAGAAGGAGGGTGATAGACGACTTAGGATGTACATAGGGAGAGAGTTGGAGAGAGTGGGAGTAAGTTAGTGCGTTAGGAGGTGTCTATTGACCTTACATTTAAACTCCTGGAGGTTGTAGCCGTCGGGGAAGCAAGCATGCGGTAGGGAATTCCACAGGCGGAAGTGCGAGGAAAGAAGCTGCTGGAATAGAAATTGCGGTTACATTTAATCGGTTTCACTGTAAAAGGGTGGGACCTAGTTACCAATCTAGTATCTCGTGTAAATTCACATGTAGGGGGCACCAGTGATTTAAGTTCGTCAGAGCAGAAGCCATGAAATTATTTATAGAAGAGGCACAGGGATGCCACGTCACGCCGGTGAGAGAGATACTGCAGGCGGTCAGCCAAGTCGGTATCAATCACATTACAGATTCTTCGCTGTATTTTGTCAAGAACCCCGAGGAGAATAGAAGGGGCACCCGACCAGTTGTGGCAGCAGTACTCAATACACGGGCGGATGGTAGATTTATATAATTGCAGGATAGATTCAGGTGGAAAGAATTTCCGGGCCCTGCACAGAGAGCCGACTTTCATAGCTGCGGATTTAGCAATGGATTCGACGTAGTCATTCCACTTGAGGTCCGCTGAGAGTGTTAGACCAAGCAGGCGTAGTGATTTACTCTCTGGGAGGCAAGCCTGTTCCATGCTAATGGGAGGGAGGTGCGGTTGTCTGTGGTGGTTAATTGACAACAGCTTCGTTTTGAAAGAATTGAATTTTACGAGCATCAGTTTAAACTTAATCTGTGATTCGTGGGATTGTCAGGCACGGCGTGGGATCTGAATAAAACTCTAATCAATATTGGATTTGAACTTCAACTGCATTTTTTGTACGTGAAACAAAAAAAAAATGTCCTTTTTGTATTTGTAGCATTTCAGAATGAACTTCCTTTGTTGAGATCTAAACCTGGATAACATTAGTTATACTAACGGGTAGACAAAAAAATCAAGTTGGCTTGAGTTATACAATCTAAAAGTGTGTATACATTTTGTGGAGAAAGCCTCTAAGTACATATATAAAGTTTTTTACAATATTTCATCCCTTCTCTTATTAAATTGATTTAAATTCAGAGGGAAACATTTTTGTTCATACCTACCCGCAGCAAACAACCCTGTATATCTGTGCCCACAATTTTCTAGCCCCACCCATCAAAGAAATTCCTAAAAATAATTAAATAACGGCCCCGAGGAAATGTATTGAAAGAGCGTTAGATTACAGAGTCTTCCTAATCACCGAATCTATTTAGGCTGGAGTTGGTTTTTTTTGTTGTTTTTTTTTTGGTTCTGTTTCTGTTTTCCCTTCATTTGTCTTGCGTATTTCTTCTTAAGCAAGGCTATGAGAGCGTCAAGGAAAGAAAAGCTGCCTGCTTCTCTTCTGTCAAGAAGACCGTCGTTACACCTTTCCAGAGATAATTTTTTTTTCTTCTTCTCCATTTTGCTACATTACAACCGTTGAACGCTGGAGAAAGATATTTTACTTATATATAGAAGCTTATGCGTCAGTATATGTAGATTTGTAGGCACGCGATTAAATAAAACACACATACAAACTATCGCTAATATAACAGCACACAAAAGTAAAATATTACACACACACGTGTATATATATATATATATATATATATATGCACGTGTTTGTGTAATATATTTATATATATACACGTGTGTGTGTCATATATATATATATGTGTTGACATACATATACATGTATAAAGATACATATATATATTACATATATTAAATATATACACTCGCACACACACACACACACACACACATATATATATATATATATATATATATATATATATATATATATTACATATATTAAACTGGCAGGCGCACACACACTAACACACATGTATATATATAATGACATGTATATATATATATATATATATATATATATATATATATATATATATGTAGATAGATAAATTACACTCGATAATTATATTACACTCGAACACGCACATACACACATATATATAATGACATGCATATATATCTGTATATAGATACATATATATACATATATATATATATATTACATATATTAAGTATATTACACACACAGACATATATATATATAATGACATGCATAAATATATGTATATAGATACAAACTCGGCTTCCCGATTTCGAGCCGATACCCACTGCACCTCAAGACACATCTGCACGTTATATATATATATATATATAAGTACAGATTGTGTATAGATAGAATAAAATTACGTATCCAAAAAAAAAAAACACTATTTTTTAAAAAGTGCTCAATACAAAGTAGAGCGTTAATATTTATTTAGAATTCATAACATAATTATGTTATAATATTACTTTTTAATAACATCCTCAGTTTTAATCCATTGCAGCTGTCCGGGGTGCTTTTAATAGACTGGTTAGCCTCTTCTAAAATTGTTTTACTGATTCTTCCTACTTCTATTTTAATTACATCCGTGATATTATAACATATCTTTGTTATCAATTTGGAAAAAATATTATATTATAATATATATTCATTTAAGGATGTCTGATTAAATAATTTAGACGAACTATGTCTATTAATATTTATTTTAAACCACTCGTAGTCACGAATAATTTTGCTGGTATGGTGATTAAAAAAGACAAGCAAGTCGGTGTAGGTATTTTTATTAACTACAGCGACTTTTTCCTGATAAACATTATATATATATATATATATATATATATATATATATACTCATGAGCCGTTCCAAACATTGCATTTCGGATTATTTTTTTAGCAGTAACCTCTCTGTAGATGGCTCATATTAGTCGAAAGCTTAGAAAAAACTTAATAAAAAACTATCCAAATGTTGGAGTATTTTTGTCTTTATTTTCACCTGAAATTAAAGCCAAAATACGATGTTTAGAACGCCTCATGAGTAAGCATAATAGACATTCATTGTCTCTTATATTTAACAGCATATTTTTAGAATATATATATATATATATATATATATATATATATATATATATATATATATAAATACTGTATCGAGGCAGCAGATAATTTTCTAATTTGCTAAATATGTGCAGGTAAATATGAGAGAAAATGACTATTATGCTTAATCAAGAGCCGTTCTAAACATCGTATTTTTGCTTTTTCTTTTTTGCTGTAGCCTCTCTGAAGATGGCTCATATGAGCCGAAAGTTTAAAACCAAATTAGTAAAAATATACCTAAATGTTGGAGAATTTTTGTCTTTATTTTCACCTAAAATTAAAGCCAAATACGATGTTTAGAACGGCTCATAATTAAACATGAGACATTCATTGTCTCTTATATTTAACAGCATATTTTTAGAATAGATAGATAGATAGATAGATAGATAGATAGATAGATAGATAGGGTGATTGAAAAGTAACTCCTTATTTTTTGTATGATGGATTCTCACATCAAGATATAACTTTTACAAGACTGGAGAGTTTATCATAGATAAAGAGAGTTTCTTCTCAGTCACCATGTAGAATTATATGGAGAGAGAGAGAGAGAGAGAGTGAGAGTGTGAGAGAGAGAGAACTGCAAATAACTTTATATGTGCATATTTAATGCTTATATAACATTTTAAGCGCATATACACTCACGCACGCACGCCCACACGCATTTATATATATGTGATTTCTCCGTCTCGATATACACGTATATCTATTCATACAGAAATTTGTATGTGTATATGTATATATAAATCTTTTTTCGGGTATATTTACATATTTACATGATGCGCCGGCGATATAAACATGTGGGGGCGTTTATGTGCGCGTGTGTCTGTGTGCGTGCTTGTGTCTATAAAATTGCGCGTTAAAGTATGTATAACTTTCAGGCTATAGATAGATAGATAGATAGATAGATAGATAGATAGATAGATAGATAGATAGATAGAGTTGTAGGCAAGAAACGTGAAGAAAATAAGTTAGTTAGTTAGGTAATAAATATTTACATATAATCTACATATACATCACTCTCTCTCTCACTCTCTATTTTCCTCTCCTTCTTTCTCTCTCTTAATATATATATATATATATATATATATACACACATATATATATACACATATATATAAGTACATTATGTATGCGTTTGCCTATATATATCTATATATATCTGTATATGCATGTATATATTCATATATATATGCATATATATATATATATATATTGCCATCCGCAGACAAATCATCAGATTGCTTCCAGCCAATATTAAAGCCCGACCGAATTGACATCAATCGGTGATTCTACTTCTGAGCTCTGGACGCTCGGTAAAGGAAGGTGGACTTTAGCGTGTTATATACAATGTAAACACTAGCCAGTAGCTGAGAGTGTTTAAATTCATTACTGAATGAACGATAACTGCGAGCGTTTATTTTCACGGATGAGTTTTTGTACGCCTACATGTCATTACACGTCTGCGATTTAACACACGTACACATTAACTCATGCACACACATGCATACACACGCACATGCGCGCGCACACACACACACATGTGTGTGTGTGTAAATGTATATATATGCGCGCGCGTGCGTGTGTGTGTGTGAGTGTGTGTGTGTTTTTGAAAAAACAGTAGCTACTCTAGCATCTACGCATGGCTCATTCAGCAATGAATTAGAGCACTCTGGCCACTGACCTATGATACATCATACGCTAAAAGTGTGCCTCCTTCTACCGAGCGGCCATATCTCAGAGGTAGAATCGCCGACTGACGCCAATTCGGTCGGGTTTCAATCTTGGGTTAAAAGCAATTGGCTGTCTAACCGTACTGATGTGCTGTGATACAGTGAAACAGATTTATCTGCAGATGAGTATATATATATATATATATATATATATATATATATATGCAGCATGTTATGCAATAAATGAATTAGCAAGGTAAGTTTTTTTTTTGTTAATATATATCTGCAAATAAAGAGAGTGCGATTTTTCTTGTTCCCCTCTATCTCTTTCTCTTTTTTCTCTCCCTCTCTCTCTATATATATATATTTGTCTAGTTAAGGTATAACTTTATTTTCAGACATAAATCTTTCTTTCTACTCTATGTATGCATAGTTATTATGTACAGTATATATATATATATATATATGTGTGTGTGTGTGTGTGTGTGTATCAATCAGAAAATCGTATGCGCATAATGATATTAACCTCTTTTTTAAGGATCGTAAGAAAGTGTAGTTTGGTTTGACCTGATTTTGTTTCTTCCTTTGTTAAGTATAAAGTTCTTTCCCACCCACCGACTTCGCGGCTAAAACGCTTTTCTCTACTTGAAGCGCTTTTGCTTATCATTTGCCTGAAACGTTATGAAAAGCGAGAGCGTTCGCGTTACGTGAATATATTTTTCAGCCAGTGGCTGACGATCGTTTCATCAATCGTAAAACTTGAATAAACACTATCAGTAAACCCAGCTTTGTTTGGAGGCCTGGTAACAGTGAAGCGGGTGGATCGTTCTTGAGAACGGCACATCCCACGATATAAATATGTAAATACATATTTAATTTACGTTAGCCTTCTATTCGTTTCATGGAAGGCAGCTTAGGATTGAGTTAAGGAAAGTGGGGTTATTTAGCCTATGTGCCTCCAGAGATAAGCCAAATTAAAAATGTGAATACATGATGAAAAAATACCCAAATCTTAATTAAAACAAACTTTGTTTTATTATTAATAAAAGCAATTGGCTGTCTAACCGTACTGATGTGCTGTGATACAGTGAAACAGATTTATCTGCGGATGAGTATATATATATATATATATATATATATTAATAAAAGAAACTCACATTTTTGTGTTATTGAATTATATTTTTAATCTTTTTTAGAATCTTCGAAATTTTAATTATTTTTTTTCTTTCGTCAGTGTATATATAAATTTATGCCATAAATTTATATGTGAAATTTTATCGTCTTTTTGCGTTGAAAAACACTTTAATTCTTGCAAAAATCAGTTAAATGTCGGAGTGTAATGACGCTTTCAGAATTTATTCACAAATGAAGGATTTTTTTCTTAAATGATGCATTTAAAATAACATCTTGATAAATGTATATTTTTCAACCTGTTAACCCCCACCAACCCATTTATTTAATTTTCATGATTTTTTTCAGCACATTTATTTTTTTTTTTTTATCATTTCACCGAAAGAAAGGCGGGACCGCAACTAGTGGGCGGGGGGTGTTACAGTGAGAGAAAAGATAGAGTCCAGGTGATGTCGAAGAAAGGATGAAAAATGAATAAATTTCAAGGAGACAGATTGACGTTGCATTTAAATTTTTGGAGATTATAGCTCTCAGGGAAGCAAGTAACTGAAAGGCAGTTTCACAAGCAGGAATTGCGAGAAAAGGAACTGTAAGAGTAGAACAGACGGCTGCAATTAATTATTTCAGCTATAAACGGTAAGATCTAAATGCCACTCTAGTAACACGCTTAAATTTATGTGGTCGGGGCACCAGGGGAAAAAAACTCGTCAAAGTAGTTGCTATGAAAATATTTGTAGAAAAGACAGAGGGAAGCCACATCACGTCGGTGAGAAAGTGACTGCAGTCGAGATGCCAAGTCAAGATCGATTGCACTGCAGATCCTTCTTTGAATTTAATCAAGAACTTTGAGATGAATAGTAGGAGAACCTGAACAGGTATGCCAAAAGTATTCAATGCTCGGATGTAATGTTTATATTAGTTTTAAGGACAAGTCCTTGGAGAATTTTCATCATCATCTTTTTTTTATAAAAAAATAATCTCCAGTTGCAGATAATCTGCTCTGAATGGTAAAATAAAAAATAAAATGTAATAATTCTTAGACATCATTTAATTTTTAAAAAAATTAATTGCTTTTATGAATAAAATATATTGCAGATATTGTTTTAAAATATTTTTTGTCCTTGAATAATGATTTTTTATAAGAATTGCTTAATTTTTAAAGTTTTACATTTTTTAAAATTCTCTATGAATTTGTAGAATTATATCGTCATTTAAAACGTATATTTGTTAAACATAAATAGAAAATCTTACTGCAATACAATGACTCCATTATTTAAAAATATTGTTTGGTATATAAATGTGCAGATATTTGTGAATATGGACGTCCATACATGACATTATAATCAAAAGTTTTGCGTTGTGAAGTTGTTTTCCTTGCAGGAAAAACCCTGAAAATATTTACATCTTTTTGTTGTGCGTACTGCTCGGCTCATGTCACACTCGTGTTTTAGCTTCTTCTTGAAGATAATTGTTTCACAAATTCCAGGTTTGCAAATCAACGTTTAAAAACATTAAAGTAAGATTGAATTTTTTTAATTTCTTATTTCAATAAATATTATCTATAATAAAATAAACATTTATTAGTAATTTTCATAAAACTTCAACCGTAAGGCTTACAAAGCAAAGTACCTAAAATTAAGAAAATAGATTGTTGAAAATATTTTAAAGTGAATGCTTTGTTTCTTTTATTTTCAAGTACCCAATAAACTTTAATTATTGGGTAGTTATAAAAGCATATGCAAAGAACAATGTGTTCAATTAGTAAGTCAAAAAATGTATGTCACTTCTGTTCTTCCTTACTTTAAAAACACCAAGCAGTTAATTAATTATTCAATACGCAAAAAAAAAAAAACTTTCAAAACTGCTTTTTTAATATGTTTTATACTAAAAGTTTAATTTTTAAACGATTTTTTAAGAAAAGACAACTATTTCGTGTTCATAGATAAGTCAGTCATAATGAATTTAAAAATTTTCCTGAGATAGAAAAGACTTCAGTCTGAATTCAATTGGAAAACACCAAATTAGTTTAATTCTATTAACTGGAAATTGCAGCTAAAAAAAAAAAAGATTTTTCATTTTTAACACCTTTTTTAAAATTAGGTATCGATTTTTCTGGAGGTATCTATTTCAGGAGAAATTTACTATTAAATTCGAAACGTACAATTGAACTCATTTACCGACATTCCTACTTTGTGGTGAGTCGGCATCAATACCGTAATGTTTTCATACCCAACATTCAAAATCATAAAGATATATCATTTAGGTTTTTTTAATATATTTCTATTTTTTGCTATATATTAACCTCATTGACTTTTCATACAAATATGCAAATATCTTTTTCAGTATGATTTTTTTAAAAATTTATCGTCATATATATATATATATATATATATATATATATATATATATATATATATATATAATAAAATTAGACCAGTACACAGTTGTATTAAAAAGTGTTCAATACATTTATATTGTAGAACCAGGGCCCGGAAGTTTTTTCTGTCTGAATCTATCCTGCAATTATATAAATCTACCATCCGCCCGTGCATTGAATACTGCTGCCACATCTGGTCGGGTGCCCCTGCTGTTCTCCTCGGGGTTCCTGACAAACAACGGAGAGTCTGTAATGCGATCGATACCGACTTGGCAGACCGGCTGCAGTCACTCACTCACCGGCGTGACGTGGCTTCCCTGTGCCTCTTCTATAAATGTTTTCACGGCTTCTGCTCCGATTAACTTAGATTACTGGTGCCCCCTACGTATGAATTTGCACGAGATACCAGACTAGCAACTAGGTCTCACCCTTTTACAGTGAAACCGATATAATGTATCCGCAATTTATACTCTAACATCTTCTTTTCTCGCACTTCCCGCCTGTGGAATTCCTTTCCACATGCTTGCTTCCCCGACAGTTACAATCTCCAGGAGTTTAAATGTAAGGTCAACAGACGACTCCTAACACACTAACTCGCATCCATTCTCTCAAACACTCTTCCCTTCTACCCAACCCTTATCCTCGGTATCCTTACCCGTCTATCACCCTCCTTCTGACATTTCCTATATTTAACCACTCTTTCTTATCACCTTTCCCTATATAACCCCTTGCAAAATAGTGGCAGTGGAAAGCCTTGCTTGGGGTGAAATGATTATAAAAAAAGAACATTTGAATATCCTTCATTTGTCAACGAGTTATTACGCGACCTAGGTTTCTACCATGTGGTGTCTTCAGGCGAATTGCAATAACTGATTTTACCGTTTTCTTGAGAACACTCACGTAATGGGGATTTTTTGGAACGCTCACGTAACGAGGAATCTTTGGATGCGCAATATTTTAAAATTAGAAGAAATTATAAAATTTTCATCCACGGTTGTATGAACCTAATGATTACACTTAGTCATAATTTCTGCTCTTTCATTTAGTAATTCATTTTTGTTTGGGAATAAGATAATGACTAACTTTTCTTCCCAGCAAAGTCTACATATTTTGCTACTGTTGTAAGACTTGACTGTTTTCACTATACTCCACGTTACGTCTGGGTCTTTTCCATATTTTAATTTCAATTTGCACACTTGGCTAGCCAATTTTGTACGATTTTGAAAGCTTTCTATTTTAAATGTAGTCTTTTGATTGAACCATCTGGTTTAAAAAGTATCTTAGGTTGATCCTAAATATGTTTTTCTTTTTACCATTTAAGTCATGTACTTTTGCTTTGTAAATGATTTCTTTTGTATTACAAAGTCCTTGAAATGGGCATTTATTTTTGTCCCTGGAGTTACATTCTTTATTAATGAATCTTGTTTTGTACAATGCTATTTAAATTTTTGCTGTTTTATTTCATTATGAAATTTTCTAAATTACTAGAACAGCTATAACTCAGTTTGATTGTATTCCTATTGAAAATTTTGTTTAGTTCTTTTAGAAAGTGTTTATCGATCAGTCTAAAAAATATTTGTCTTATTTTGACTTTTAGTTCTAAATTAAATGGTGGGTTGAATCAGATAATATTTCGTTTTCTATTATCGTTTTTTGTTTGTCTGTTCGGTTAGGGATTGTAGTTTAAAATGTTCTTATGACCTGATTTTCTTAGTGATTCTTCATAGTTTTTCTTTTCATCAAATATTGATTTGTTTGACGAAATCTTTGATAGTTTGTGTTCTATTCCTGCCAGTGTTTAAGTGAATGCATGGTATTCAACTGGAATTCGAACTCGGCTCACTTTCCGAGCCGATATCCACTGAACCACAACGCAGATCCGTCGATAAACGCTTACAGCACCTGGTATTCCCAAGCGGTCACCCATCTAAGTATTGACTAGGCTCAACGTTGTTTAACTTCGGTGATCGAGCGAGAACCGTTGTATTCAATGTGATATGGACGTAAGCCTAGACAGAAGATTAAAAGCGGAATTCCGTTACCGAAACGTCCGCTGGAAGGATGGAAAATTAAAAAAAATAAATAAAGACAAAAACATAAAAGAACAAATAATTACAATGAAACAAAGTCACATCGATTTAGATAAAATAAAAGAAAAAAAAAAGAAAAATGTAATTTCAAATTAATTGTACAGGTTGCAATGTATAAATTGTCATCTAAATAAAAAATAAAAATAATACTGATATTATAAAATTTTAGCAGATATTGTTACCAGAATTACTCAAACATATCTGGAAATACTAAAGAGCAAATTGATTCAATAAAACCATATTGACTTTAACAACAGTCTCCAGACGACTTCGGTTCTTTTGCATCTCTCCTGGATGGTCACCTTGTTTAATGCAATCATGATTCCCGTATTCAGTTCATTCTTGATGTTACAATGAGTCTTGTTGATTAATGGAAGAAAAATGTCACGATCACTAGTGATTGCCCAAAACACCATCGTATTGACGATTAGACTTATCTAATTCTTTCTGAAGTCTCTGCACTGTCATCAGATTAGAGGATTCGATAAAATTGAATGAGTCTCGTGGTGATAACTATGGCTCGAAAAATAAAACGATAATTCTCAAAATCGAGTTGAAGTGTTATCCATTCTCAAAACCAGTTAAAAAACAGTTTGGGCTGACTTAGAGCAGGGAACCACCCACTAACATTTTTTTAATGAATTGATATCGGGTAGACTTTCAAATTATAACGAAACAATTCGGAAAAATGTGTTATTTTCAAAATTTCCTTCAAAGTTATCGAAGTTCGCTCGTATAAAATTTGGCAGTATTTTCATTTTGGTGGGGGGGGGGGGGGGCGAAAATCTGGAAATGTTTTTTTTTACCTTATTTAATGCTTTATGCAGTCGTATGCAATGTGCGATACATTGTTGGTGATCAGATCTTATTTCCTTTCTAAGTTTCACCATGATAGCAGCAGCATTGGTCGTACAATCAACAACATATTTATCCAAATTTAATCCAAATTCGCGAAGATGTTCTCTCACAAATTGCTCAGTTCTCCTGCTATTAAGGGAACCATTGATCCCAATAAGACCCAATTGTCTTTCGCATGAAGATTCATGCTCATATATCTCTTATTTTGAATTGATGTGAATTCATCCAATGCCGATGAGTAGCGAATCGCCAACGTTAATTTTTCTTTTCTTGTTTTTAATAAGTTCTTCTTTCTTGGTTATGTCGTTATTCATTACCATATTCCTGACTCCATTTGCAGATGCTGGCGATAATTCATGATATTTGTGCATTTGATTATGAAGATTTGTCTGTTTAAAATTGCTTTTGGCGATTAAATTGAAAGAAATGGCAGCACATTTTAAAATCTCTTCTTCCATAGATTCCTTTGTTATAAAGTCTTTCATTGTTCTTGCCATTTTTATAGGAGGCTGGTTTGCATCTTGATTTATGTTGATTTGATGAATTTTCTTCAAATTCAAGATCAGAGACATGGTAGATCCTCCAAAAGACTTCATGGTTTTCTCACACTTCGTGCATTGGGCTTCGTCTTGGTTTTTCCCAACGAAACAATTCCACACAGTTGATTTTCTGGCGGACCTGAAGGAGACAACCACCACCTTTAAATTTGTTGTTTTTCATTTTTCTTTTTACCTTTTCTTTAGTGTAATCTTATCGATTACACCCTAAACTTTCCGATTGACAAAAAGAATTTGGAAAAATTTCAATATTTAAACAATTTTAAGGGGGCTCAGTTTCTCATACAACGTTATAGTAAATCGATCCTCTATTTTGGGATCACTCGCTGGTACGACATTACTACCACATGTAAATTGGTTGATTTTTTTTTTTTACTTCTTTCGGTGCAATCTTATCGATTAAACTCTAAACTTTCCGATTGACAAAAAAAAAATTGGAAAAATTTCAACATTTAAACAATTTTAGGGGGGAGTTCACTTTTTCATACAACCTCATAGTAAATCGATCTTGTGCAATTAACTTTTTAAGATAAAAGAACTGAATTCTTTGGAAATAAAGCCATTCCTGGAGTTTCCGAGGAAGATGCTATCGTAAGAACTAAAGAAAACTTGAAAAAGACAAAAGAGCAATAACTTGTCCCCCAAAAAATATCAAAACAAACCGACCACAACACGAGTGGTTCCAAAATGGAGGAGCGATTTACTATAACGTTGTGTGAGAAACTGAGCCCCCACCACTAAAGTTGTTTAAATATGAAAATTTTTCCAATTTTTTTTTTTGATAATCGGAAACTTAATGTAATAACCGATAAGACTGCGCTAAAAAAAGTAAAAAAAAAAAAAAATGAAAAACAACAAATTTAAAGATGGTGGTAGACTCCTTCAGGTCCGCCGATTTTCTTTTTGCCATGAAAGGACAACTGAGAATGAAACGGAAAACTATAAAACTTACCGCCTTATAGAAGCTTTCTAATCTAAACTTATTTATAAACGGAACTTTGTCTCTGTGTGTGTGTGTCCGTTACCTATAGACTCCGAAACGGCTGAACCGATTTTCTTGAAAATTTACACAGTTGTACTATAAGCATCTGCAAGTGTTCTTAGCTAGGTTTTGTGTCGAGCTACACCCGATAAATATCGATAAAAAAAAATCGGGTTATAGAAGGAGTGGTCCGATTTTAATTAAATTTGATACACTCATAGACAAAGACATAAGAGACGATATTCAGAAGTTTCAAAGTTGCAGTTCTTACAATAGTGCAGAAAATTTTATATTGATACCTGGAAATCAAAATTTGACTTGCATCCATTCATTTTTCTTTCAGTCTACGGTTTCGCTTTAACTGGAAACTATTGCTTTTTAGTCTTTGGTGCCAACGTTCAAAGAGTCTGAGCACCAGGACCATGGATTAGTTTTAAAGCTTTCATTACACCCCCGCAACGCCGGGCTATACTGTTAGTTGTAAAATAAAGAGAAAATTTAGTTAGTGTTGTTTTCTTGAAATAAATCTGGAACTGATTATTGCGTATACCCAACGGGAAATATCACGTGACGACGGATTAAGGAAGGAAATATCACGTGACGACGGATTAAGGAAGGAAATGACAACATGCCGATCTAAGGTATCGAAAAGGTCAGAATCTTTTTTTTTTAATCATTTCACCTCGAGCAGGGCGGGAATGCCACTGATGTGCGGGGGGCTACATAACAGTAAAAAGATTAATTAGAAGAGAGTGAGGAGTACAGACCAGTTAGAAAAGAGCAATAGAAAGATGAGAATGCAGGTGTGATGACAGATTCATAGGTGGAGGGAAAGGAAAGGATATACGGGGTGGGGAGAGAGCTAGCGTCCAGTGGTTAGTAGATGAGTATTGACATTGCATTTAAATTCTTGGAGGTTGTAGCCATCAGGAAAGCAAGAATATGGGAGCGAGTTTCACAGGCGGGAAGTGCGAGAGAAGAAGCCGCAGGAGTAGAATTGTCGTCTGCATTTGGCTAACCTAACTGTGAATGGGTGGGACCCAGTTGCCAATCTGGTTGCACGAGTAAACACCTGTTGTAGAGGCACCACTGACTTAAGTTCGTCCGAGAATTGATATGGTGCGATCTGTTTCAATGAAACAGACAACACTCAACTAGCTAAAGGCTGACTAACTGCAGTTAGAACGATATTACTTTAAAGGAAAACAATAGAGAAATGTTTCACGGAAACTTCCTCTTTATGTGCTGCGTCATTTTAGGACGTAGCCGATCATGGACTTCCACTTGGGCCTGTCTCTTGTAGCTCTCAATATTTTTCCTTTTGGTATCAATCCTGCGCCCTCTGCTCAATTTACTCAAGTCAATCAAATATGTCTCGCGCTGCTTTCCCCTCTCCCTTTCTCTCTATCCGTCCTGTGAGTATTAGTTTTTCTAGGCCCTTTTTTTTCATTACGTGTCCCAGGAACCTCAGCTGTTTCTTCCTGACGTTAAGTAAGATTTTTTCTCTTTTGCATCTTCTATGACAACTCATTGTTGCTCATGTGCTTAGTCCATGGTATCCTCAGCATCCTTCTGTAGAACCATATTTCTGATGTCTCAAGCCTCATTTTTCATCCTTGAGGAGATCGTCTAACGTTCACTGCTGTACAGGAGAACAGATATCGCACAGCAGTCTAGTACACTTTTTTTTGTTTTCAATGTGATTTTCCTGTCCTTTAGTACACTGGTTAGCTTTTGAAATGTGTCTTTGACCATGTGACTTCGGATTTCAATATCGCTCTTTCCATTCTCTGTTAGAACAATTCCTAGATATTTAAATTTCTTTACTTGTTTATTTTAGTTTCTCCCAACCTTAGGGTCTTCTTTTTGCTGATGACCACACATTCAGTTTATGCTCAGTCTTTTCTCGCTTTCTCTTGCTACCTTCTGTAGGAGGTCCTGCATTTTCCTTTCTGTATCTGCTATTATCACCGTAACGTCTACGTATCTTACATTGTTGAAATTGTGTCCGCCAGTGATGAATCCTGGCAAGGATTTTTTTCTCTCATAATTGTTTCGCTGTATATATCGAACAAATCCGCTGAGAAAACACATCCTTGTCTTACGTCCCATTTCGATTTTTGTATACCAGCTGAATTCATTTCCTATTGGTACACAAACATTTTTTAAAATTATATAGCCCCAAGCAAGGTGATTTACAGCCACTGGTGTGCAGGGTATTATATAGGAGGAAAGTTATGAGAAAGAGTAACAGGTTATAGGGGGTGTCAGGAAGTGTGTAAGAGAAGGATGAAAATACTGATGAGAGTGGAGTGGACGGAGAAATGAACATGAGAGAGAGAGAGAGGGAGAGAGAGAGTATGCAAGTCAGTTAGATAGGAGATGACTATTGACTTTCCATTTAAATTCTTTGAGTTTGTAGCTGTAAAGGAAGCAAATAAACGGAAGAGAATTCCACAGGCGGGAAGTACAAGAAAAGTAAAAGAGTGGGACCTAGTTGCTAATCTTGTGGCTCGAGTAAATTCGTGCATAGGGAGCACCAGAGATCTAAGTTAATCGCGGCAGAAGACGTGAAAGAAGAGACAGAGGGAAGCCACATTACGCCGGTGAGAAAGTGACTGTATCTGAGCTGCCAAGTCGGGATCGATCACATTACAGACTCTCCGATGGATTTACTAATAATATAGGTTCTTGATTAGCCTAATATTTTTTCCGGAAATGTTGAGTTTGCCGAGCATGTCAAACAAGCCTTTGTGGAGTAATTTGTCAAAAGCGGAAACTAGAAACATTAAAATTGGTTTGGGCAAATAGGTTTCGGTTTTAATGATCATTATATGAAAACCGATTTTAAGCAGTTTTATGAAATCGATTTCGAGCTCTCGTGATTACAAGGTTTGGAGTGATCTGTCGTGATGGCGACGGTATGCCTTCATTCATTTTTACCACAGGGACTCAGACTCAACACAGAGGGCTACACCAAGATCCATGGGGGAGTATTACTTCCCTCGGTCAAGAGGGTGGACTATTATTATTATTATGATGTCATTTTTCACTGCTATGGTCGCACTATTTACCAAGTCTGCAGGAAGACCTAAGGCAGGTCGTGGTGTGTTGTTATGGCTCAATTTCATGTTGTTTTTATTTTTACTATCTCCCTAACATCCCCAGCGTTACATAGACAAAGTTCATCTTAGTGTGTGGGCTGTACTTAACAAGACAATTTTTTGCATATCTCTTAAGCTGGGGTTTCGATGGATTCTTTTATTTAAAACTGATTATACAATTTTTGTGGTACAAGGCCCAGGTTTCGATGGATTCTTTCTATGTGTTGTTTTGATCCAATTTTTATCATTCCAAGTGCACCCAATATCACTGGTACGATTCTTGTTTTCAATTTCCACATTTTTTCTATTTCAATTTCCAGGTTTTTTATATTTTGACAGTTTTTCGAATTGGTTGCTATGTTACAATCCGCTTGACAAGCCATATAAATTAATAAGCAAGTTTTCCTTTTTGGTTTTTAACAATAATGTCAGACCTATTTGCTTTAATTTTTATGTCTGTGTAGATGGTGCAATTCCATCGAATGGTCTATTGTTTCTTGGTATTTATCACAGAACCGGCATTTGGGATCCACATTATTATGTATAATATTTGCCTGAAAGTTCCTAGTGAAAAGACTGCAAGAATAAAGACTTCAGTTTCAATAAGTATGAACTTTATCAACATTGGATTTATTGGAACGTTCTGGATATTGGCCATGCAGAGGTTTGTCTTGCCAGCGTTGTTTCATCTGTTCACGAGCTTTATCCTTGGAATTGTTTTTCATATTTTCGCCACAATTGTTGGTTCTTGGCTTCTGTTTTGCTTTTTTACAGAATCTACTAAATGTAAATGTTGTTTGTATTTACTGCCTTCTTTCATTATTGAATATTTTTCTTTCTGATATTATTATTATTATTATTATTATTATTATTATTATTATTTCGTAACTTCTATGAACGAATATACTTTTGTGTTTATCAGCATTAGAGATAACGCACTCTTTAGACATTTCGATTGCATATCTAAGATTATATGATTATTATAAATATTATCTAGCTATTTGCTCAAACTAATATCCTCATCATTGTCATGTTCGCTATTTTTGCTTCCTACAATTATTGCATATGTTTGCTGTTAAATAAGAAATTGTTTAAATCAGACAAAAAATTAAAATTTTTACGACGTGTTTCTATGTATTTGTTTTAAGTTATTTCACTGAAATGGATCGACATTAATTCTTTTACGTTATTGTTGTGGAGTAGTTTTCGCACTGAAGGTTATAATCGTGCTATGTCGGTTGCTAATCGACTTAACATACCCAAAATGTTAGGAACTTGGTAATCTTCCACTGAAAGCTGAATCCTTAGTATTCGGCTAACTGCCGACTTGTTTCTACTGCCTAGTAGTTCTACTGAACTCAAATAAAAGTCTAAAGAACTCCTATGAACTTCCCGATAATTCTTTTTAATATAAGAGAGAGGGTCTATTATCTGAGGAGTAGGTGTGTTTCCTCATAACAGTTATATATATATATATATATATATATATATATATTTCACTTTGTGTCACTGTTTTCGTTCCTTTCTCATGAGAAATCATGATCAAAATTGCACAATGTTTTATCGTCCTCAACAAAGTCTCTATGACTTTTTTCTTCTTCATGTGCCGTGTCCCTTCAGCACGTAGGTGATCATGGACTTCCACTTGGCTCTGTCTCTTGTCGCGCTCAGTATTTTTTCTCTTGGTTTCACTTCCAAGCTCTGCTCCGTCAACCATTTGCTCAGACCTAACAAGTACGTCTCGCGCTGCTTTCCCCTGTCTCTTCTTCAATTTATCCGACATGTGAGTATTAAGTTCTCCAGGTCCTCCTTCCTCATTACGTGTCCCAGGAACCTAATTTGTCTCTTCCTGATATTTATTATCAGTTTTCTTCTCGTTTGCCTACTTTCCAACACCTCATCGTTGCATATATCCTCTGTCCATAGTATCCTCAGCATCCTTCTGTAAAACCACATTTCTGCTGCCTCAAGGCCCCTGATTCATCTTTGATGAGATCGTCCAGCATAAATTTTCATACAGAAGGACAGATCTCACATAGCAATCTAGCACTATTTTCTTTGTTTTTAATGAGATTTTCCTGTTTTTCAGTACTCTGATTACTTTCTGAAATGCGTCTTTGGATCTCCATGCCTCACTTTCCATCTTCTGTCAAAACACTTCCCAGGTGTTTGAGTTTTTCGATTTTATTTTCAGTTTTGCAAGTATAATTTATAGGAACGGAAATACAAAGGATTGCCTTAACAACTCGGATAAATTACCAAGATTTCTTCGGCTTGATTGCAAGCAAATCACAACTTAGACGCCATTGAACGTTATAAATATTTCATTCGTTTTTCTTCCTACGTTCTGACAAGAAGTGCAGTTAGTTTTCGAATAAGGATATTGCAAGAATGCCTGCCATCAACCTCAGAAAAATAACCTCTGTCCATTTGGGAAAGAATTTCTTACCTTGAGGCAAAGAGTAAATAGGGAACAGCAGATAAAGAAGTAGCTGGCTATACAAATCTTCCAAGAATATTCAAAGAAAGAAAATAGAACTCTTCATACTGCTAGCTTTTCCAATTACATAATGAAACTTTATCGTGCATAACAACCTAAGAAGGTCAGCTATTCTCAAAACATTCTGTATTTCCGGAATAGCTGACATTCGATTCAGCATAGCTGTACTCTCATATATATATATATATATATATATATATATATATATATATATATAGCATAGTGATGATCCACGTATACTGTCTTAATATGCATAGGAAAGAATATTAAAACGTTTTGAGTTTAAAAATGTGTTTTTTTGACAGTATTTGTTTATTTCTACTATTATATTTTATATTTCAGACCGCCCTCAGTCCTTCATCAGAAACAAATGATTTTAAAATACATTACTAATTCAAATTTTAAAATCATTTGTTTCTGATGAAGGACCGAGGTGAGGTCTGAAATATAAAATATAATAGTACAAATAAACAAATACTGTCAAAAAAACACATTTTTAAACTCAAAACGTTTTAATATTCTTTCCTATATATATATATATATATATATATACAAATGAATAACAAAAAAAATGATTATATTTTTTTCTGTATCTTCCCTTTACCTCTTTCTTTTCCTTTTCTTGATTTCTCATCTTATTTTCTGATCTTTTCTTCCCTCTTTTATTCCCAGTTTTTTTTAATATCTTTTTACCTCCTACAAAAAAATGCCCAAAATAAAGGAAAGTGGTGTTTTTAAATTTTTTTTCAATAAAACGTTTATAACCATCATTATTAACTACCTGATGAGACATTGTTCTTTCAATGTACAATTTTGTAGTAGTTCGTTGCTTGCACACGTTGTGAGGTAATTATGAAGTAATGGGTTGTGTAGCAATCGGAGTCTAACCGTACTGATGAGCTGTGATACAGCGAAACAGATCTGTCTGCGGATGACAATATATATATATATATACGCTCTCACACCCTGATTGAGCACTCTAGAAGAAAGGTAGTCTTTGAAAAACACTCTAGCGTGTACGCATCGCTCATTCAGTAAAAATGAATTTGAGCACTCTAGGTATTGGACGCGTAATATGATATGCGCTAAAAAGAGTGCCTTTTTCCCCCCGAACGCCCCGTGGCCCAGGGGTAGAGTCGCCGACTGACGCCAAATCGATCGCGTTTCGAGGCTGGGTTGTGTAGCAATCGGAGTCTAACCGTACTGATGAGCTGTGATACAGCGAAACAGATCTGTCTGCGGATGACAATAATATATATATATATATATATATATATATATATACTTACATACATATAGAAATATATACTTCAACATGCACTTAGATGCAAATATTCATGTCTTCTTGTGGATTATAAATCGTGTCCGGTATATGAAGCCACTCAGTTGTCCTGATTCATGGCTTAATTTTCTAGGCGAGCAGAAAACATATTCTTTCTTCGATCACGGACAATCGCCTTCTTTGATCATCTGTACAATTAGGCGAGATGCGTGCGCGCGTGTAAACACACACACACGAACACGCACACAGAGAAATAAACAGACATATATCCAAACGAAAGTGAATACACATTCACACCTCGCACAGAAACATTAACAAATAAAGACATATATTCATGCTTGAAGATGCGTATATCTACAAGTGATTTGTAAAATTAGATGCGAATTGATTTATTCATTTGAAGGTCTTCTATCCATATGCGTACATTTCTATCTGTTTATCTATCTCTCTTTCTCCCTTTTCCTCCCCCCTCTCTCTCTCTCTCTAGAGATTTATATATTTTATATTTATATATTCTTTCTCACTTTCTGTCTGTCTGTCTCTCTCTCTAGAGAGAGAGACAGACAGACAGAAAGTGAGAAAGAATATATAAATAAAAGTTCAATGACATCTTTCAACTTAGTTTCTCAGATATAGATTCGCACATCTACTGACATCCTGATATTCATTTTGCAGAACTTTACAAATCATGGCTGCCTTAAACGAGTTATCAACCTGCAATTTATTGAACGATGGGTTTTCTCAGGCGTAATATATATATATATATATATATATATTCGGTCGTTTTATAAAAGAGGGATTGTTACCTAAATACGCAATTATATATATATATATATATATATATATATATATATATATATATTACCAATCCTTCAGTATTTGTCCATTTCTGAGATGAGGTAGTATTTACACTATTTCCATTATTATGCCTTGTGGATATAGACGTTGGTTAGTTCCAATGACTTGACTTAAAGATTTGTGAGTTCAATACCAGGATACAGCAGTGGTGAACAAGTAACTTAGAGGGTGAGAGGGAGATAACTCATGACTACTAAAAAGAGGCTCGACGCAAGAGATGAGAATGATATGCCCCAGTGATTGTAATAAAGGTTTCTGTTCAAAATTCCTGGTACCTGAAAAAAGGCCGGAGCATACTAATGACGACAATGTTGGGAACAATAATCCGAATAATGAAAATAGTATATACAATCACCATCGCACTATATATATATATATATATATATATATATATAGTGCGATGGTAATTGTTGTCTAAATTGCACAAAAAAAAACAACACTGACATCACATTTAAACAGAAAAATTCCGCAAAATTATCTTGAAATACAAAAGGTATATTACTTCAGTAAAATCGCCATCTTCTTCAACTACGGCCTCTATACGACTTCGGAATCTCCTGCATCTCTTCTGGACGGTCTCCTTGTTTAAATTGGTGAATGCTGATATAATCTATGTTTTTATTTCATCTTTGGTGTTAAAAGGAGTTTTTGGTCTCTCGCTCAACCGGTATAATACGGTCTACATTCCACACATAATAGCCAAGAGAGGGTGAAGTCTGGCGAGTTAGGTGGACAGATGTAAGTCAAATTGTCTGACCGCAATAACTAAGGTCTCCTGCTTGTATGCCATAGTATATAGTCTTGTTGCTATACATAGAGTCTTACAGCAGCCATCATTTTGACCTATCACAGCACTACCTCTTCAAGGCACTTGCCGTAGGCCTTTGTGTGGAGTCTGAGGCCCTATAGGAAAATGAATGGGGACATAACGTTGGCATCACTAGTGATCACTCCAAACACCATTGTAATCAACATTTAAAATTCATCCAACTCTTTCTGAAACCTATGCATTACCCGCAAATTGACATCCAAAAACTTTTAAATAATTGTACTGAAGCGTCCGGTGCGAATGCCAAGCAGTACAGCATACCGTATTCAAATTTCTGGTGGAGTTAATTGCGTCATCATGCTCTTTTTCTCCCAGACAGTAGTCAACAACTGACTCTGTGAAAGGGCGCAGTCGACACACACACACACACACACACACACACACACACACACATATATATATATATATATATATACATGTATTCCTGCCGAATGACACACGTTTTCGTAACAAAAATTTTTCGTAAATAATAGGCCGGTAGAAATAAATAAATATATATACTGTTTGAATAAAACAGAATATCTACTTAAATACGAGTATCGTTAAAAAATTATTTGCAACAAATAATTTCACACACACACACACACACACATACACACACACATATATATATATATATATATATATATATAACATAGCACATGGGTTGATTGCTGGAGGGTGTGTCTACGAAACACTACGAGTCGTGATGCAGAAAGTAACACCAATCAACTAAATAACAAACCTGATATTTATATTAAATCTATACATACGTGTGCATGCACACACACACACACACACACACACACACACACACACACACACACACACACACACACTTATATATATATGTAAGGACCTCTAATAATTTCTCACTGATTTTTCACGAAAAGTAATGTTTCTTTTATAAAAATTAGTAAGAAACATGTCACTAGAAGTAATGTACATCACTAGCCCCAATATTTTTTCCATCTTTCTGGCAGCATTTCAATTCCATGCCAGAAAAACGACACGTCTTTTGAGGCTAACTACGAGTCGACCTACTTTTTGGCGCCTTGATAAGAATGAAAGTGCTTCTCAGCCAGGCCATGTGCCATCGACCAGAACGAGTAATAATCGGACGGGGCAATGTCTGGTGAATTAAGCGGGTGTGGTAGAACTTCCTATTTAAGCGTATCCAAGTAGGTTTCCCCCGGTTTTGCAACAGATGGCTCAGCGTTGTCATGTTGCAAAATCAATTGGCCGTCTCTCTGCTCGTAAAGCGGCACTTTTTCTTCAATTCTCGGTTCAAACTTAGTCGATAGCGATCTCCCGTGATGTCTTCGGTCGGTTTGAGCAGCTCATACTAAACTAAACCCATCTGATTTCACTAAATGCAGAGCAGAAGCTTCGAACCGTGGATACTTGGCTTTGCCGCCGATATATGGCCGGGATTACCACACGATCTTCTACGCCTGGGGTTGTCGTAGTGGATTCACTTTTCATCGACGGTCACGATTGAATACAACAAAACTTTCTTTTTTCTGATTTTTGTGCAGTTGTTCACATGTGACATGATGCCGTTCGATGTCTCTCGTTTTCAAATCGTCTGTTAAGTGCCATACGTGATACACGCTTGGGCGATCATGTCTCGAAAGAGACATGACTGACTGGGCAGAAGATTATCCCGCACTAGGTTGCCATTGCTTTCTGCGGTAGACTGGTTGCCGACCAAGGCTATAGAACCCAATCTTTCCTGTTATTTAACCGATAACTGGAAGGAATAGACGGATTAATACCTTTCCCAAGGGTATTTGCGTGTAAGTGAATGCAATGAATTCAGCTGGAATTCGAACTCGGCTTCCCGATTTCTCTCGTCTTCAAATCGTACGGCACCCAAATACCTTTGATCAACTCCTAATGATTCTGTAAGTTCAGCTTGTGCTTGATATGAGTTTTCATGAAGTATTACCTCCAATTCTTCGTCTTCAAACTTTTTCATTGCGCCAGAGCGTTCTTTATCTTGGACATCAAAATCGTTATTTCTGAAGCGTCTAAACCATTCTTTGCCTATTGTTTCCGACAGAGCATGGTCACCGTAAGTTTCAACAAGAATTATGTACACTTCAACTGCCAATTTCTTTTGAATAAAGTAGTGCTGTAAAATTCCTCCCATATACACTTTCTTTGGCACTAAATCCGACACGTTTAGCGCTATGAAAAAGAAAGTTGTTTACACTTCGGTGAAATGATATACACTGAATTTCAAGCTTGCTGATAGTACTTCCTCATAAATGCGTTATTATCTAGAACTACAAACATGCAGTTCTAGGAACGCCATCTGCTGGAAAACGGCGAAAACTTATTGAAGGTCCTTATACATCATGGTTTCAGATATAAGGCTTTCAGATTTTTGTATATTTTATTTTAGCTTTTACGTAAATTTGTAGCGGTGTTTGCTATTCTATCGTCTCCCATGTCGAATGGATTTTAACTTGAATATATATGTCGAGTATTTTAGCTTTTACGTAAATTTGTAGCGGTGTTGGCTATTCTATCGTCTCCCATGTCGAATGGATTTTAACTTGAATATATATGTCGAGTATTTTTATATAGAAATAAATATTAAATAGCAACTCAGAATGCTTCAAGTGACCATAAGGCCATGAAGCGCGGTTGTTGGGGTGGACAATTTGAGTCCTAAATATTTCTGAAGCGAGTGGTGCGAGCAAACTCAAACAGTGTCTTCATTTTCATTTTACACCACTATCGTATACACAACTTAGGAATGAGTTTGGGTATATGTTACTTTACTAAATTAAACAAAATAAGTACTAATCTACTCAAGCTGTTGGAACACAAGAGAGGTTAATTTCAAAACAAAATCAAAGAGAGAATCAGTCAGTTAAGTGGTATACGTGATATACGCTTGGGCGATCATGTCTCGAAAGAGGCATGACTGACTGGGCAGAAGATTATCCGCAGTAGGTTGCCATTGCTTTCTTCGGTAGACTGGTTGCCGACCAAGGCTATAGGACCCAAACTGTCCTGTTATTTAACCCATAGCTGGAAGAAATAGGCAGATTAATACCTTTCCAAAGGGTATTTGTGCTTAAGTGAATGCAATGAATTCAACTAGAATTCGAACTCGGCTCCCTGATTTCTCGTTCCGTGCCGATATCCAAACCTCAATATTAACAGAGTGTAATTAGTCTTCTCTGATTTTTCCTCCTGCAAAGCTATTTTGAAACACAAAAAATAAATGCGAGAAAAAAAATGCGAAAATAAAATAATGCGACGAATTCAATTAAATTGCTGTGGGTACCACAGCCGTACAAATATCAGCTAAAAAATTAATTTATGTTTTTAGCAAAGCCCGGCCATACAATCAAGAAGCTACTGTAAAATAAGAAAACAATTTAAATATCCTTTCTTTATGACCCTGAAACAAAATATCAAACAGGGATTTTGGATTGACACAAATCCAAGTTAGCATATATGCTATATTGCTTCGATTTTACTTATTTCTCTAGATTAAACACCAAAAGTTCATGTAAATTATTTTACAACAGTTGTCATAGAAATTTACTTCTTAAAGAACAGTGTCAATTTACGATACTACTAGCTCAAAAATGTAAACTTGATCGAAAGGTTGGACTCGGGGTATAGTTGTGGATAATTCACAGACAGGTAATTCATTCTCTAGGCTGGCTACGATGTCCGTTTACACTTTTCGGGATGTACCTACTTACAGTAGTTACATCCACTCATTTTTTAGAACTAACTATTTAAATGGATGTTTAAAAATAAAAAATAAAGTTTTGAAAGCCTATTTTAGTTTTCATTGAAAGCTAAATTATTAAATTTAGCATTTTCAGTAAGCAAAATACTCTGATGTATTTCAAACAGAAATTATATTGATTGGAATTGAAAATTTTAAAATTAAAAAAAAAATTTTCTGACATTTTTGGGCTATTAACAAATATGTAAACAAAAGTTAATTCTCGGTTTTAAACATTTTACAAACATAAAATATAAATTTGTGATACACTATTTTTGGAAAATCAGCAAATTTAATGTTAAATTTAAGACTGTGCGTTGTGTTGCAGTCGGTATGAGAAATCGGGGAGCCGAGTTCGAATTCCAGTTGAATTCCTTGCATTTACTTACGCACAAATACATTTGGGAAAGGTATTAATCCGTCTCTTCCCTCAAGTTATGGGTTAAATAACATGACAAATTAGATTCTATAGCCTTGGATGGCAACCAGTCTACCGCAGAAAGTAATGTCTCTTTCGACCGCCCAAGAGTATATCACATATGGGACTTAACCGACTGAATGAATGTTAAATTAATCTGGTTTGCAAAAGTATTACTTATTTATAGCATTAAATTTAGACTAAAATTAATTCTTAATCAGAGATTGTTGATCTTTCTGACTTTTTCCATAGGATTTGACATGCGAGATAAGCTAAGTGACTATGGTGATCACAATTAACATATTTGTTCAAATGTTTCCTTGTAAGGGAAAGGAAACCTTGGAACACTTGATCCTTTAATGTACACAGAAATTGCCATATAAAAAAACTTTAAATGCACAAAATTACGATGGCCCGAATATTTATGCTAAACTTTTCAATTTTTCATTAGTAAATATAGTCTTCACTTAACATATTATCGATTTTCTGCACTATTGTAAGAACTGCAACCTTGAAACTTCTGAATATCATTTCTTATGTCTTTGTCTATGAGTGTATCAAATTTGATTAAAATTGGACCACTCCTTCTATAATCCGATTTTTTTCGATTATCGATTTTCGATATTTATCGGGAGTACCTAGACACAAAAGCTAGCTAAGTACACTCGCAGACGATTATAGTACAACTGTGTAAATTTTCAAGAAAATCGATTCAGCCGTTTCCGAGTCTATAGGTAACGGGCACACACAGGACACACACACACACACACACACACACACACGCACACACACACACACACACACACACAGACAAAGTTCCATTTATAAATAAGTTTAGATATGTCTGTATTTTTTTTTTTTTTTTTGCCAGCCCTTTTATTTTAGTTTTTGCTTTGGGTTTGCCTCTAAGTAGGTATAATTGTAGTTCTTAATCTCAGCCATGATACCATTTACTCAGAGGACTTATTTAGCCTTCAAAATTCAGTTTAGGACGAAAAAAACTTATTTGATATCGATACCAGGAAATCAAAATTTGACTTACATCCATTGATTTTTCTTTCAGTCTAGGGTTTCTGTTTAACTGGAAACAACTATTGCATTTTAGTCTTTCGTGCCAACGTCCAAAGAGTCTGAGCTCCAGGACATGGATTAGTTTAAAAGCTTTCATTACACCCGAGCAACGCCGGGCTCTACTGCTAGTTTTACAATAAACGAGCAGATGTTCAGAAAATGGACCAAATGGCTGAAAAAAATAATAGATGATTTACATTCCCCAATGTGTCCTGCGTTCAACTAAACCAAATTTGCCTACAAAATTTAATTTCTTGAAATTTCATGAATTTACGTGGAGGCGAGTAACAGAGGTAAAAAATGTAAATGTTACGAAGATATTTTAAAACAATAATTTCAAAAGTAATTTCATTTAATTGTGAATAAATTCTGAAAGTTTCATTAAAATGTGATAATTATTTCATTTTTTTTTTTAAATTATTTCACCCCGAGTAAGGCGGGAACGCCACTGATGTGCAGGGGGCGACATAAATGTAAAAAGATTAATTAGAAAAGAGTGAGAAGTACAAACTAGTTAGAAAGGAACAATAGAAAGCTGAGAAAGCAGGTGCGATGACAGATACATAGGTGGAGAGAAAGGGAAGGTTATACAGGGGTGGGGAGAGAGCTAGAGTCCAGTGGTTAGTAGATGAGTATTGACTTTGCATTTAAATTTCTGGAGGTTGTAGCCGTCAGGAAAGCAAGAATACGGGAGCGAGTTCCACAGGCGGGAAGTGCGAGAGAAGAAGCTGCAGGAGTATAATTGTCTTCTGCATTTGGCTAACCTGACTGTGAATGGGTGGAACCCAGTTGCCAGTCTGGTTGCACGAGTAAACACCTGTTGAGGAGGCATCAGTGACTTAAGCTCGTCTGAGCAGAAGCCATGAAAGTATTTATAGAACAGACAAAGGGAGGTCACATTTCGACGATGGGGAAGTGGCTGCAGTCGAGCCGCCAGATCAGTACCTATCACATTACAGACTCTCCTTTGGAGCCTGTGAAGAACACTGAGGTTTGTGCAAGAATTTCCAAATAAATATGTTTTTCACCGAAAAATTAAAAAATGAGTTACGTAATTAATATTACATTTTCCATTGTAAACTCCCGTAAAGCTAATGAAAATCAAAACACGATTTTTTACCAAAATTTCGAACTTGTTAGAAATTATTAAAAAGATTTAAAAATAATATAAAATTACTTTCATCTTTCTTGTTAATAACATAAGTATTTTGATGGAAAAAGTTTATATTAAGTTTGGTACTTTTTTTCTTCATAGTATGGTTCTTTTTTTTTTTCAGCGATTTAGTGGAGTTACCTGAAAAGAGAGAAGTAAAAAAAATAAAAATAAGAAAAAACGTAAGTTCATTTAATTTCCTTCGTTTTCCCTTTTTTGTTACCAAATATTTTATCAGTTATGATTTTGCTTTTAAAGGGTGGAGTAAAGGGACATTTTGTATTACCCTGCTGACCGCTGGTATTCGAATTTTAGCTGACACTTGTCATTGATGAGTGATTATTTTTTAAATTGACATTTTATTGCACTCTTCCCACTGACAGTTTCACTATAAGATTGCGATTTTTTTTCTAAAATTACTGATTATTTCTTTCCCGCGGTCTACTACTACTTATGTGTCTACATATCAAGATGGCAACAATATTTTTAATTAACATTTTCCTTCAGATATGAAAGGATGACTAATAAGTCTCTTTGCCTTCGTAACAATACGTCTGTTTCTATCTATCTGGTTGTTTTATTTTGTATGTTTGTTTTTTTTCCAAACGGGTCTCTGTATGTGTCCTTAAAAGTCAAATGAAAAAGAAAACGCAGAGGGAAGAATGCTGAAGATCAAATCATATCAAAATCAGAAACTGATCAGTTTCAGAAATTTTCGAAGCTTATAAAAGAGGGGGAGCAATCGAGGGGCCAGTTCAACATTTTTTTGGTGGGGTGTGGTTTGACCACTTTTGGTTCTCCGTAGAATCGCCACTGAGGCCATGTGTTATTCATATATTGTGTGGGCTGTAGGATGATTCGGGCGTATCTAAACTTATTTATAAATGGAAGTTTGTCTCTCTCTCTGTGTATGTGTCTGTATGTGTGTGTCCGTTAACTATAGACTCCGAAACAGCTGAACCGATTTTCTTGAAAATTTACACAGTTGTACTATAAGCGTCTGCAAGTGTTCTTAATTAGGTTTTGTGTCGAGGTATCCCCAATAAATATCGATAATCGAAAAAATCGTGTTATAGAAGGTGTGGTCCGATTTTAATCAAATTTAATACATTCATAGACAAAGACATAAGAAACGATATTCAGAAGTTTCAAGGTTGCAGTTCTTACAATAGTGCAGAAAATCGATTATATATATATATATATATATATATATAAAAGGCAAGATGTTTGTTTGTGTGTATGTTTATCTGCCTGTATGTCTGTATTTTTTCAGTCCTTTTAGTTTTTGCTTCGGGTTTTTCTCTAAGTACGTATAATTGTAGTTCTAAGTCTCAGCCATGATACCATTTACTCAGAGGACTTATTTAACCTTCAAAATTCAATTTACGATGAAAAAAACTTATTTGATCTCGATACCAGGAAATCAAAGCTTGACTTACATTCATTCATTTTTCTTTCAGTCTACGGTTTTGCTTTAACTGGAAACAACTATTGCTTTTTAGTCTTTCGTGCCAACGTCCAAAGAGTCTGAGCTCCAGGACCATGGATTACTTTTAAGGCTTTCATCATACCCGAGCGACGCCGGGCTATACTGCTAGTGTAAAATAAACATAGCGTAGAATTGTTCTTTCCAGCTTTTGTGTGGGTCTAATATTTTCAAATTATTACTAACTTTAATTTATTTACTATTATTCTGACTTTAAGTTTATTTCTTTTTATTACATTTTAGTAAATTTAAGAAAAATCCTTACATTTAAGTTTTGTGTGATTAGTTGTTTAGTCGTGGGAGTTTTCACGTGGCTGTAGGAATTTATACGCTTTATTCTATTTTGCTTCTGCTAATGTAGATATTATAATAATCTAATTTTTTTTTAAAATCATATCACCCCAAGCAAGGCGATAACGACACTGGTTCGCGGGGGGCTACGTAACAGTAAAAAGAGATTGGAAAAGAGAAAGCCGGAAACCACATCATAAACAGGGAACAAGGGATGAGCCTCTTCACCTGTTCAATAGACGTGGGTGGAGTGTGAACCGGGCGTTAGTTTAGTCTATCTACTCCAATTGAAAAAAAAAAGACTGAAAAGATTGGAAAAGAGAAAACCGGAAACCACATCCTAAACAGGGAACAAGGGATGAGCCTCTTGACCTGTTCAATAGACGTGGGTGGAGTGTGAACCGGGCGATAGTTTAGTTTATCTACTCCAATTGAAAAAAAAAAAGAAAAGAGTGAAAAGATTCGAAAAGAGAAAACCGGAAACCACATCCTTAAACAGGGAACAAAGGATGAGCCTCTTCACCTGTTCAATAGACGTGGGTGGAGTGTGAACCGGGCGATAGTTTAGTCTATCTACTCCAATTGAAAAAAAAAAAAGACTGAAAAGATTGGAAAAGAGAAAACCGGAAACCACATCCTAAACAGGGAACAAGGGATGAGCCTCTTGACCTGTTCAATAGACGTGGGTGGAGTGTGAACCGGGCGATAGTTTAGTCTATCTACTCCAATTGAAAAAAAAAAGAAGAGTGAAAAGATTCGAAAAGAGAAAGCCGGAAACCCCATCCTTAAACAGGCAACAAGGGATGAGCCTCTTCACCTGTTCAATAGACGTGGGTGGAGCGTGAACCGGGCGATAGTTTAGTTTATCTACGCCAATTGAAAAAAAAAAGAAAAGAGTGAGAAGATTCGAAAAGAGAAAGCCGGAAACCACATCCTTAAACAGGGAACAAAGGATGAGCCTCTTCACCTGTTCAATAGACGTGGGTGGAGTGTGAACCGTTTAGTCTATCTACTCCAATTAATATTAATTTATTTATTTCCGGCTTCTTCCTATTATCGGTTTTCAAAATGTATTTATAGGTTTAATTTCAACATTTTCTACATTCTAGCTCCTATTATTTTTGCCTTGAACCAAACGAAATCCATATATAAAAATATAGAAATGTCTATCTTTTGTTGAATATATATATGTGTAGGTGTGTGTGTGTGTGTTGTAGGAATGCCAGCAGAACCTATATATTAACGATTGCGAGAGTTAATACTGACATATTTGTAGACTGTCACATAGAGCTTCGTTTGCCCGCGCCTCTCTGTTACTCTGTGTTTGGTTCTAGCAACACAGCCGAAAGCAAGATATCCAGAAAATAAATGTTATAAGGGAAAATATACATGATTAGCATGTGACACATGTATGGCTGTCTCCTTTCGAAAAATGCCTGGAGATACCGCGCGCACGCGCCTACACATACGCATACACGCTAGCGTTTAACCAACAAACAGAACTTTTCATGTAAATATATCTTCTATAATAAGTAATAAATGATAAAAAAAACATAGGCTCTCATTTAAATCTATCTTGCTAGATCCTTTTGCTAAGCTTATTCACATTTTTACATTAGATATAAGAATATAATTCGTTAAAATGCTTACAAATGTTCCTGCCCATCCATAAAAATATTTTTCTGTACAATGTCCTCCCAGGATTTAGAGGACCATCGAACTGAATATCTTGTTTTTCTTTATCGCTTTTCTTTTTTCTTTATGTTAATTTCTATACACCCAGCAATACTTTCACTTTCGGTCAGTTAAGTGCCATACGTGAAAGACGCTTGGGCGATCATGTCTCGGAAGAGACATGATTGACTGGGCAGAAGATTATCCCGCAGGAGGTTGCCATTACTTTCTGCGGTAGACTGGTTGCCAGCCAAGGCTATAGAACTCAATCTGTTCTTTCATTTGATTCATAGCGTGAAGGGGAAGAGATGTATTATATTAAGTAGTAATTAATGGGGGATCAGTTTATTACTTCATAACAATGTGAAAATGATCCCCCACTTTTTGCCCAGTAGAAGTCTTAATCATGTTTTCAACTATTATATTCAGTCAGTCAGTTAAGTGCCATACGTGATACACGCTTTGGGCGATCATGTCTCGAAAGAGACATGACTGACTGGGCAGATTATCCCGCAGGAAGTTGCTAGCCAAGGCTATAGAACCCAATCTGTCTTGTTATTTAACCCATAACTGGAAGGAAGAGACGGATTAATACCTTTCCCAAGGGTATTTGCGCGTAAGTGAATGCAAACTCTGGAATTCGAACTCGGCTCCCCGATTTCGCTTTCCGAGCCGATATCTACTGCACCACAACACACATCTACCCTACAACGCACATCCACTTTCACTTTACGATACTCATTTCATTAATCCTTTCCATAAACTTAACAAGTCAGCTACCCGCTTCTGATATTTGCTTTTCTTGCATACACTGTGCCCTGTGATTGAAATTTTGTCAAAGTATCCCTCCTCTACCTTATGAATTAAAAATATTTCAACTCTTTCTTTGTGATCTTTAGCAACAAATTTGCTAAAGCATATACTTAAAAACAAATGCGTATGAATCTTTTATATCGATTTAAATATGAAGTTGCGTTAAGTACAAAGAATTTCAGTACGGGGAATTGCACAGGTGTAACAAGTTAAAAATTCGAGTCGAAGATGTTTGTGTCGATTACGCACTAATGTCCCAGGAGAAAACATTAATCTTTTCTCATATTAGTTACGAATTAAAGAGTAGGAAATTATCATTATGTTAGGGAAACCAATTTAGGAGAAGGATAACTTGAAGTTAGTCTGAAAAGAAATGTCTCTTCAGATGATCGAAGCATCCATGACTTTTAGAGCAGAATTACATATATTGCAACTATGAAGCTACAATGTGTCAAGGGATTATGTACGCATATATGCAAATATGAGCCTAATTAATTGTTAAAATAGCCCCTGGTTACCTGATATAACAACACTGTGATCTCGTTACTGTTTGTTTTGGCAACAAAAGATTCCAGTTAAATTTGTTGCATTCAGGTATTCATCTGTTGCTTCTCTTTTCAGCTATGGGTTAAATAGCAGGACAAATTGGGTTCTATAGCAACCAGTCTACCGTAGAAAGCAATAGCAAATTACTGCGGGAAAATCTTCTACCTAGTCAATCACTTCTTTTTCGAGACATGATCGCCCAAGCGTGTATCACGTATGGCACAACTAATAGACCGAGAGTGGAGTAATTATAGCAGAGAGTAGAGTGATTATACTGCATAGCAGTCGTTGCTCTCTGTTTTCCTCATTGTTCTTCGGGCAGGAGGAACCCAGACGGGGTCCCGTCGAAGGATAGAGCTTCGTCTGGGGAAAATCGACAGTAGCCCTCACCCGGCCTTGTGCAGGGTCAACGGGATAAAAAAAAAACCTGTACATTTATGGTCGAGTTTAAAAATAGTCTTGTGCCGCATTCCCTCTATGTGAGGAGGCACATAAATGCAGTGTAATTATACTGATTTGCAGTTACTAGCAGTGTTTCAGCGTGCGTGTTTTGTATTTGCGAGATACTGCGGATGTAAGTTGTGGTACAGCGGATATCGGCTCGGAACGAGAAATCGGAGAATCGAGTTCGAATTCCAGTAGAATTCATTGATTTCACTTACGCGCAAATACCCTTGGAAAATGTATTAATCCGTCTATTCCTTCCAGTTATGGGTTAAATAACAGGACAGACCATCTTCTATAGCCTTGGTAGGCAACCAGTCTACCGCAGAAAGCAATGGCAACCTACTGCGGGATAATCTTCTGCCCAGTCAGTCATGTCACTTTCGAGACATGATCGCCCAAAAGCGTGTATCACGTATGGCACTTAACTGACTGACTGATTATTCCAAACCTTCGTTTTGGTGATTACTGACGCACTAACCTTTTAGGGTTACACATTGGTAACGAAGATCGCGAAGATTGTACGTTGACCGAAGTACAACATTGGCGTCGAAGATTGTGCTGTTTGCAAAAATACATCTTGACGTCAAAGATTAAGGCTTTTGTCAAATACAGCATTTTGAGGTAACGAAGCCATTCACCGATATAAAATTTATTGACGAAGATTTTGGCAGACCTTGACGGACGCAATATTTTTTGTGTCGAAGTTTTGGGGCCGTACTCAATTAAACGTTTGTACCATTATTAAGGACTAAAACTCACAAAGAAAAAAGTTACCAAGTCAAACAAAGATTTTCACGTAAACATACACCTACTAACATTGGTAAAGAAAGAAAAATGCACAAAAATTTTTATTGTTTTTTGTTTTTTGGCAAAAAAAGATTTTCAAGGACTACTTTATATAAACCACTTGTGCAAAATACAAGAGTAAAAAGGGAAACTATATATATATATTCGTTATCAACATTCAAACCTGTTTTGCTATATTATAACTCACCAGTGTGGCTAGATATCCAATTGCTTATAGCCGGGATCGAAACTCGACCGATGTGGTAACAGTCGGAGTCGCTAACCCCTAATCCTAAGCACACGGAATCAGAGAAGGGAAATTTTAGCGTGTTATATATAAGCGGCGTATACACACGCCAGTCACCGAAAGAACTCAATTCATTGCTAAAGAGTAATGCATAAATCGCAGAAGTGTTAACTGTTTTTTAAATGTTCCTCTTTAGAGAACTCAATTATAATTAGAGCATTATATATATATATATATATATATATATATATATATAAACTAAGATATATATATATATATATATATATAAATTTATTTATAAATGGAACTTTGTGTGTGTGTGTCTGTGTGTGTCAGTTACCTATAGACTCCGAAACGGCTGAACCGATTTTTTTGAAAATTTACACTGTTGTACTATAAGCATCTGCGAGTGTTCTTAGCTAGGTTTTGTGTCGAGATACCCCCGATAAATAGCGAAAATCGATAATCGAAAAAATCGGGGTAGAGAAGAAGTGGTCCGATTTTAATCAAATTTGATACACTCATAGACAAAGACATAAGAAACGATATTCAGAAGTTTCAAGGTTGCAGTTCTTACAATATTGCAGAAAATCGATAATATATATATAAAAGGCAAGATGTTTGTGTGTGTCTGTTTATCTGCCTGTATGTCTGTATTTTTCAGCCCTTTTATTTTAGTTTTTGCTTCAGGTTTGGGTCTAAGTAGGTATAATTGTAGTTCTTAGTCTTAGCCATGATACCATTGACCCAGAGGAATTATTTAGACTTCAATATTCAGTTTACGACGAAAAAAACTTTTTTGATATCGATACCAGGAAATAAAAGTTTGACTTACATCCATTCATTTTTCTCTCAGTCTATGGTTTCGCTTTAACTGGAAACAACTATTGCTTTTTAGTCATTCGTGCCAATGTTCAAAGAGTCTGAGCTCCAAGACCATGGATTAGGTTTAAAGCTTTCATTACACCCGAGCAACGCCGGGCTATACTGCTAGAATATATATATATATATATATATATATATATATATATATATATATATATATGCAAAAAATGGAGGATTTTAAAGTGACTTGTTGGAAATTGTAAAGTAACAACTAGAACCACAAAAGCAGCTAAATCAAATGCTCGAAAAATTTGAGGAATTGTTTATGAAAGAGCGGAAAATCTTTTCAAGTAGCATAAATTATGATTTGGATGTATTTTCTCGGGAAGCCATCGTGAATGCGATATCAGAGTTTAATTCAGGCATTTAAGAATACGTAACTGTTAACACATCACTCAATAAATCCCCGGCCTAATAAATAAAACAGCAACTTTTAGGCAAAATTCGACTTTATTCATCAACATAGTCTTCTTCTTGGATGATACACTGATTCCAATACTTCTCTAACAATTCGATTAGAACGATTTGTCTTTGGCCTCAAAATACGCCTCAGTTTTCGATATCACTTCTTCATTAGAGTCAAATCTCTTTCCCTGGAGCATTCTTTTGGCGTCTGCAGATAACCAGTAGTCGCTGGGACCAGATCTGGAAAATAGGGTGCGTGTGGAAGCAATTCGAAATGCGATTCATGTAATTTTGCCACCGTTGCGATCGACTTGTGACACGGAGTATTGTCTTGGTGAAAGATCACATTTTTCTTCTTCATTTATGGCCGCTTTTTCGTGATTTTTTCTTCTTTAAACGCACTAATATTGCTATATAATATTCGCTATTGATTGTTCTTCCTTTATCAAGGTAATCGATGAACATAATATCTTGCACATCCCAAAATACGGAGGCCAAAACCTTGCTTGTTGATGTTTACGTCTTTAGTCGCTTTGGTCGGCTTTCTCCTGCTGCTGTCTACAGCTGACTGCTGATTTAAATCCAGACTGAAGTGGTAGATTCATGTTTTATCCATTGCCACGTATTTATGCAAAAGTTCTTTATTGTTGTGTTGAAGGAGTTGCAAACAACGCTCTGAATCGTCGATCGCTTATAAGCAAACGCAGCGCCCACTTTGAACACAGCTTTCTTATTGTCAAATGTTCAAGCAAAATAGTAATTGCACTACCTTCTGATATGCTCAACTCCACTGCTATCTCATGCAACTTCAATTTACGATCGGTCAAAACGAGTTTATGAATTTATAGGGTGTTTTCCGGGACAACTGCCGATTTTGGGCGACCTGAGCGTTCAGCATCATTTGTGTCTGTACGACCGCGTCAGCATACCACATCTTAACCTTGTTTCCAACGAAGCAGAATTCGTATAATACTTATCAAGCCAAACTTTACTTGAACAGTATTTTTTCATTAGAAAGTAATGCTTTATTAACACACGAAATTCAGATGTTTTGGTTTTTTTGAAAATTTGCAACAGTATCTTCACTTAAATAACTGTAATTTCTAAACTAATAATCCGGTTGGGCCCAAATTTTGACACGTGCCTTTTGAATTATATGGATTTATTATTAGTGGCGCCATCTATATGTCAGACCCGGGACTTATTGAGTGACGTGTTGCATCTTATTACCGCAAAAGCGAAGATATTTACAAGACGTAAATTGGTCAGATCAGAAAAAGGTCAGAACTAAGCCCTGACAATTTAAAATATTTAATATTTGCGCAAGGTTTAGTGTCAGCTAAAGACACGGAAATCAGGAGGATGGTTCTAAATAAAACTCGAAAACGGACCCAACTCTGCAAAACATAGCAGAAGATTGGTGTATAAAGGTAGGACGTTGAGAATATAAAAATAAGCGCTGTGTTTGACATTAAATGAAATAAAACTGTGAAGAAGAAAAAAGACATTACGCCAAAAGCCTGCTACTCTTGTAGAGGAAGAATACACTTCTATCATGTTTGCCTATTCAAAAACAATGACCGCTTTTGTTGTGGTAAGAATGGACACAAATATCACACTGCAAGATGAAAAATTAAAAAGCGAGTTAAAATATTCTTTACAGTAACTAACCCTAAGCTATATTCAAGTTAGAACACAAGAAAATTTGTACAGGTGAAAATCCTGAATAAAAATGTCAAGTTACAACTGGATAGCGTTTCTGATTTAAGCACAATAAATGTTTCTAATTCGAGGACAATAGGAAAACCAATATTAATGGTTAAAAAAATAAGGCAAGAAATTTAAATTCGTAAGCGAATTTATTGCGATTTTAACATTAAACAAAATCATTAAAAATAAAAATATTCGTAATGAAAACACGAATAATCTTTCTGGTACAGATTGGATGGAAAATTTCAAATTATAAAAGTACCAACGAAATAGAATTTCTAAAAGAGAACAAATAAATTCCCAGAAGTATTTTCTGGTAGACTTGGCAGCTATAACAAATTAAAAGCGAAATTCAAGGTGAAAAAATATGTACAACCAGCTTTTAAAAAGAAAAAAATGTACCCTTTATGTCGATCAAACAAATAAACAACAACCTTGATAGACTTGAAATAATCGGTGTGTTGTCTAAAGTCGAGCATAGCGACTGGGATTCGACCACTGCATATATAAAAATATGTCGAAAGAAATATGCGTCTACGCTGATTTTTTCTACGGAAATGGGTAATTATAATTTTCCTCGGAAATGGGTAATTATAATTTTTGAAAGTATTGTTTAACAAGAATTTTAAAAATTATAATTACCCATTTCCGAGACCGGAACAGATTTCCGCGAAGTTTAGCGGAGGTGATATTTTTTTCTAAAAACTTTAGCGACCCATATCTTCAAATTCAAGTCGATAAAGAATGCACTAAATTTTTTATCATAAATACACACTGAGGATTATGTAAATTTAATCGTTTGATATTAAAGTAGCTCTTGCTATCTTCCAGCTGGTCATGGACAAGATCCTAAGTGGTCTCGACCTCGAAGTTGCATACTTTGATGATATTTTGCTGAGAGGCGAAGACATAGAAGTGTATAAGAAACATGTTTTTGAAATATGTAAAGAATTCAGGATTATAGATTCAAGCTAAAGGACTAAAGGCGTGAATACGCTATGGACAAGATTAAATACTTGGGAGATGTTATTGACAAGGATAGCAGAAAAACGAATCCAGCGCGTGCAAGTGCTATTAAGGACATACCTGCTCAGAAATATCAGCTCTCTACAAAGTTTTCTGGGACTAGCTAGCTACTATAATGCATCGTTTGAAAAGTCCGCTAGATAAAACATTTGAAGAAAGACTCAAAATGGGTTTGGACATCGAAAGCATTTCAAAAAATAAAATAATATCCTAAATTTAGATTTATTTTTGGTACAATACGAATCCCAAAATTAACTGATCGTAGCAAGTGTCGTGGGTGCTTATGGTATCGGAGCTTGTACGATGCATAAATTCGAAGACGGCTCTGTTAAACCGATTGCACATGTATTCAGGTCACTTCTTCCAGCGGATAAAAACTGATCAGTGATAGACAGAAATTTTAGGAATTCGCTTTGCCTTTAAAACTTCCACAAATTTATTCACAGGAAAAAAATTACATTGCAACATAAACTGTTGTGAGTGATTTACAGATAAAAAAAAAAAATGATTAACGACTCATACGGCTAACAGACTACAAAAATGGAAAACCATTCTTTTAGATTTTGACTTTAGAATAGTTTTTGCCGTCAACTAAGCGAAGTCATGCGGACGTATTATCCAGGCTGATTCCAAGGAATAATGAACCCTTTCAAGACAGAATGATTGCTGCTCCCTACAAGCGGAGGTAAAGATTTAAAATATTTTTTGCAATACTATGCGGGAACTACCGGTAATGTTGGAGGATATAAAAATGAAAAGACTGGATGACAAATTTATTATTGAAATGAAAAATAAATTAAAAAACAAGAAAAAAAAAACACCGAAGTTTATTTAATATGTGACGATGTTCTCATGTACAGCGAAATATTGGTGGTACCTCTAGTACTACAAAAAAAGGATCCTAAAAGATTCAACGCAGTACATTCTGGTATATCCAGTATAAAGAGCATAAGGATGTTTATTGGTGTAGCATGGATAGAGACATCGAAACTTTGGTAAAGTTGTGAAAAAGCTGTACTTTGGCGGCTAAGGCATCACCAATTAAGTTTATTTCACGACCGGAAACTGACCATCCTTGGTTATGTCTTCATATTGATTTTACTGGTACAATGAATGGATCTTATTGTCGTAGATAGCTGTTCGAAATGGTCAGAGATTGTCAGATGTAAGGGTTCAATCACGCAAGTATTAATACAGTTTTTTGCACGAACTGGTTGCCAGATTTGAAGGTCAAGATGCATTTGTTTCGATAATTGTATGTAATTTACATAGAGAGAGAGTTCAAGGAATTCTGTAAGATGTTTGTGCTAAATCACATTATAATCGTCCTTACCATCCGAAAAGCAACAACTGAGCCGCACTCTGTCTCCGATGACAGAGACACAACCGAGAGGTGATTTAGGTCCCTACGCAACACAAAAATGTGCCAGGTATGTATACAGGAAGGGGATGTTTCTTTTCTCTTATATACTTGGACATTATTAGCAGAGAGTAGGGCTAGCAGTTATTAGCAGTGTATCTACTTCACGCATCGTGCGAGTCTTGTACTTGTTGATATACTATTATTCCCAACGTCCATTTTGCTGATTATTTACGTAGTAACCTTTTAGGGTTACAACAGTTATGAAGATATGGAAGATAGTTGATTTACTAAACGCCGCTTAGATGTGGCACAAGGCCGAATATATGGGGCACCCAATAAGGATCGAACTCGCTACTCAGTTGTAACAGTTTCTAGCGAGACATTTTGTTCCACAAAGCAGCGTTTCTGGGCGCAAAAACAGAATGGACCTCCTCCTTACAATTGGAATACGAAAAGATTGAATGTGGTTTGTCTTCCTGATGTAGCATTGCGTTTAAGAGTCTGAACAGGTGGAACTAAAAATATTTTACTGTTAGTAGATTTTTGTTAGTGAATTTGACGACATTGTAAGTTGAATCTATGGGCCAAATAGTACAAATATAAACAGGCTTCGCGGAAACAAGACATGCAGTATTTATCTTTATTGTATTTACTAAGATAAACACAAATATAAGGCTCAAGCGCCCCTTAAGATTGAGGGTTAATAAATAAGTTGCGTGATATGAATATAAGGCGGGTAAGTAAGAAGTGCAGATTAAGACATAAAGAAGATAGATAAAGATTTACTCTTTCTTTGAAAAGGTTACAATTCTAATATTAAGGAAGCATCCACGTGGGAGTTTGTCTCATAAAGCAGCGTTTGTAGAAAAAAAAGCTGAATGGAATCTTTCAGTTAAAATATGAAATGAATTAGGGTGGTTCGTTTCCGTTGATCTAGCACGGCGTGTAAGCTTTAAAAGTTTGAATTGCTAGAACAAATGTATGAAGCTCGTCTGAGCATTTGCTATGGTAATTTTTTTTTTTTTAATCATTTCACCCCGAGCAAGGCAGAAACGCCACTGATGTGCAGGGGGTTACATAAATGTAGAAAGATTAATTAGAAAAGAGTGAGGAGTACAAGCTAGTTAGAAAGGAACAATAGAAAGCTGAGAAAGCAGGTGCAATGACAGATACATGGGCGGAGAGAAAGTGAAGATTATACAGGGGAGGGGAGAGAGCTAGAGTCCAGAACAGTCATAGGCTTACGTCTGAGAAGCTGCAGAATAGATTGTGTTTGTTTGTTTCGAGGTTTAACGATTTATCAATCCTTATGGGATAATTTAAGGTTATAACCAAAGATTTGGGGTAAGGTTATTTTATTTTTACAACATCTTTCTTTTCGAGTATCAAGATTCATTGGAATTTAATTTTTTAGAGCAGGGTCTCCAAGTCCTACCCTTGTTATTTAACCCATAACTGGAGAGAAGGGGCGGATTAATACCTTTCCCAAGGGTACCAGTGCTTAAGTGGTAATTCAACTGGAATTCCAACTCGGCTCACCGATTTCTCTTATCCACTGCACCACAACGCACATCAGTCACTATGCGCTTACAGCACCTGGTATTCCCAAGCGGTCACCCATCTAAGTACTGACCAGGCTCAACGTTGCTTAACTTCGATGATCGAGCGAGAAATGGTGTATTCAACGTGATAGGCCGTAAGCACACACATCCGTCACTATACGCTTACTGCACCTGGTATTCCCAAGAATTGTATAATGAACATTACAGAGTTGATGAAGAGAGCCGAGAGTTATGCACATCTTATCAAAGAAGATGGACTTTCGGTAGACAGAAATTACAGAGAGTTGAGAAAAAAAAATGTGTCCGTATTTTGGGGGAACAAGCGTTCGCACAAAAATGTTTCGCTCCACAAAAGAATTTGTAATAAAAACTTCGATGTCCAAGAAGATTAAATCCTTAAAGAATAATCAAGGGAAAAGGTTACTTCATTTGGGACATGCTGTTATCTATGCCTGCCTGCCGCTTTAGTCAAGATCTTTTAAACAGAGACGTCATAAACAAACCGGAATGAGGGCTGACGAAGGACTACTTATCACTATAAGTTTCCTCCTCATTCCTGTCATTTCTTATGAGTAAACATGAGCATCTATATAATACAATTCCGTCAGGTATTCACTTCTATCCCTGAGGCAATGTACGGGGGGTGGAGTTTTGAGATAATGCTGAATCGAAAAGCCTTCATCTCCGTCCTCATCTTTCTGGCTGCAGACCGCCGGAAAATGCCGGTCATTGTGACCAGCCGTAAACTAACATTTTGAAAGTGTCGAGAGAGTGGTCACCTCTCCTCTTCCTAGCAAAAGAAGAAAACCCCTGGAGTTCTGTCTTTTGTTGACCTTAATCCCCCTCTGACAGAGTCTGTTATTTTTTCTCACGTGTGGTAGACATGCCAACAACTGGGACCAATGGGTAAACTCGCGGTTGGGTTCAATGCACGACCCTCACTTCCAGCAAAGCCTTTGCCAGTAGCTTTTGTGTCACTGAGAAGGGAAATGGGGAATGGCTGGTCGTTGGCAAGACCAAAGGCAAGGTCCGGACAGCGGAACTTCAGTCCCCTTTAGCCCTCACAGGTAAAAACAAGTATAGTTCCACTATTTCTACCGGCTTCAAGTGTGATGTTCCGGCCATCTCCACCAACATGATGAGAGCAATTAAATTACAAACCGATTTTTTAGAAAAGGCAGAATCTAGAACTACTGAAAGAAGTGCTTAATTGATCACAACGTCATCCAGAAGCGCGTCTCTTTTCCTCGGTACCATCTTGTCCTTCATCAAATGCACACTATGGCTCCATCCCGAGTTACAAAATTTTATCACCCACACCATCCAAAATGACCACCCACAAAAGGCTCATATACAAAACTCTCCATCAAAAAAGAATATACACTCCACCCACGTCTATTGAACAGGTGAAGAGGCTCATCCCTTGTTCCTTGTTTAGGATGTGGTTTCCGGTTTTCTCTTTTCTAATCTTTTCACTCCTACGTAGCCCCCTTCACATCAGTGGCGTTACCGCCTTGCTCGGGGTGATATGATTAAAAAAAGTACGAAGAAATCTGACAACACGAAAAGACAAAGCAGTCCATCTGCAGAATCAATTGACAAAAGAAAAAAATATAAACCCATCTAAAATTTGAGAGAAAACGTGTGTCGGGTTTTGAGGGAGAAGACAAAAAAAGGCAGGGGCTGAAGCCCAAAAAATGAAAGATTTAAGATATCTTCTGAATTTCAACGAAGTAAACTTGAAAGACGTTGAAAACCGCCAAACTTTCTCTCACAGTAATAGGGTATTAAATGCTGTGCAATGAGTACAGGGATCTCAACAAATATAGGTGGTGCTAGAAACGACAAATGAGGCCTTCGGTGAATTCTCACCTCTGGCGTGCTACTACGAAAATGTAAAAAAGATTTAATCAGTATTGATTACGGAGGATCGTCCATGAATAGGGCTCTGAAATTAACGTTCCCCTGGGACATTTGTGGGAATCTTGACGAGCACTATGAAAAGTAAGATGCGCTATGACTTAATGGGACAGGTCATCGATGTCTTATAAACGGCCAACTCTAATCGGACTGATGATAGTTCTCTGTTTTGCTAGTACAAATGGCCGAGACTAGATGTCGGAGACTGGCAGGGCGAGTATCACTGGTGTTCTTCATCATCTTAGTCTGGATGTTTTTTGCATACAGGAAAATCGGTTTTCAACCGTGAATATATATTGTCTGCATGGTTTTTTATCAACATGTTTTCATGGACATACGCGAGGTGTTTCCTGGTTATTGAGAAAGTCTTTGAATACGATGTGTTACTTTTTGTCTTCACACTTTCTGCGCATAGGGCTTTATGTTCTGGATATTATCATAAAAGATAACTGTCATCGACTCATTGTAGCTTATGCCCCCAATGACCACGGAGAGTGGTTTGAAGTTTTGTTGGCAAATCGGGCCTTTTTTTAAAGATTATATCCATCTTTCTTTCCTCTTTCTTTACTTATTCTATCATCTTTTATTTCAAGCAAAACATGAGCAGACTTATATATATATATATATATATACACACACTACCGGCTATAATTAGTAGGCCACCCCAGTATTTTAAAAAATCATGTATTTCATACAATTTTTTTAGTACTTATTGACAAGTGAATAATTTTAAATGAATATGGAATGGTTCTTTTGTTAATATTGCACAAAAATATGTGCATCAAACGAATTTATTAATATTTAATTACCTATATTGTAGTTTCATAAATGAAATTATGAAGAAAATTTAGGGTAATTCGGACGAAATCATCTATGCTTCGTTGCCATGTAAAATTTTGCAAACTAATAATAACAAAAGAAACATTCTATTTTCATAAAAAAAATTATCCACTAAAAATAATATGAAATACAGCATTCCTTTTAAAAAACTGGGGAGGCCTAATAATTATGGCAGGTAGTGTATATATATATGAACACTACAACTAAAAAGTTATTATCGACTTATCTATAACTAACGTAACACTGTTTTTGCTTAAAATATTTTTAGTGTAGGGGAATAGTTGAAATATTTTTTAATTCAATTTATCAAAATTCCTCCCATGTTATTTCGAACAATACAACTAAAAAGCTATTGTTATTTATCAGGTTAGACATGCGTTTATTTAATGTCATATTAATATGTTAAAATATATATTTGTCCATGTTCTTGACTCATCTATTACTAGCCGTGGTACTGTTTTTGGTTACAATATATTTTATTATTATTGTTAAATTAATTTTTAAATTTAATTTTTAAAAATTCTTTCACTGTCGGTTCGAACACTACAACTAAAAAGTTATTGTCATTTTTCAGGTTGGACATGTTTTTATTTAATGTCATATTATTATGTCCGAATATATGTTTGTCCATGTAGTTGACGCATTTATAACTAACCGTAACACTGTTTAATATATGTTTTAGTGTAGGGGAATGGTTGAAACATGTTTTAATTCAATTCATTAAAAATCTTCCTATGTTATTTTGAACAATACAACTAAAAAGATATTGTTATTTTTCTGGTTAGACGTGCGTTTATTTAATAATATATTTTTATGCCAAAATATATATTTGTCCATGATCTTGACGCAGCTATTACAAACCGTAACACTGTTTTTACATGAAAATATTTTTTAGTACAGGGAAATAGTTAAAATAGTTTTGAATTCAATTTAAAAAAAATTCTTCCTATGTTATTTTGAACAATACAACTAAAAAGTTATTGTTAGTTTTTCAGGTTGGACATGTGTTTATTTAACGTTATATTTTTTCTCTTTCCCAATCTTTTTACTCTTTTCTTTTTTCTGTTTTCAATTGGAATAGGTAGACTAAACTATCGCCCGGTTTACACTCCACCCACGTCTATTGAACAGGTGAGGAGGCTCATCCCTTGTTTCCTGTTTAGGATGTGGTTTCCGGTTTTTCTCTTTTCCAGTCTTTTCACTCTTACGTAGCCCCCTGCGCATCACTGGCGTACCGCCTTACTCGGGGTGATATGATTAAAAAAATATGTTAAAATATATATTTGTCTATGTACTTGACACACCTATTACGAACCGTAAAACTGTTTTTTCATAACATATTTTTAGTGTAGGAGAATGGTTGAAACATTTTTTAATTTAATTTACAAAAGTATTTCCGATGTTAGTTCGAACAGTACAACTAAAAATTATTGTTATTTTTCAGGTCGGACATATCTTTTATAGTGGGTTATCCGTTATAGTGAAGTGTATTTGTGTGTATTTGTGTGGCCTTGTGAGTAGATAGCCCACTATCAGAGGGGTACAAAACAAGAAAATCAGACTGTGTATAGAAACACACACACACACACGCAAATATATATATATATATATATATATATATATATATATATATATATATATATATATCAATTAGGTCTTTTTACAAATAAATGCAATGTCTTTTGGTTGGTACAAAGGTCGTTAAAATATTCACAGCGGTAAATGCCAAAAAGAGTTTGTGCGTATGTATGTGTGTGCGTTCGTTTGTTAGGAGTGTTTTTGAAGTCTCCGCTCAGTCCATCGGGTAGTGGCACAGTGAACAGTGAAGAAGAAGATAAAAGAAAAAGCAGAGGCAACATAATACGATCGCTTGACATGGTCAAGGCACGTGTTAATTATGCTCGTAGTTTCTCAACTGTCGATAGTTTTCTTGTGTTGTCCTTTTATTTCGTTTTCGGGTCTCCGAACAAGTCATTTCGGAATTCAGACCCGGATTTAATTCTGGGCTTCCCATTCGAAGATAAAAAAAAAAATCACATCAGCTCGCAAAAAGGGTCCGTAAAAGCAATTTGATATTTATTTATTTTTGGTTTTCCACAGGAACATCTGCGTGGAGCCCAGATGCGCAAAGACCAGTTTTGGTCATTTGCTATCTGGACTTCTGGGGGTAAACATTCGGTCTCTTGCTTGCTCGGTATCATCACAGTTTATTTAATGTCATATTATTATGCTAAAATATATATTTGTTCATGTTCTTGACGCTTCTATAATTAACCTTAACACTGTTTTTGTTTAAAATATTTTTTAGTGTAGGCGAATGTTTGAAATATTTTTGAATTCAATTTATAAAAATTCTACCGGTGTCAGCTGGAACAATACAACAAAAAGTTATTGTTATTTTTCAGATTGGACATGTGTTTATCTAATGTCATATTATCATGTTAAAATATATATATTTTCCTATTCTTCACTCATCTTTTACGAACCGTAGCACTGTTATTTCATAAAATATTTTTTAGTGTAGGGGAATGGTTGAAGTATTTTTTAATTTAATTTATAAAAATTCTCCTGATGTTAGTTCGAGCACTATAATTAAAAAGTTATTGTTTTTTTTTCAGGTGGGACGTGTTTATTTAATGTCATATTATTATGTTAAAATATATATTTATCCTTGTTCTTGACACATGTATAACTAACCGTAACATTGTTTTTGTTTTGGTACTTCCATTTTTTCGGCATAAATTTTCGATACCTAACTTTAAAATGAAAATCATTCTTGATTTTAGATTTAATTAAAAGCTTAACGATTAAATTTATTATTTCCCATAAATAAAAAATTATGGTGTATTTCAGATAGAAATTACATAGATTGGAATGTCACATTTCATTTTGAATTCTTAAAATTTTCTTAAAAGCGACCGTTTTCTTAATTTAAAAAAAAAATTGTAAACAAACATTCATCGATTTTAAAAATATTTCAAAAGATTTCTGACACATTATTTAAGTAAAATTAGAAAGTTTAAAGTTATATTAATCCGATTTTAAACAAATATTACTTACTTATAATGTGGTGATACCGACTGAACAAAAGCGATGAACTGGATGTTTGCTCTCTCACAACAAAAAGGCAAATGAATAAAACTCGTCGTGCGCATCCGAGTTCGTGCAGATGTTCCGGTTGAAAAATAAAAATTAATCAAATATCAAATTTCCATTTCGCGAGCCTACGCGAATTTTATTTACCAGCCAATGGGACACTCGGAAACAAATACAATCGTGAAATTCAAAACGAGCTTCTGATGCAAAAGGCAGATATAAAAAGCGGAGACACGAAGCATCGTCAGACAGAAGGACTCACAAGCTAGAGTAACCAGTGCCTCCCCTTGACTTAAGTCGAGCGGCTACTATGCTGGCCTCTTTCCTTTTCTCTGTCTCAAAAGTACTTACTGACCTCAAGAGTGACCTCTTCAAAGTGATTCCACATAAACCAACTTACTGACTTACTGACCTTAGAAGTGGCAACTTCAAAATGAACAGTCTTCACATTCCTAAGCCTTTTATCTCTTTCAGCTCATTATTATCTTCTATGAACATTCTAACCCCCGTTGGACCTTTCTTTCAAGTATTGCTTTAATTGTAAAACATTAATTGGTATGTGTATATATATAAATGTTATTTTATACTCAAATTGCCTTTCTTGATTTTATAATCATTTTATGAATTATAATCGGCTATCTTCCACAAGGCCAAATTCCGTTAACCTGAAACGGTATACAATTACCCTTCACTACAAACGGAATAGATAAGACACCCGCTATAATAGAATAAAAAAGTAATATACAACCAATTACTAACGATTGGTCGTGTTCATCTAATCGAACTTTGACGGAGTGTTAAAGACGAGGCGATGATAGCTTTCTACTCATGAACATAAAAGCAATTTTTATAAATCTAACGAAAGGGATAAAACTCTTAAATTTCGTTACCTTTTCATAATAATGGCAATTTTGGTCAACCATACATGAAAATAAGGAACGTATTAAGTAACGTATTAAGTAAATAAAAAGTATTTGAAAAATACTTTGGCACCTCTACCTTTAATAATGCTTGCTATTTTTGACTTGTAAATTTCGTTTCCACTTAATTATTATATAACCTACATAGAACAAACAAATACATAATCTTACAAGGTTTTAAACTATGAAGTTATAATAATTAAAATGTAAAAAACTTGAAAAACTTTCTTGTAAAAATTCATTATTCATCAAAAATGTTTATTTCTTCAGATAATAATTTCATAATACTTCTTATTTACAAAAGCAATTAAAAGTTTTTTCTAATTAAGTAATGTCATTTTTATTGGATTTATTATTTTTTAATTCAGAGCTGTTTTTAATTTATTTGGGCACTAATTTGTAAATCACCTATTTTTTTTCTATCTCCAAAGACTCGTACTTCTAACTAAAAAAAAAACAAAATGATCAGGGAACAAAAAAGTTTTGTGTGAAATTTCATGAAATTAAGTGTGGGGTAACAATTAAAAAAAGATTTTTACTAATATTTTCTCCAAAAAATGATTTTTAAATAGTTTCATTCATTTGTGAATAAGTCCCTAAAATTCCATTAAAATCGGACAAATATTTGATTTTTACAAGAATTTCCAAATTAATGTGTTTTCTTCGGAAAAAACGCGCAAAAAATCAATGTTAATAGACTAGAAGATGACGTAAACAAAACAAGAATTTCACTAAAAGTCTTAACGTGTTAGAAAGGATTAAAAAAATTTCAAAAAATTATTAAAAATACTTTGGTCTTTCTTCTAAATAATAACATGTACATTTTGATAATAAAACTTTATTTTCATTAAGTTTGTGGCCTTTTTTATTACGCTATGCTGTTTTTCCCGCGAATTACCTAATTTTGTTTAAAATTTTTTTTTAGTGTAGGTAAATATTTAAAATATTTTTTAATTCAATTTACAGAAATTCTTTCTATGTTAGTTTGGTCAATACAACTAAAAAGTTATTTTTATATTTCAGGTTAGACATGTGTTTATTTAATGTCATATTGTGACATTTCTCTGCCCAGCTGGTTGGTTCACTGGTTTAGGAACGAAGCCTGCTGCGATGATGATGTCGAAACGGTATCAGTTATGTCGATGCTTCGGGCCGCTAGTCGTAATGATCTCGTCACAGTAGCTGGTTTTGAAGACGTCTATTACAACAACGAAATTACTGCCCACGCTGTGTTTTGATCTCAGAAAGTCACGCTGTGCAAACTCGGTAGCAGTATTTCTACCATATCCAAACCGGACACTTGTGTACACTTGCGGTTAACATAAAATAGTTACGGCACCCCCCCTCCAAAAAAAAAAAAATTAAATAAATGAATAAGTTCGAAGACGCCTGGACGAGTTACGAAAGAAAGTCTTTATAGTAATAAAAAAATGATTAATTACAAAAGCAGAAAATATAATTATCAAAATACAAGTTTACAACGGAGAGGAGAGCTTTCCATCTTCAAATAAAAATAAGCCCTTTCTAAGGTACATTAAAATATCAGAGCTTTCATTTTTTAAAAAATAATCAGGCTATCAATTCTCTAGATAAAAAAGTCTCTTCGGCCTTTATCAACTTTTGTAGAGACAGCCAAATAACAGAACAACGTGGCGCGGACGGTGGGTGGGAGACGTTTAGTCTTTGTCGTTTGAAAATCTCGCTATAACTCTCTTTTTAAAAATTCTTTTCATAGCAGTGCGAACTTTTCGTTAAGAATAATCAGAACTTTCAATTCTCCAAATAACTTTTAAAACAATAAAGTTCTTTCAGGGTTCTTATCGGAGGCGCATTATTCGACATTAACTCATTAACGCATTATTCGACATTAACTCTTTAAGTTAACTCTTTAAGTTAATCTGGGTCGTGGCTCCCCAATTGGTAACACTTTTCCCATAGTCGTCCCATTTCGACCGCAATTTCAAAACTACCCAGACAGCTCTAATTTTTCACACTGAGTACGAATTTTTATAGCTGTGCCCAGTTCTCTCGGGAGATCCACACGACTCAATGAGATTATTTTCTACCCACACGATTTGCGGGGAGCCATGGCTCGACGAATGAAATATCAACAGTTCACATGACGTAATGTATTTCTGTTTTTTTTTCTTTCAATTACATCATTCACAGGTTTTCAATTTTCAAATCCTTTTCCCAGGAATAATTTTTGAGGATCTAACCTTACCTGACATCAAAGAAATCCTGACACCTTGTTATGACTATGGTAATTTTTCAAGCATCTACTTGGCTCAAAACAGTTCGTATCGTATACGAAAAAAGAAAAACACTATATTTTTCTCTTTTTTCCCAATTATCAGCCAATTTCTCTATTCCTCAGATTTTACAAGTACATAATAGTATTAAAAAAATGACTTTTTTACGCAAGCTCACATTGCGTATTAAAATAAAGCACAACTGACAATACCACTAATATCAATTTCTCTCACTCCGTTGTATTAAACCAAAAACTAAAAGTAACGATGTGGAAATAGTGTTACAATATTATTATGTTAAAATATATATTTGTCCATGTTTTTGATGCATCTTTTACAAACCGTAACACATTTTTCATAAAATATTTTTAGTGTAGGGGAATAGTTGAAATAATTTTTAATTCAATTTATAAAAATTCCTCCCATGTTATTTCGAACAATACAACTAAAAAGTTATTGTTATTTATCAGGTTGGACATGCGTTAATTTAATGTCATATTAATATGTTAAAATATATATTTGTCCATGTTCATGACGCATCTTTTACAAACCGAAAACTATTTTTTTTTTCATAAAATATATTTTAGTGTAGGGGAATGGTTGAAATACTTTTGAATTCAATTTATAAAAAATTCCTCCTCTGTTAGTTCGAACACTACAGCTAAAATGTTATTGTTATTTTTCAGATTGGACATTATGTTAAAATATATATTTGTTCATATTATTGACGCATCTATTACAAACCGTAACATTTTCTTTAATAAAATATGTTTTTGTTTAGGAAAATGGTTGAAATATTTTTTAATTCAATTTATAAAAATTCTTTCACTGTCAGTTCGAACAATACAAGTAAAAAGTTATTGTTATTTTTCAGGTTGGACATGTGTTTATATAATGTCATATGATTATAAAATATATATTTGTCCATACAACCGCACCTCCCTCCCATTAGCATGGAACAGTCTTGCCTCCCAGTGAGTAAATCACTACGCCTGCTTGGCCTGACACTCTCAGCGGACCTCAAGTGGAATGAGTATGTCGAATCCATTGATAAATCCGCAGCTATGAAAGTCGGCTCTCTGTGCAGGGTCCGGAAATTCTTTCCGCCTGAATCTATCCTGCAATTATCTAAATCCACCACCCGCCTGTGTATTGAGTACTGCTGCCACATCTGGTCGGGTGCCTCTTCTATTCTCCTCGGGGTCCAAGACAAAATACAGCGAATAATCTGTAATGTGATTGATACTGACTTGGCTGACCGCCTGCAGTATCTCTCTCACCGGCGTGACGTGGCTTCCCTGTGCCTCTTCTATAAATACTATCATGGCTTCTGCTCTGACGAACTTAAATCACTGGTGCCCCCTAGATGTGAATTTGCACGAGATACTAGATTGGCAACTAGGTCTCACCCTTTTACAGTGAAACCGATGAAATGTAACCGCAATTTCTACTCCTACAGCTTCTTTCCTCGCACTTCCCGCCTGTGGAATTCACTACCGCATGCTTGCTTCCCCGACGGCTACAACCTCCAGAAGTTTAAATGTAAGGTCAATAGACACCTCCTAACACACTAACTCACTCCCACTCTCTCCCTATGTACATCCTAAGTCGTCTATCACCCTCCTTATGACATTTCCTATACCCAATCCCTCTATGTAACCCCCTTCGGAATAGTGGCAGTGGGATGCCTTGCTTGGGGTGACACGATTAAAAAAATGTACTTGACACACCTATTACGAACCATAAAACTGTTTTTTCATAAAACATTTTTTAGTTTAGGGGAATGGTTGAAATATTTTTGAACTCAATTTATAAAATTTCTTCCGATTTTAGTTTGCACACTACAACTAAAAAGTGGGTTAAACCATGTTTCCTTTTATATTATGTTTACGTTGTTTTGACTTAGTTTTTACCTTCATTATCTGACTATACTAATATTACATTGTGTTTTTTTCTAAGGCCTTTATTTATTTGATTTTGCTGTTGTCAAAAACATCATTATTACCAACAGACAGATATATATATATATTGTAGCAATTATTTACATGTTCTAATGCAAAATTTAATAATAAATATTTATTGCTATATTTTTATATTGAGACCTGTTTTAAATTAATGTTTTGAACGCTGCAATTTTAATTGACATTCTTTTACACTTGGATATCTATCTATCTATCTATCTATCTATCTATCTATCTATCTATCTATCTATCCGTCCTTGTATGTCTATCTATCTATCTATCTATCTATCTATCTATCTATCTATCTATCTATCCGTCCTTGTATGTTCCTATCTATCTATCTATCTATCTATCTATCTATCTATCTATCTATCTATCTATCTATCCGTCCTTGTATGTTCCTATCTATCTATCTATCTATTGCATACTGTTTATAATCTATCTATCTATCTATCTATCTATCTATCTATCTATCTATCTATTGCATGCTGTTTATAATCTATCTATCTATCTATCTATCTATCTATCTATCTATCTATCTATCTATCTATCCCAGTTTGTTCGTTATCTATCTATCTATCTATCTATCTATCTATCTATCTATCTATTGATTTTTTACTATTGATTTACGAGGTATTGATGTGCATTGATATAATTTTGCTTCAGTTATCGTTTACTTTTGTTTTGTTTTTACATGAATGATGCCGAGCAAGAATGCCGACATGTCATGAAGACATTAATGCTTTATCGATTTCACCTGCAAACATCTTTTCATCGACTGCACAGTCAGATGGTCTGTAAAGAACAAAACACTGGCTTCTCAGCTATTCGTGTTATCAGGTAAAAATAACTAAAAAAACATCCACATGTATTTTGGTGCTATAATAACTATAGATTGACGCGCGAATCAGGATTGCAAATTATTTTAACTTATTTTTATAGAAATTTACACAGTGGTACAGTGGATATCGGCTCGGAACGAGAAACCGGCGGGCCGAGTTCGAATTCCAGTTGAATCCATTGTATTCACTTACGCGCAAATACCCTTGGGAAAGGTATTAATCCGTCTCTTCCTTCCAGTTATGGGTTAAATAACAGGACAGATTGGGTTCTATAGCCTTGGTCGGCAACCAGTCTACCGCAGAAAGCAATGGCAACCTACTGCGGGATAATCTTCTGCCCAGTCAATCATGTCTCTTTCGAGACATGATCGCCCAAGCGTGTATCACGTATGGCACTTAACTGACTAACTGACAGACACAGTTTATTAAAACTCCATGAAATTCATACTGAGGTCAATGTCTGTTTAAGCTTTTACGCATGTATATATCCTGGATGTGCGTTGTGGTGAAGTGGATATCGGCTCGGAACTAGAAATCAGAAAGCCGAGTTTGAATCCAAGTCGAAATCGTTGCATTCACTTACGCACAGGTATTCTTAATACGAAAGGTATTAATCTGTATCTTTTCTTCCAGCTATGCGTTAAATAGCAGGTAGATTGGATTCTATCACCTCGGTTGGGAATCTGTCTACCGCTGAAAGTAATGGCAACCTACTGCGGGAAAGATTTCTGCCCATTCAGTTCTGTCTCCTTCGAGACATGATCGCCCAAGAGTGTATCCCGTATGGTACTTAATTAACTGACTGATATAGAGGTCGGAAAGCATTTGATGCATCTATGCATAGGTGTATACTTTGCCAAGGGTGACTATGGGAGTAGCAACTTTTATCTATCATATTATGGAAATTTATGGTAATTTTTAGAAAATGTCTTGCAAGTACGCAAATTTTGCGATGACCTATAGTACGTTTTTATAAACATCTTTCTTAATATAAGTCTATTCAGTCATAACACGAGGTTATCAAATACAAAAAAAAGTTAAAAACAAAACGGCGCCTACTACCATTCAGACAGAGATGTGAAAATGCCAAACCCTGCCACCGCCCAGCGTGCACATATTAAGACATAAATTTAAGCAGACAGATATATCATCAAATCGAAAACGGCACCCACTATCACTTTAACAATGATGCGAAAAAGCCAAATCCTACTATCACGCACACTTATATAAACCATAAACACATACACACATACATGCACTAACACACTTACAGGTACACACACATAGTCACGACAATTAACGATAGCAGCAGCATCGAAAGACGACATTTCGTTTAAAGGCGTGTTCCACCAGCGGACGTGAGATCAAGCTCTCCTATCATTCTGAAGATGAGGTTCTGATCTCGAAAAATTAATTAACAATAAATAGGTAATATCCAACACCTTCTTTACCTACCTTTATTTTACTAAACGCATTGTGATAGCCTTCAAATACCTACCCATACGAAAAAATAGAAAATTTATTTACACTACATGATTTGCCGAATAACCTATGATAGTCTATATAAAAAAGAATTGAAATGTTGGCTAGTCTGTTTGCTATAGATTTAGAAACGACTGGATGGAATTCAAACAAACTTGGCATGTTTATAATCTCGTGTCGTAGCCTCTGTAAAGTTAACCTATTTCAACCCTAGAAGACTTCAAAAGTAAAATAAAAATGATATTTCTAATTGAAGTTAAATATCTTTTCCCATCTCAAATGTATCGTGCTGTTCATCTCCGTGTTCTCGACAGGCTCCAGAGGAGAATCTGTAATATGATTGGCCCCGACCTGTTAGCTCGACTCCAGCCGCTTTCTCATCGTCGGGATGTGGCTTCCTTCAATCTATTCTATAAATATTTTCATGGCTTTTGTTCTGGTGAACTTGGGTCACTGGTTCCCCCTCCACAATAATTTTTCGGGCAAGGTCTAACCCTTTTACAGTTATATCAACCAAATATAGACGACAATTCTATTCCATCAGCTTCTTTTCTCGCGCTTCCCGCCTGCGGAACTCCCTTCCATATACTTGCTTTCCTGGCGGCTATAACCTCCCGGAATTTAAATGCAAAATCAATTCTCATCTCTTATCCACTTAACTTTAGCCCTTTCTACATCACCCAGTGTATCTTGTTCTTTTCTTTTCTCACTACCTTCGTAACTGTCTTCACTCCTGTGTTCATATCCTTCGGTTACCTTTCTCTTTCAGTAGCTGGTTCGTCTTTGTCTTCACTGCCTAATACTTCAACTGTCTTGTGTAAACCCCTGCTCATCAGTAGCGTTAATGCCTTTCTTGGGGTGAAAAAAAAAACAAAAAACAGAAAGTGGTATATTCTTATTCTTCTCTGTGCCCTTTAAGACGTAGGCGATTATAGCCTTCCACATCTCTCTATATCTAGTGGCTCTTAACAAGTATTCTCCTGTTACCCCTCCCAAACCCCTCTTTGCTATTTATTTGCTCAAGTCCATCAAGTATGTTACGCATTTCTTTACTATGTCCCTCTTTCTCTCTATCTGACCTGTGATTATCAGTTTCTCCGAGAAATTAGTCATGTTTATTACCCTTGGTCATTTTTATAGCCAATAGGACGCTTCAGCTTATAGTTTGAGTTTGAGTTTTATTTAATGGCATATCAGCCCCTGTGGGTCATTTAGTATCAAAATGGTGGAGGTTTAAGGCAATTTTTTTAATGTTCGGTCATAGTCAGAAGTTTGATTTAGTCTGATTTTAATGAAAATGTTTTGTTTTTATTATTTTTTATTTTAGAAAACTGAAAATGTCTTCTAGTTTTTTATTCAAAAATGTTTTACTGAGAATATTTTTTCCTTAAAAAATGTCTTATGGTAATAATGTTTTCTTCAAAAATGTATTCTTGGTAATATTTTCCTTCAAAAATGTATATTTTTCTATAAATGTCTATGTTTATGTATATATTTCTATAAAAGTGTATTTTTAAACTTTCGTATTGTTTTGATTCCAGTTTGAGTGTTAACTATTTGCCTATAGCTGGGACCCTAACAGGTACTACAACTCAGGGTCAGGGTGGATCTGGGAACAACAGCAATCAGAGGCCTTGCTGCCGGATGCAGATTACCGTCATACCCAGGACCCTTCAATTTAGAACCAGAAAGTGGTAGTTTAATTTTTTTTTTAACAAATAATGTTGATATATTGTTTGGAGAATTTAAACTCGTGATTTACTAATAATGAAAGTAACGGCAACCTACTGTAGGAAAAATATTCTACCCCTAAGCCATGTCTCTTTCGAGACATGATCGCCCAAGCGTGTATCACGAATGGCACTTAACTGACTAAGCGTTTGTCAAGCAATTTTCATTGTTCAAGGTAGCGACACAGGTGGGAGAAGTGACGGATTAATATCTTTCCTTTGAATTAAATAGCAGGACAGATTAGGTTCTAGAACCTCGTTTGGCAACCTACTACGAGAAAATCTTCAACCCAGTTAGTCAAGTCTCGTAAGAGACATGATCACCCAATCGTATATCACGTATTTAACTAAATGACTGAAATAGATCCTTTCTTAAGCGACTTTTTATTTAAAGTAAACGATTTTCTTTCCGTAAAATATTTTTGCTTTCAAAATAAAGATGCAATGTTTTAAATAACAGGATTCGAACCTGCGCCATATCACTTGGTCGCTTTCCCTATGTGAAAAGGGGTCGCAGGTTCGAATCCTGCCGAATAAAACACATTTTCGTCACAAAAAGTTATCGTAAATAATCAGGTCGGTAGAAATAAAAATATAATACTTTTTGATTATAAACAGAATATCTACTTAAATACAAGTATCGATCAAAAATAATGTTCAAACAAATCATTTCAAATTGTCGGTTGTTTATAACCAAGTTTTGTTAATCTTCGTTAATTTATATATATATATATATTCCGCAATTTTTACATCCTGCGGGTTTTTTATATATATGCATTATATATTTTTATTGCCCTTTCGTTTGCTATGTAATTGAAGTGCGTCTGGACCCATTGAAATAAATTAATAGTACCTTTGTTGCATAAGAAATAGTTTATTGTATAAAAGTGGACGTGGGTGTAGCTAATAGAACAGGGGTTGAATTAACAGTGTATTGCTGGGCCAGAAATATGGGACATTCTAATTTTGAAATGGCAACTGTTTTAGATTTTCCTCGGGCAACAGTATTAAAGTGGAACCAGGAATATGCAAATTGCTGACAGACATCATTGACATGTGAACATAACTGAGGTCTAGGAATGGATCACTATTGGCTGGCGACTATGGTAACCTCCAAATGAAGAAGAACATTGTATCACATCACATCGCAATTTACGACAAGTGCCATTCAACCCATCAGTCAAAATATTAAATAGTACAGATTACGTTTCATGACGATTTCTAGTTGTGTAGCAATAAGATTATCATTACAGACATCACGAAATTGCTTACTGCATCTAATCTGGACAAGAAAAATTGTCCTTGGACAGAAAAATATAGACGTGGTGTCTTGTTTCGAGAAGACAATGAGATTCGTGTCGAGGGGATACCTTGTGTCTGTCGATTCCGGCTATCAGTCAGGTTTTATGCAGACTTGTGGTGCTTCAGTAATTAGGTGAAATGAATTATATTGGTGTTCTCTAAAAACCTAGAAAATCCTAGATCCGTCTTGAAATGCGTGGTATACACAAAACTTGCAGATGATTTGCGCATTTATAACCTCCATGATTACTAGTGGGGATAGCTTGCTCTAGAAAGGTGACCAAATCTGTCACGTGTACGAGAGGCTCGTAATTGGTTTCAGGACTTCTCGGTGGAATGACAGGTAGTATATACACCCTACTTTCACTGGATTTAAATTGCACTGAACATGTACGGGGAAAATTGGAAAACTCTGTAAATTTCTTAAGGCCACACCTAACAAATTAAGACACATATAAAGATCCCTGGAACGGCTTAGGGTAAATATACTCACACATCTGGGTGATTAGCATTGAGTGATCTGTCTGTAATGCAAAAGTTATTATTTTTATTATTATTATTATGTTGTCATTTTTCATCAAATTTCTATTTCTGCAATGGTCGCACTACTTACCAAGTATGCGAGAAGACCGAAGGTGTGTCGTTATGGCTCCATTGTTTGTGTCACTATTCTTGGGTAGAAGAAATGTAATTCCTTTGGTCATCCATGTAAGAATTTTAGTGGGGTTGTTAACCATATTTTTTATTAATTTTATTATTCTTATTATTTTTATTATTGTTATTTGTGTGTGAGTACGGGTGCGTGTGAGTCTTTAGTATGCAAAATTTCTAGCATTTTTATTTAAACTATTTCCTTCGTAAACATAAATATTTATTAATATTATTTCCCTCACCTTCTATATATAGATATATATCATTATAAAAGTTATTCTTTTCACAATAAAAGTTGTATTAATCAACTAACGTTGTTAACATTGTCTGGATCGACCTCCATACCGATTTTATTATGAAATTCGAAGACTGTTCATTTAAGTGCCTTCAAATCCATGTAATAATCTTGTTAGTGATATTTACTTTTTTAATTTTCGACATTCAATTTTGGCCAGAGACGATAATAAATAGAGAAGCTTAAAAGAATAAAAAGGTTATATGAAATTATTGAGTGATAAAAACAAAAGGTTGTAAAGAGCGGGAAAAATTAAATAGAACAATCAAAGCCTAGAGTTCAACCCGAATTTAGACATGTTAGACTGCTTTCGGGCAGAGAGACCCAGACGAGGCGTTGTCGACGAGCAGCATCTCGTCTTGGAAAAAGTACACCTGATCGTGCTTATAGGAGGGGTCTACAGGGAATTTTGCCCGGGAATATGCGTTCGGAATGCCCCACATAAAAAAAACACCTTTTTTCCTGTGTAGTAAGAATAAAACCTTCGATCACAGGTTTTAATCCTGCGCTACGTAACCAATGATAAATACGGGGTTTGTCTCATCTAGATTGGTACGGACAGAATATTGTTCATGTACATTCGTATATTTCCATCATTTTTGTTTTAGTTACATTGCATTTTTTTTTATAACCATATCAACCCAAACAAGGCATTTTACTGCCACTGTTTAGCAGGGGTTAGATAGGAGGAAAGTTATGAGAAAAATTGACAGGTTATAGGGGGTGTCAGGAAGTGTGTAAGAGAATGACGAGAATACTGATGAGAGTGGAGTGGACGGAGAAAGGAGTATGAGAGAGAGAATACAATTTAGTGAGATAGGAGATGACGACTTTACATTTGAATTCTTGGACATTATAGCTGTCGGGGAAGTGCGAGAAAAAGCTGAGGGAGTAGAATTTACGTTTACATTTTATCGGCTTCACAGTAAATTCATATATAGAGGACACCAGTGAGCTAAGTTCATCGGAGCAGAAGCCTTGAAAGTATTTGTAGAAGAGACACAGACAAGCCACACTGCGCCGGTGAGAAAGTGACTGTATCTGAGCTGTCAAGTCGGTATCAATCACGTTACAGATTCTCCGTTGGATTTTGTCAAGGACACCTAGGTGGATAGCAGGAGCACCCAACCAGATATAACAGCAGTATTTAATGCACGGGCAGATGGTAGATTTGTATATGTGCAGGATTGTTTCAGACAGGAAAACTTCCTGGCCCTACACAGAAAACCGACTTTCTTATCAGCGGATTTAGCTATGGATTCTATATAGTTATTCCACTTGAGGTCTCTTGTGAGAGTTAACCCGAGGAGACGCAGTGTTTTGATTTCAGGGAGTCTTGCCTGATCCATGCTAATGAGGGTTATGAGCGATTGTCTGTGATGGTTAATAGATAGCAGATTCATTTTGGAAGCACTAAAATTCACGAGCTATTTCTTACCCCAGTCCGCTAGGGATTGGGGATCTTTTTCAAGTTCGGCAGCGAGGTTTGCTTTGTCAGCCTCGGTAGATTTTTTATTCTTTTAGGTTCTTTGCTTTGGTGCATTAGGATTTATTTTCACTTCTTCAATCGCTTAAAATTCCCTTCTGAGTTTGTTGGTGTTCTTTCTTGTAGAATCCAGGTTGGTCGGTTAGTTTATTTAACCAGCATATCGACCTTCATTACGTCATTTTAATGCTGAAAATCCTTTTCGATTTCTTTGAAGATTCATTAGAAGTTGTTTTTAAGGGCGGGGCCCCCAAGTCCTACCCTTGTTATTTAATCCATAACTAGAGGGAAGGGTCGGATTAATACCTTTCCCAAGGGTACCAGTGTTTAATTGAATGCAGGGTATTCAATTGGAATTCGAACTCGGCTCACCGATCTCTCTTTCTGAGCCGACATCCACTGCTCCACAACGCACGTCCGTCACTAAACGCTTACAGCACCTGGTATATCCAAGTACTGACCAGGCTCAACGTTGCTTACCTTCGGTGATCGAGCAAGAAATGGTGTATTCAATGTGATAGGCCGTCAGCCTAGAATACAGGTTTTTTTATTTATTTTACGTTCTTTAAGACTAATTGATCATTGCAACAACAAGAACATCTTTAATATCCCTTCCGTTACAAAAGAAATCGAGATAAAATTAATTACATTTTGTCAGGACAGACGTGATCAATTTATGTGCGGTTGACAAACTTTTTATTGGGATGTGATTTTTTGCTGCTTTAAGTTTATATATCCGCTAAATTTTCTTGCTTTTCAGTGTTGAAACATACAAATTTTTTGAAATTTCATCTGGTATCCATAACCCATGTCTGATTTTCTCAATAATTTCTCGCTTTAATTGTGCATCCATGTGCGAGTTTTTTTTTTATTCTTTTACCAATAAGTCTTTAAAAAGCTTTTCTCCTTTGAAGATTTTGTACCTTAATCTGATGTTTTTCTTTAATATTCCATCTCTTCCCTGTTAAGTAACGGCATTTCATGAATTCACTACTGCAGTTTTTATATCATAATTTATGTGACTGCTGACCTTTCAGAAGAGACTTATGCTTACCGCTAATGGAAAGGTGATAGAAAATGAAAGCCAACTTTCCTCTCACTCCTAAAATAGAAAATAGTAAAAATCATTGGCATCTAAAAAACCTGTTCTTTAACGAATCAGTACGTTTGATTTAAAACGGCTCCGCGCCCGAAGTAGTTGAATCTGCCTCTTATCCCAGTGATAGTGTTCATGGACATAAAGAACACGCCGGCTTCAGACTGATCCTTATTCTCAATTCGTCAGAGTAATATTAATTCATTCAGTAATCATCTTTGGCTTGGATGACGTCTACAGTAACCTTCGTAGACATGGTGCTTCAATAAAATTAACCAGCCTCTTGTGCTGTGATTCGATTAACAGGAATAGAGAGACTCATTTATCGTTCGGACTATACTCTTTTCTTATCTATTGAACAGGGGTAGAGGATTATAATGATTTAAGTGTCTTAACTTTGTCGTGATCAAACTGAGCAGTAGCTGCACCTTTTTATGATAAGGGTACCGAGTTGGCAATTTGTTGCCTACTGCATCTACTGGTAGTAAGGAGCAGCAATTCTATGATAATGCTTAAAGAAGATTCTCTAACCAACAGTCGTGTTGTGGAGTAAATTAAACACTTCTGGTAATAAAAATGAACTTAGCAAATAAAGAAATCAAAAAGAGTTTAGAGTCTACAGCGGACTCTCACTTGTTAGACTCTCTGTCTCCCGACGGAGTGAAACACAGACGTAACCATGCGGGAGGTATGGTTTCATCTGGGGAAAACAGACAGGAACACAACCAAGCCTTATGTAGGGTCTACCAGAAATTTCTCCGTTAAATAATCGATCTTGTGTCACACCTGGTAAATACCCATAATTCCGACACAGCTCGCAATTGTCAAGCTCTCTGTCTTCGGGCAGAGTACGGAGTTCTCTCTATGGCCGGAGACTCGCTGATAAAATCTACAATACAATGTGCCCAAAATCCTGCGGTTGCGTGTGATGGGTTATTTTGACCTTTGGCACTAGTGTATGCGCTCGAATTCCCCACGTTAAACCAGAATTTGCGTCACATCAAATCTCAGTAGGGAGAATTAGTTGAAATATCCAGAGTTACCAGTGAATTCTGATAGTGTTCGTTCAAATACCGTTAGAGATCGTTGAAACATAATGTTATAATTGTTGGTTGCGGCGACGAGGAATCGAAACTTATACGGATTTAGGAAAAATTCCTTTTTGCTGCAGGGTGCATAATAATAGTAACGACGAGAAATTAGAACAACGTTGGGGTAATTTTTTGGGGGGTAATTTTTTTTGGGGTAATTTTTTTTGGGGTAATTTTTTTTGGGGTAATTTTTTTTGGGGTAATTTTTTTTGGGGTAATTTTTTTTGGGGGTAATTTTTTTTGGGGTAATTTTTTTTGGGGTAATTTTTTTTGGGGTAATTTTTTTTGGGGTAATTTTTTTTGGGGTAATTTTTTTTGGGGTAATTTTTTTTGGGGGTAATTTTTTTTGGGGTAATTTTTTTTGGGGTAATTTTTTTGGGGGTAATTTTTTTTGGGGTAATTTTTTTTGGGGTAATTTTTTTTGGGGTAATTTTTTTTGGGGTAATTTTTTTTGGGGTAATTTTTTTTGGGGGTAATTTTTTTTGGGGTAATTTTTTTGGGGGTAATTTTTTTGGGGGTAATTTTTTTTGGGGGTAATTTTTTTTTGGGGGTAATTTTTTTTGGGGGTAATTTTTTTTGGGGTAATTTTTTTTGGGGGTAATTTTTTTTGGGGGTAATTTTTTTTGGGGGTAATTTTTTTTGGGGTAATTTTTTTTGGGGTAATTTTTTTTGGGGTAATTTTTTTTGGGGTAATTTTTTTTGGGGTAATTTTTTTTGGGGTAATTTTTTTTGGGGTAATTTTTTTTGGGGTAATTTTTTTTTGGGGTAATTTTTTTTGGGGGTAATTTTTTTTGGGGGTAATTTTTTTTGGGGTAATTTTTTTGGGGGTAATTTTTTTTGGGGTAATTTTTTTTGGGGTAATTTTTTTTGGGGTAATTTTTTTTGGGGTAATTTTTTTTGGGGTAATTTTTTTTGGGGGTAATTTTTTTTGGGGTAATTTTTTTTGGGGTAATTTTTTTTGGGGGTAATTTTTTTTGGGGGGAATTTTTTTTGGGGGTAATTTTTTTTGGGGGTAATTTTTTTTGGGGGTAATTTTTTTTGGGGGTAATTTTTTTTTGGGGGTAATTTTTTTTGGGGTAATTTTTTTTTGGGGTAATTTTTTTGGGGGTAATTTTTTGGGGGGTAATTTCTTATTTACTGTGTTTAAAGAAAAAACAGTCTTAAATATGGAAGAGTCTTTAGCTCAAGTGGTAAAAATACGACAACAGCAACAGCAACAACAGTAGTTTTCGGAACTCTAGAATCAATGACTAAAGTTAATAGAAATGATTCAGAAGAAAAGGAAAACTTCTGCAAATTTTTTCACTTCCAACGCGGTGGAAAATTCCATATCCGAATACACATTCAATTCAGATGATGGAATTACAGGCTTATTCTGATTATTTTAGTAAATACGAGTAATATTATCTAAACTTATTTATAAATGGAACTTTGTCTGTGTGTGAGTGTCTGTGTGTCTGTGTCTGTGTTTGTCCGTTACCTATAGACTCTGAAACGGCTGAACCGATTTTCTTGAAAATTTACGCAGTTGTACTATAAGCGTCTGCGAGTGTTTTTAGCTAGGTTTTGTGTCGAGGTAACCCCGATAAATATCGCAAATCGATAATCGAAAAAATCGGGTTATAGAAGGTGTGGTCTGATTTTAATCAAATTTGATACACTCATAGACAAAGACATAAGAAACGATATTCAGAAATTTAAAGGTTGCAGTTCTTACAATAGTGCAGAAAATTGATAATATATATATATATATATATATATATATATATATAAGACAAGATGTTTGTGTGTGTGTGTCTGTTTATCTGCCTGTATGTCTGTATTTTTTCAGCCCTTTTAGTTTTTGCTTCGGGTTTTTCTCTAAGTACGTATAATTGTAGTTCTAAGTCTCAGCCATGATACCATTTACTCAGAGGACTTATTTAACCTTCAAAACTCAGTTTACGACGAAAAAATCTTATTTGATATCGATACCAGGAAATCAAAGCTTGACTTACATCCATTCATTTTTCTTTCAGTCTACGGTTTCGATTTAACTGAAAACAACTATTGCTTTTTAGTCTTTCGTGCCAATGTCCAAAGAGTCTGAGCTCCAGGACCATGGATTAGTTTTAAAGCTTTCATTACACCCGAGCAACGCCGGGCTATACTGCTAGTATATATTTAATTACATATATATGCGGTTACACGTCACGAGATCATGTGATTAGACACACACACACACACGCACATTTGTTAGTGTGTGTAAGTGTGTGTGTGTGTGTCAACGAGAGAGGAGACTGATTTTAAATTATTTTTTATTAATGTATACAGCCTAAGTGATTTCATTTAGTTTCTTTTGTGTTATGATCAGAGTTTTTATTAATATCTCACATTGTGATAATGAATGAACATTTGGGTCAACAGCACGATGAGGTCTGAAGATTGCGTTTAAGTCAGAAAGAGACTGTCACCTCAATGTCCACTTTTATATTTACATACGCTCTGTCTGTCTGTCTGTCTGTCTGTCTGTCTATCTCTATCTATCTCTGATATTGAGCATTTAACTATAAATACACCACGCTTAAAAACTATATTTTACCCTTGTTATGTCGTGAGTAAGAATAAATAACTCAACAACAGGAATAGGTTAATTGTTGTATTCTGTGAAAATAGTATTTACAAAGGTTATTAGTATCCAATACAAGAATAAAGGTTAATCGTCTCAACCGTCGTAAGACGTAGTATGAGCAATGGGTACATCCGGGTCGTCACCGGAAGTCTACGACTGACTTGTCGATCGGCTGCTCGGCACACTCTCCTACGTAGATGCCACCATTACTTTACATAGTCATGGAATAGTCCATTATAGCCGAATAGGCGCGGGCGTCCCAACAATCCTTTATCCACATATATATATATATATATATATATATATATATATATTTGCTCTGGCCTTTGTGATCGACAAATCGCTAGCCAAATGTGAACGGGGCACAAAACCTTCCCAGGTAGATTCGAGGGGATGCGGTCGGTGGATGCTCGTGTGAGTCAAGATCCGTACATTGTGTTATTTTGGCGTGCTCGGAGATGGAGAGAGGCGTTTTCGAAGCAAATAAATATCAAGAAAAGCCTGCAATCGGTTACATGAACTTCTGGAAAACATATACACATACACTTATATATATATATATATATATATATATATATATATAATAATAATAATAATAATAATAATAATAATAATAATAATAAAACGCGATTGGAATTACAATGAGAATGACGTGTTTTTCTAAGGCTTCTGAAAACGTAACGTTTCTTTTTATTTTTCTAATGAAATTTTGTTTTACTATTTTAAACGTAAACATGAATTTTTCTTCGTATATTATTTAAATTATGTTTCTTGTTTAAATCTTTGATCCTAATAGATTCATCAACTAGTTTTTTTCATTTATATTTCCCTTAGTTGTTTATATTTTGAAATATCTTTGAAACTATGATAATCTTTCTAAAAAACAAAAATAAATAATAAATAATAAATAATCTTTCTTAAAAATAAAACATGATAATCTTAAAAACAAAAAATAAAACTATGATAATCTTTCTTAAAAACAAAAAATAAAACACGACAACAGAAAAAAATATGTTGAAAAGCACGAAAAATAGTTTTATACAATTTCTACGATATTTTTTCTTAGAAAGAATACGTATTTATTTATTTTTTTTTATTTATTCATTCATTTTATTTATTAATTTATTTTTCGATAACTTTATTTTCGACGACTTTAATGAAAGAATAACAGAATACAGTTGGCAAACAAATTATTTTTAAATTTCACGGCAGTAATAAACTTAAACGCATGCCAACTTTTTCTTTTCCATTAAATCTTGATTTTTTAAAAATTTTATCTTAACAATTATTTTTGTTGTAATTGATGGTAGCAAATTTTTTTTCTTTTAACAAAAATGCTCTCTAAGTGTAGTGATGTTCTTTTTTCGTTGAACGGCTGTTACGTCCAAGTTTGTTTTTTTTTAAACAGCGTCATTCTCTTTAAAAAATTTTTCTATATGAAATTCTGTTTTACTTTTTTAACATAAACATGAATTTCTCTTCATATATTATTTAATTTATGTTTCTTCTTTAAATAATCCTAATAAATAGAATCATCAGTTTTCTTGTTATTCATATTTCTCTCAGTTGTCGAGATTTCGAAAAAACAATTTTTATACTATGATAATCTTTCTTAAAAACAAAAAACAAAAAAAAAGATGAAAAACAGTCTGATTATAATTTCTACTATATTTTTTAGAATGAATACGTATTTATTTATATATTTATTTTATTTATTTATTCATTTTATATTAATTTAATTTATTTTATTTTGATAACCTTATTTTCGACAAGTTTAATGAAAAAATATCTCATACTGTAGACGAACAAATTATTATTTTTATTTTAATTCTCACATCATTAATAAACTTAAACGTATGTTAACTTTTTCTTTTCCATTAATTTATTTTTCTAACAATTATTTTTGTTACAAAGACTAGTGATAATAGCAACATATTCTTTTAACAAAAATACTCTAGTGTAGTGATGTTTTGTTTCGTTGAGCGGCTGCTACGCCAAAGATTGTTTTATTATTATTTTAACCAGCGCCTTTCTCTTTGAATTCCAATTGCGTCTCTGTCAGCTGTCGTTTGTCAACCCATTAGGAGAAGGAAAACTCCGAACAACAACCCACAACTCAAGGTGTTAATCGTGTCGAGGAGTGAATGGCAACTGCGTTATGAGGTTACAAACGATCCCCTACAGGCTTCGGGACCCTGTTTGTGAAAGACCGTGCTGGGCAAATTTGGGTGGACTTTTGGACTCGTGCGTCACTCGTGGGAAAAATATGATGAATACAAATAGAAATAAAAAGTCCAGTATGGCTCTTCCAGTGGATAAACAGGGAACCCGTCCTTCAGGAAAGAACCTACTTGAGGTCGAAAAATCTGCGATAGGAACAAACTCCTACACAAGGAATAAATCTTCAGGTCCCAACAATCAGGATAATCCTAATGATGGCTCTGATCTATAACCGTATATTTAAAGAAAGAAAAAATAAAATGGTCTCGTGAAGTCGTTATGACTGCATTTCATGAAGCGTTACTTAAACCTCAAAAAACATCACTCGCCAAACATATGACATTTGGCGAGAAAAGGTTAGACAAACAAATAGAAACTACGTTGACGAAAATAAATTAGCCAATGTACGAAGATACATCATGCGAAATAACCGATTGACAGAGGCTGAAATCAATGCGATAAAAAAAATTGCAACCGGAATAGACGAATCAACAAAATATGAAAAGGAATCGGAATCAGAAATAAAAAGTAGTAACATCAAACAAGCCACAGGTAATAATGTAGAAACCGTGATACACACAAATCACTGTGAAGTAACGCTGTAAGTTTAGAAGTGCTGGAAAGGTGTGATCTGAGTGAGTTACAAGACGAAAATAAAACGAGTTCAGAACACATTGAAAAGAATTATTTTACGGAATATAACAACAGTATACAGGAAGCCAAGGAAGAAATCAAGAACCATATAAGTCAAATACAAAATATTGCAATGGAGGAACGAGAACAGCTCGCAAAATTATAACCAACAAAGCATAACCTCGAAACTATTAAGCTCTACAATGCAGCACTCAAATTAGTTTTGGATGAAGAAGACACTCATATAAATCTCGATGAAGCCATATATGCATCAGCAATCGCAGCAACAAAACAAATGAACATCAAATTAAGGACAAGGCAGTCTCGCAGACACGAAGATCCACCTTGGAAAAGAAAAATAGGAAAAGAAATCGAACAACTTAGAAAAAAATCAGTACTCGATTAACTGACAAGAGGAATAAATATAAGAACTAGAAAAGGCAGAGGAGTCGAAAGAAAATACAACATTAGAAATGAAAATGAAGTCCTATCAACTAAGACAGAATGTGGTTATAAAATAGTCCAAAAGAAAATAAGCCATCTATTTTACATGGATGACATAAAGTTGTATGCTAAGAATGATAACGAGATGGAAGGTCTTCTGCAAGCTATAAAATGCTTCAGCAAGCTGTAAAATGGTTCAGCGAAGACATTGGAATGAAATTCAATTTGAATAAATGTGCTAAAGCTACAGTTTTACGTGGACCGCTCCAACAAACATCCTCAATTAGCTTAGACCCTGCTGTAACAATAAAAGAATTAAAGCCGGAAGAAGCTTATAATTACCTAGGTGTAAATGAGAGTGAAAACATTCACCATAAAAATGAAAGAAATAGTTCGTAATGAGTAGTATAGAAGGCCACGACTGATATGAAATCTGAATTGAATTCTCAGAACAGAATTATGGCCATTAATATCTTTGCAATCTCAGTTGTCCAATATAGTTTCAACATTTTAAACTGGACTCTAAACGACATCAGGCGAATGGATTCTAAAACAAGAAAGCTTCCTTCTAAGCATAAGATGCATCATCCAAAGGCTGATGTTGGCAGTCTATACATACCCCGTAAAGAAGGTGGATGATTTCTTATTCAGTTAGAATTGTCATACAAGACAACAACTATTGGCTTACTAACATACATATAATCAACAAAGGCCTGGATGATATAGTTAGTCAAATAACAATAAAACAGAAAGAAAAAATATTCAATCATAAAAGAAGGCAGTAAATACAAACAAGTTTTACATTTAGTAGATTCTGTAGAAAAGCAAAACACAAGCCAAGAACCAACTATTTCGGCAAAAAATATGAAAATGAAGCCAAAGATAAAGCTCTTGAACAGATGAAATAACGCTGGCAATACAAACCTCTGCATGGTCAATATCCAGAACGTGTCAATAAATCCAGTGTTGATAAAGTTAATACCCATCGATAGTTACGTGCATCTGGATTAAAGTCTGAAACTGAAAGCTTTATTCTTGCAGTGCAAGACCAAAGTCTTTTCACTAGAAACGTTCAGGCAAATATTATATATAATAATGTGGATCCAAAATGCAGGTTCTGTGATAAACACCAAGAAACAATAGGATGTTCTGTACTTGCCTCAAATGAATATAAAAATCGTCACGATAGAGTGGGGCAATAGTTACATTGAACAATTTGCAAACACTATGAAAAATCTGTAAACAGACACTGGTATGAACATCACCCAGCACCGGTTACAGAAATAGAAGATGTCAACATTCTATGAGATTACACCATCTAAACAAGCAGGAAAACTGAAGCAAATAGGCCGGACATTATTGTTAACAGCTAGAAAGAAAAAAAAACTTACCTATTAATTGATATAGCTTTTCCAGCAGATTGTAACATAGCAACCAAGGAATTCGAAAAACTGTCAAAATATAAAGACCTGGAAGATGAAATAGAAAAAAATGTAGAAATTGAAAACAAGAATCGTGCCAGTGATAGTAGGTGCACTTGGAATGATAAAAAATGGAACAAAACAACACATTGAAAGAATCTCTGGAAACCCCATCTTAAGAGATATACGTAAAATTATCTTGCTAAGTACAGCCGACACACTAAGGAGAACTTTGTCTATGTAATGCTTGGGATGATAGGGGAGATATAAAAAACATAAAATGAAGCCATAACAACACGCCACGACCTGTCTTATGTCTTCCCGCAGTTATAGTTGGTAGTGTGACCATAGCAGAAATCGAAATATGATGAAAAATGACAACATAATAATAATAAAAGAAACTTAATTCAATAACAAGGGGAAACCAACAAATTCAAAAGGAAATTTCAAGTCGTGAAGAAATGTAAATAAATCATGATACACCTACTTACGCTACCGGCCATAATTATTAGGCCACCCCGATGTTTTAAAAAATTATATATTTCATACTATTTTTTTAGTATTTATTGCAAAGTGAATAATTGTAAATGAAAAATAGAATGGTTCTTTTGTTAATATTGCACAATAACATGTGCATCAAATGAATTTAAAATATTTATTAATTACCTATTCTGAAGTTTTATTAATGAAAGAATGAAGAAAATTTAGGATGATTCGGACGAGTTTATTTTTGCTTCCTTGCCTTGTAAAATTTTGCAAATAATAATTACAAAAGAACCATTCTATTTCCATTTGGCAGTAAATACTAAAAATAGTATGAAATACATAATTTCTTTAAAAAACTGGGGTCGCCTAATTATTATGGCCGCTAGTATACATACATATATATATATATATATATATATGTAAATATATATATATACGTTTTTATATGTATGTATGTGTATGTGTGTGCGTCTTTATTGTAGTTTTCTTGCATGTGAAAAGAAATTTATTTTTGCCGTAAAAGAAGAAAAATAAAAAAATTGCATAAACAAAAGAAAATCCTTGTTTGCATACAAGAAAAATACCTGAAAAAATTACCCAGTCTAATATATTATTATTTATGGTTTCGCACTGCCTTTTCTAAAAGAGTATTTTCATGGCAGTTCTTCAGATTAAAACTTAATACCAAACCTGCATCAGAATAGACTATCTATCTATCTATCTATCTATCTATCTATCTATCTATCTATCATATTTCAGCTTATTTATATCTATCTATCTATCTATCTATCTATCTATCTATCTATCTATTTGATGTCATGAATGTCATAAATACAGATTAACGCGGAGACGCCTAGGACTACTCTTATTTGAATGCCTATTGACTACGCCTATTGCATAAGCCCACGCCTAAGCATACTGCATCCGACTACGATGAGGACCAGTCTATTACGGCTACTTGCTAGATTGTCTTACCAGGTTACATTGCCAAAACCACTTAGCTACTTCAAATAATATGTATATCCCTTTCCGGGACATATCACTATCTCATTGTTCATATCTATCGCACTCTCCCTTTCTATCTCTCTCTCTTTCTCTTTGTCTATCTCTCTCTCTCTCTCTCTATATATATATATTTTTTTTTTTTCTAAACATATGCTATTAAATATAAGAGACAATGAATGTCTATTATGTTTAATCATGAGCCGTTCTAAACGTCGTATTTTTGCTTTAATTTCAGTTGAAAATAAAGACAAACATTCTCCAACATTTGGATAATTATTTATTGGTTTTCTTCTAAGCTTTCGGCTCACATGAGCCATCTTCAGAGAGGTTGTTTAAACTGAAATATTATAAAATCCACCATCACCGACGATTTTATTTTGTGTTGACATAAAACTCCGCTTGGCAACGGCAATAGTTACCAAAAATAATAAACGCAGTTCTTAAGTTTGCGATGCGGTTTTATGACGTCACACCGCGGGATAGCGCGAAATGACAACAAAACCATGTAGTCAAATGCAATGTAATATGTTATTTCCTGTTTTAAAGTTGATTTTATTGAGTGTTGGTTGTTTTGATTTGATGTACATGGCCTCCAATATCTGCAGGTTCCTCTTACTGTGTGTATGAGTAAGGATCACCGTATTGTTGACCAAAATCTGTCTGATATTACCTACATGTTTATGTTTTTCAGAGAAATGTTGTTTAATAGTACTCTGATCAGAAAGATGACATGTAAGTCTACGGGAGAGCGTGGTTGTGGTAAAACCAATATATGTACTAGGTTTTTGATTAGTATCAGAGATGCAATCTCTGAATGGGCATGTAAATTGGTACACTACATTGGTTTTTTGTAAAGAATTTAGTTTAGTGCCTGTTGGGTTATTATAGACTATGAGGTCAATTGTTTTAAACTTTTTATTATATATAATGAGTTTAATTTGATCATTACTTTCGACTGGTTTAACATTTCTACGTATTATGTTTTTGAGAGTTTTTTCATCTTGTTTATAATTATTATGTATTTGGTTGCAATAGTATAAGTTAATAGTGTTATGTTTATTTTGATGTAAACCATTATTATTAATATTATCATTATTGTTAGAGCTATTGTTAAGTTTGTTGAGATACATTTTAATTTGTTGATCAATAACGGAGTTAGGAAATCCATTATTGACTAGTGTTTGCTTAATGTTGTGTAATTCTTTATAAAATATAGATTTGGAAGATATCATTTGTGTGCGTTGAAGTAAGTTTTTTATAACAGCTAACTTGTATCGTTGGGGGCATTCACTATTATAATTAAGAAGACACGAATTTATGCTAGTTGGTTTCCTATATAGAGAAGTAGTAAATTTATGTGTGCTAGAATCAATGAATACATCAAGGAATGGGAGTTTGTTATTAATATTAAGTTCTAATGTAAATTTGAGGACGGAGTGACTTTCAAATTTGTTTTTAAGATATTTAATTTGATCGATATTCTTAGCTAAAACAAAGATGTCATCTATATATCTTACATATATAGAGGGTTTATTGTTGTCATTAATTATTTTATTTTCTAGATTTGCCATATAATAATTAGAAAAGAGGGGACCTAAAGGAGATCCCATCGCAATACCATCTATTTGTGTATAAATATTGCCTAAGGGATCGTGAAAGGGTACTTGTGTGGTGCATGCTAATACTAGTTTTTTTAATATAGTAGGTTTAATATTGATTGATGGGAGAGTAGCATGGTTGTATACGGATAATGATGTCAATTGTTTTCTAATAATTTCTTATGAACTAACGAGCCCAAGATTACTCCATACCAATATATATATATATATAGGTATAGAAGTCCAGTCCGTAAACGTCGAGGATAATCCAACAAGATCAACTTATATAAAATATTAGGTGTTATATTTATATACAAAGCTCAATGGATGTTATCCAGAGCAATATGATATTTATAAAAGAAAACTCCACACGTCATTTTAATTGGTTAAAATTATAATTCATTTCAATGAGCTAAATTAGCTCATTTCATCAGACCACAGAATATTCGTTCCATTTGGTTCCAGGTGTATGTCGTTGACCATGTGTTGCCTTTTAGATTGTTTAAACATTAAATAGCTCTCAATGACGACTCTTAGTATTAACCTTTGGGTTTCAGCTGTAAAATGTGCATATCTTGTTAAAAAGAATAGAGCTGTCTATGGGAGACATTTTGAAGCTGAGAAAAAAAAAGGAAATCGATCAGAGCCACAGAACAAACACTGGTTAACACAACAATTTAGAATGTTTCGAAAAGGAAATAAACCACTGATGTACTAAACAATGGCTACAGAATGGCTCAGCCAAGGAAAACAACAGCAGTTGATGACAGAAACATTTTGGAAGGTGTGAGAAAAACACACCAAACTACATCAGTGATATGACCAACAACCTTCACCCTGCAGGGGTAAAGGCTACTCATTTCATTATTGGAATAGGACTTTGAGAGAAAAATATAGATGCCATACCACAGCTCATCAACTGTAAGAATCCGAAGGTCAGGTTGGAATTTGCAAGAAAGTACAGAGATTAATTTTCTAATAATTTCTTATGAACTAACGAGCCCAAGATTACTCCATACCAAATTGATGGATAAAGAAAAGGTCTGCTTATTATCCAAAGCATGCAATCTCACTTGCGATGGATAGTGGGGAAAAAGTCTTGGTCTGGGCTTGCATAGCTGCCTTCTAGAACAGGCTAATTCATTTTTATTGATGATGTAAACTGCAGAAAGAATTCAGAAGTCTACAGAAACATCTTGTTTACATGGAAATGCATTCAAACTAGTCGAGAGGACATTTATCATGCACTAAAGCAATGACACAAAGCATACTGCCAACATAACAAAGAACTTCATCACGGGAAAATATGAACAATTTTAGACTCGCCAAATCAATCACCGGACCAAAACCCACTAGGGCATGCATTTCATCTTTTGAAGAGGAGACTGAATGAAGAAACCACCCAGAAGAAACAAACACTGAAAGGACTGCGTTACACGTCACAAATGAAGAATGCAACAGTTTGGTGATGTTGATGCGTCATAGGTTTGATGCAATTATTTTAAGAAAGGGTCATGCAGTCAAATATTAAATGTGATTTTAAGATTTCCTGGGTTCTTTTTAATCATCTCACCCCAAGCAAGGCATTCCACTGCCACTATTGCGCATGGGGCTACATAGGGGAAGGTAAAGAGAAGGAGTGGTTAGACATAGGGAATGTCAGGAAGAAGGTGACAGATGAGTAAAGATACCAAGGATGAGGGTTGGGCAGATGGGAAGAGTGTTTGATAAAATGGGAGCAGGTTAGTGTGTTAGGAGGTGTCTATTGACCTTACATTTAAACTCCTGGAGATTGTAGCCGTCGGGGAAGCAATCGTGTGGAAGGGAATTCCACAGTCGGGAAGTGCGAGGAAAGAAACTGTTGGAGTAGAAGTTGCGGTTGCATTTTATCGGTTTCACTGTAAAAGGGTGGGATCTAGTTGCTAATCTAGTATTTGTTCCTTGATTTTTGATCCCTTAAAAATGGGTGGAACTGATTCAAAAGATGGAATATCATAAACTGTTTAACACATCAAAATTTTATTACTAGGAAATAAAAGCTGAAATTCTGTGCACTTGTATCTTTTAATGTTAAACCCAAATGAATTCAGTGAAGAACAAAAACAAAGGAATTGGCCTTACCGTTCCAATACTTTTGGAGTTGACTGCATATGCATATTTTGTGTGTGTGTGTGTGTGTGTGTGTGTGTGTGTGTGTGTGTGTGTGTGTGTGTGTGTGTGCATTCATTTAGTATGAGTGTGTAGCCAAGTGTTTATAACTTTCATTTTCAAACCATGGGAACTTGATCTCAGATTTTGATGCCATTTAAAAGTGCTTGAGAATTATACGCTTGTGTGACTGAAATTGGTTTTTCGAAGCTATTCAAAGCCATTGATGGCTGCGCTAACACTAAGTCAAAAGTCTTCGTGACCGAGGGTTTAAACGCACTACCCTTGTTCAACTAGTGATGATCTCAGAAAATCAGGCGCACTTTCTCAGGTCCTCTCAGCATAGTTACTGTATAAACCTCGTTGACTCTGAGGCTGTTGAAAAAATAAAAATATATCTGAGTGAGAATCAGCAACAGAGATTAACTAGCCACACTAACATACATGTTTACACGGAAACGAGTAACCAGCTAGTATTACTAGTATGGGGTATTAATTTCGACGTGTATAATATATCTGTATCAGAGTATTGGAACACTTTAATATACCTAATCATTTCTATGATGGTATAAATACATGGACACACGTACACATACACGTGTGTGTGTGTGTATGTGTGCATGCGTTTGTGTGTGTATATATATATCACTTCCATATAAATATTTATAGCTATATCTACGTTTCACACTCCCACACACATACACACTCTCTCACACACACATACACACACACACACACACACTCTCTCTCTCTCTCGCTCTTTTTATATATATCTAATGTCAGCATATTCAAACTCATCTTTTGCATGGTGTGACAAAAGCCAATACAGGTGCAAGTTTTGGACCTGAAGAAAATCTTGTGATCAATTCCTTATCTTTACCCAAATTTCTCTTCTTTTCTAACATCTTAGCATCATTCAAAGAAACAATGCGATTCCTCGTGTTTTAGTTGCTGATTCTAGATATTTTTTTCTTTTTTGTCATTCTGTGGCTGCCTCTGTTGCAGTTAGTGCAGCCTGGTGCATCTGCATTCCTCCAACCACCTCCCGCTGTTGTGTTGTATCATTTGGTTTGAGGTTCGGGCATCGCATTCTGCCGGTCACTCCTCGACGGGGAACCTGAAGAATGAGAAAACAAAGAAGAAAAAAATGTACACATCAGCGGGTAAAAGTAAAAATAAATAAACAAAAAATAAAAGTCAAAAAAGAAACACGTTCTTTGAAAGCAGAATGTTTCCAATATGGCAAGCTTCAAGAATGTTTTCTTCAGCCTTTATATTTTTTTTTTTTTTAGTTATCTGTATATTCTATTGTGGCTTGCGTTTTTGACACACTTTAAGTAATTCGCTCGCTTAAAACTCTAAATTCTTAGAGATTCGTCGATCACGTTCCCATCAGTCAGTCAGTTAAGTGCCATACGTGATATACGCTTGGGTGATCATGTCTCGAAAGAGACATGACTGACTGAGCAGAAGATTATCCCGCAGTAGGTTGCCATTGCTTTCTGCGGTAGACTGGTTGCCGACCAAGGCTATAGAACCCAATCTGTCCTCTTATTTAACCCATAACTGGAAGGAATAGACGGATTAATACCTTTCCCAAGAGTATTTGCGCGTAAGTGAATGCAATGAATTTTGCTGGAATTCGAACTCGGTTCCCCGACTTCTCATTCCGAGCCGATATCCAGTGCACCCCAACGCACATCCACCAAGTCCCTATAGAAACAATAAATACCAGTGATTTTCCTTTCACTACAGAATATAATAATGAAATACATCGAGTCCACATTAAAATTTAAATTATTTGGTAATTTTATATTTAAACAAATTTATTACATATTTAAACTTTTATTGAATAATTATTAAAAATTAAGATACACACTCCGAAACATCTGGCTTACGGCCTATCATGTTGAATACGCCGATCACCGAAGTTAAGCAACGTTGAGCCTGGTCAGTACTTAGATGGGTGACCGCTTGGGAATACCAGGTGCTGTAAGCGTATAGTGACGGATGTGGATACCGACCCGGAGAGAGAAAATCGGTGAGCCGAGTTCGAATTCCAGTTGAATACCCTCCATTCACTGAAGCACTGGTACTCTTGGGGAAAGGTATTAATCCGTTCATTCCCTCCAGTTATGGGTTAATTAACAAGGGTAGGACTTGGGGACCCTGCCAAAAAAGAAATCCCAATGAATTTTGATACTCAAAATGAAAAATGTATTACTAGGTACAAAAACTTATATAAAAAACAACAATAAATTGTTGAAAGAATTATTGCCAGCAATAAATAAACAAAAGTTTAGTTGGCAATAAATGACCCGCCAAAGCTGATTTGCCATAAAAACAAAACAACCAACCAAACCAAACATCTTAGTCATTAATTTCACTGTTAACAACAAAAAAAAAAAGCAAAAAATGTGTTATCCATTCAAACACGACTACCAAATTATGTAGAATTAATATTAAGAATATATACATATGTATACTTGCTCCTATAATCGTAGTTGACTTCTCTCGAATTTAATCCTTTTGTGAATTCAAGTTTTCCCTGACCCACCTATCATGGGTCAATTCTGCCCGGAGTCCTGAAAAAATATTCCTTACTCCAGTCTACGTTTATTCAACATTTCCATCACAGATAAAATTATTGACTTTGGAAGAGATTGCGTTTGAAATCGCAACCCTAACCCTACCCCCTACGGCACCTGGGATCACAATGTTGATACTAACAATCTGAAATCTCAGAAAACGTCACCTCCTTGCAATTTATTGGATCTATTTAAGAAGGACCTGTTTAGTATTGTAACTCAGATGAAATTCAACAAACATTCTAACTCCTTTCAAATGTTGTTAGAGAAGAATACAAAGGGCCTCTAGAGACATTTGGGATAAAGCTGATAGGTCTAAAAAATATCTACAAATATAACCCCTAGCACTACCTTAATTTTTTTTTTTTTTTTTTTTTTTTAATCATTTCACCCCGAGCAAGGCAGAAACGCCACTGATGTGCAGGGGGTTACATAAATGTAAAGAGATTAATTACAAAAGAGTGAGGAGTACAAGCTAGTTAGAAAGGAACAATAGAAAGCTGAGAAAGCAGGTGCAATGACAGGTACATGGGCGGAGAGAAAGGGAAGGTTATACAGGGGAGGGGAGAGAGCTAGAGGCCAGTGGTTAGTAGGTAGAGTATTAACTTTGCTTTTAAATTTCTGGAGGTCGTAGCCGTCAGGAAAGCAAAAATACGGGAGTGAGTTCCACAGGCGGGAAGTGCGAGAGAGGAAGCTGCAGGAGTAGAATTGTCGTCTGCGTTTGGCTAACCTGACTGTGAATGGGTGGGACCCAGTTGCCAGTCTGGTTGAACGGGTAAACACCTGTTGAGGAGGCATCAATGACTTAAGCTCATCCGAGCAGAAGCCATGGAAGTATTTATAGAAGAGACAGAGGGAGGCCACATTTCGACGATGGGAAAGTGGCTGCAGACGAGTCGCCAGATCAGTACCTATCACATTACAGACTCTCCTTTGGAGCTTGTCAAGAACACTGAGGAGAACGGCAGGGGCACCTGACCATAAATGGCAGCAGTACTCCATGCACGGACGGATGGTTGACTTGTATATATGCAGGATGGATTCAGGTGGAAAAAACATCCTGGATCGACATAGTGACCCAATCTTCTTAGCAGTAGATTTTGCTATGGATTCAATATAGTGCTTCCATTTGAGGTCAGAGGACAGGGTAAGTCCGAGGAGGCGTAGTGTATTACTCTCCGGGAGAATCATCTGGTCCATGCTTATGGGAGGCAGAAGAGGTTGCCTGTAATGGTTGACAGACAACAGCTTGGTTTTAGATGAATTGAAGTTGACAAGCCACTTCTTGCCCCAGTTCACCACAGAGTGTAGATCCCGCTCAAGGTCAGCAGCGAGATTATGTCTGTCCGCCACGACAGGTTTCTTACTGGAGCGGGAGTCTTCTGACTAATAAGATTCTTCTTCTTCTGTGTGCCCAGTCCATTCAGGACGTAGGCGATCATGGCTTTCCACGTTTCTTTGTCCTTGGTGGCTCTGAGCACGCCTTCTCCTGTTACACCATTCAACCCTCGTTCCATCATCCACCTTATTAGGTCATTTCTTATATCATGTTATTATAACACTAATAATAATTATACCTCTCTCTATGTATGTATGTATGTATGTATGTATGTATGTATATTACTTTAAATCTTATTAGAGTGGATATTTGTATTTGAAATAGATATCCCCTCTGTTGTTTTATTTAAGACAGTATGTATCACGTTTATCGGTCTGCTGATTCGAGAAATTTTCATAAAGAAAATAACTACGCTCTTTTAAATAAAACAAGCAGTATAACCCGCCGTTGCTCGGGTGTAATGAAAACTTTAAAACTAATCCATGGTCCTGGAGTTCAGACACTTTGGACGTTGGCACAAAAGACTAAAATGTTTCCAGTTAAAGCGAAACCGTAGACTGAAAGAAAAATGAATGGATGTAAGTCAAATTTTGATTTCCTGCTATCGATTTATACATATATATATTATCGATTTTCTGCACTATTGTAAGAACTGCAACCTTGAAACTTCTGAATATCGTTTCTTATGTCTTTGTCTATGAGTGCATCAAATTTGATCAAAATCGGACCACTCCTTCTATAAACTAATTTGTTCGATTATCGATTTTCGATATTTATCTGCGGTACCTCGACACAAAACCTAGCTAAGAACTCTCACAGACGCTATAGTACAACTGTGTAAATTTTCAAGAAAATCGGTTCAGCCGTTTCGCAGTCTATAGGTAACGGACACACAGACACTCAGACACACAGACACACCCACACAAAGTTTCATTTATAAATAAGTTTTTATCTATATATATATATATATATATATATATATATATATATATATATTGGAGTTTATAGGTAACGGATACACACAAACATAGACACAAACACACACACAAAGTTCCATTTATAAATAAGTTTAGATACAGGTAGAGGATATTTCAAGTTCGAATGTTCAATATAATAACTTTTAAAATAATCAAAATATCGGATTATTGACAAAAATAATTAATTCTTTATCTTATTACATTAATCGTCAACATTACATACACAAGTTACTAAGTATGAGAATAGAAATTTAAAATTTAAAATTTAATAGAAAAAACAGTTTCCACGCTGCAATCTAATTAATAATTTTAAATTTAAAATTTAATAGGAAGAATATATTTCTTAAATCCAAAGTTAAGATTAAATATACAAATTTACATTAATTATAAAGACTCAGCTTAAATACAAAAATATTCGGCCCCACCCACTACCGGCTCCTCTAAGAAATCCAAAGGATATAGTCTAGTCACAGAATAATAAAACTTACATTATAACGACTAAGGTTAAATCTGTCTAGGAATTAAAGGACTCTCATTAATCAACCACTTTAACGTCGCTCTTTCCAAAATTCCAACGGTCAGAGACTTGTTCCCCTATCACTAACCCCAACCAACACCCAAACACAACTAACCAAATATAAGAAAAGAGGCTTTCCATTAATTTACATACCGCCTGATGAGACATTGATGTTTCAATGTCGAAACAAATGTACCTTAGTCGTGGACATATATAGAGAAATTATGTACATGTTCTAAAATATATATATATATATATATATATATATATGTTTAAACAGATAAGACGCATATCGTTCCCTAAAATGGTAGCCATTTTTCAACAAACTTCTCATCCAAAGAATCGTTGTCGAATATTATAATATAAAGATAGTAGCGGAAAATGGAGAAACTAAGAGGAAACGAGAAACTATGATTAAAATGCAACTTAATATTAAAAAGAAAGAGAAAAAATGAATGGAAATGGCAAAATAAAAAAAAAACAGAACAAGCAGTTCCAGTGAGTTTTAAAATGGTAATTATAGATTGACAGTCCACCCGACAGAGAAAAATTTGAATTTCAGTTTCAGTTTTGTTTAACGACATATCAACCTCTGTGAGTTATTTAAAGCTAAAAAAGTTGGAGTTTTAAGGTATTTTTAAATGTTCGTTTATAGTGAGAAGATTGATTTAATCAGATTTTAATGCAAATTCTTTTGTTTTTATTCTTTTTTTATTTTAGAAAACTGAAAATATTTTCTCGTTTTATATTCAAAAAAGTTTTACTGAGAATTTTTTTTTCCTTCAAAACTGTATTTTGGTAATATTTTCATCAAAAATATATATTTTTCAATAAAAGTCTATTTTTATGTATATATTTCTATAAAAGTGTATTTCTATACTTTCATAGTGTTTTGACCTCATTTTGGGGGTTAACTATTTACTCATAGCTGGGATTCTAACAGATGCTACCACTCCGGGTCAGGGTGGACCTGAGAACAACAGCAATTAAGAGATGGTTCCATTCTCCTCACAACCTCCGAATCAGAGGCCTTGCTGCCGGATGCAGTTTACCGTCATGCCAAGAACCGATAGAGAAAGAGAACGAACCAATTTCTCCTTCTCTCGGCACAAAGACAGTTGATGCAATTTCATAAATACTGCTTCTAAGATTTGCAGGTGCTTAGCCGAACCTGCTTTGCCCAAATTGGAAAAGCACGAGTCAGTGTATTTATACGCACAATCTGGATAATCCAAGAAGTGCTGACCTAACTTGGAATATTATGCCGCCTGTATAAGACGTGAATTACAGGTACTCATACTTCGTCTAATGTTGCCAGGAACATATTGTGCAATATGTGTTTTAAATTGATGATGGGTCCGCCTTATATAGTAAGCGTTGCACTGACATGTCAATTTATAAACAACCAAACTATAATATTTTTAGATAGGGTCTTGGAAAACCTGATATATAACAGGCCAGATAGAAGGAAGAAGAGACAGAGAAAAGCAACGAATAAGATATTTGATATACATGATCAGGTGGATGACGGAACGAGGGTTGCATGGTTCAACATGTGAAAGCGTGCTATGGGCCACCAGGGACAGGGAGATGTGGAAGGCCATGATCGCATACGTCCTGAAATGACAGGGCACATAGAAGAATATATATGCCAACTGTTTATAAGAAACTAAAATGTGTGTATAAAATGGGGGATCGATTCTATATTATAATCAATATGTGAACTGATTCCTCATTTTGTGGTCATGCTAGCTTTGTATACATTTATATTCTAGATTTATGAGCTTGAGCTAGTGGATGGCAGAGCGGGGTTTGGGTGGTGTAACAGGAGAGAGCGTACTAAGAGCCACCAGTAATAGGGAGATGTGGAAAGCCATGATCGCCTACGTCCTGAAAGGACAGGGCACATAGAAGAAGCATATATATGCTAACTGATTATAAGAAATTATAATGTGGGTATAAAATGGGGGATCAATTTTATATTATAAACAATATATAAACTGATCCCTCATTTTGTTACCATGCTAGTTTCTATTCATTTATATTCTAGATTTATGGGCTTGAGCTAGTGGATGACTGAACGAGGGTTGCATGGAGTAACAGAAGTCGTGCCAAGAGTCACCATGGATAGGGAGATGTGGAAAGCCATGATCGCCTACGTCCTGAAAGGACAGGGCACATAGAAGAAGCATATATATGCTAACTGATTATAAGAAATTATAATGTGGGTATAAAATGGGGGATCAATTTTATATTATAATCAATATATAAACTGATCCCTCATTTTGTTACCATGCTAGTTTCTATTCATTTATATTCTAGACTTATGGGCTTGAGCTAGTGGATGACTGAACGAGGGTTGCATGGAGTAACAGAAGTCGTGCCAAGAGTCACCATGGATAGGGAGATGTGGAGAGACATGATCGCCTACGTTCCTGAAAGGACATGACATAAAAGAAGAGGGTTGTCTATAGCAAACGAAGAAGACGCAGGACGAGAGTAAAAAAAAAGTGTCCTGACGGCAGGAAAACACTATTTATAGCACAGGCAGACACTCTATTAGCCAAAATCTGGTTGCTCTTTCTCAACAACGGCATTTTCGAATACTCTGTGCACAAACCGAGACCAAACTTAGGTAGGGACCTAAAACTCTTAACTCTTCGTTCAATCGTATGTTTAATAGCATTTTTCCGAGTAAACCATTGCTCCGGTAAATAAATGAATGTGTTCCATTTCACAATAAATGAAAATTATTAATGAAAAATTGTAATGAAAATATTTACAGAAAAAAACCACACACAAGAAAGCCACAACATGGCCGTGAAATCGGGATGACAGGTCCAGATTGATAACATTACAAAACCTTTTTTGTCGAGAATCTCCAGATTATATAGCAGGAGCACTAGAACAGATAAATAAAAGCAATAGTCAATACAATGACGAATTATAGATTTATAAACACGCAAGATAGATTCTGGCGTGAAAATTTGTTTGGTACAACTCAGTGTACCACGTTTTCTTTGCAGGATACCTAAGAACTGATTCAATATAACTCAGAGGATTCAATCAACAAGATTCAATACAAAAAAAGCTCAGGTGAATAAACAAAATCTGTCGAATCTTTTACATATTTAAGAAGCAAAATAAATTCCACAGAAAATAGTATGAAAATTCGGATAGCAAAATCCTGGGGCGTCTTGAATAAAATGGATGTAATCTAGAAATGTGATCTTGATGTGCGTTGTGGGGCAGTGGATACTTTGGGCGATCATGTCTCGAAAGGGACGTTACTGACAGGGCAGAAGAATATCACGCAATAGATTGCCATTGCCTTCTACGGTAGACTGGGTGCCAGCCAAGGCCATAGAACCCAATCTATCCTATTATTTAACTCATAACTGGAGGGAAGAGACGGATTAATACCTTTCTCAAGACTATTTGCGCGTAAGTGAATGCAAGGAATTCAACTGAAATTCGAACTCAGCTCTCCGGTTTCTTGTTCCGAGCCGATATCCACTGCACAACAACGCACAAAATATTTCACCAAAAAAAGGTAAACGATTAAGAAGATGATAGTTCAAGAGATTAGAAGGTTCAACAGTTCCTAAAAACAGTAACTCCAAAAAAAGGTTTAAAAAAAAAGCTGAAAATAAGAAGCAGTGATGATATTTTAACAGAGTTTAAATCAAACAAGATTTAGTCGAGGAACATATTTTCATCGGACAATTGTAGAGATATCGTCAAGTCAGCATGCCTTCATGGGATCTAGTTTGGAGATGATAACAGAAACTTTACGTAATGTCCACATAGGATCATTTCAGTCTTAGCTAGTTTAACTTTAAATAAATTAAATGTTTCTGAGCAGACGTCTTCAATAGGGAATAGCTAGCCTTCCTAGCAGACAAAAACAAATAATATATTTGTGTTTGTGTGAACTTTTTTAATCACACATTTTTTAAAATAACCTTTTTCTATATATATATATATATATATATATATATATAGAATTTTTAGGATAGGCGTTACAGCATATAAAAATTGTCCTTAATTTTGATTGACCCAAGCGCTTTCAGCCACGAGACAAAAATGTTAGGGTGCTGGAAAAACTTAATAATAATTAATGAAATCTTCTTTGTCGGCCGATGTTTGAAAAAAAGGTAGCTGCCCAAATCCAAATATACACTGATATATATATATAAGAAAATGTGCGTCATTCACCAGGATTCGAACCTGCGACCACTATTAAAATAGGGGAAAAGAATTAACTGATCTGATATATATATATATATATATATATATATATATATATATATTGTGTGTATTACCTGTAGCCACGTGCGACAAAAAAATGGACTTGTTTAATTTCTCTGTATAACTCTACTCTGTTAATAATTTAAATGTTCTATGTTCACTGAATATTAAATGTTCATCCTTTGATAATGGCTTATGTAAGCCGAAAGCTCAGACCTGATATATATATATATATATATATATACGTCTATGTGTGCATCTGAGGGATTGAAAAATATGTTTAGTTGTTTATGTTAATATAAAAGAGACTTTGTTGTTATCTATCTACTTACTTACTTACTTTAATATTCAGGCTAGTAGACAAAAATAAATAGTTTAATAAATAAACGGAGCGTCTACTCAAATACGAGTATCCGCTAAAAATAACGTTTAAGGAATTAAAACCTGTCGGATTAATAGATAAATATATCTATTCCTTCCTTTAGAAATATATACATATATATATATATATATATATATAATGGACATCTCTGTCTGTCTGTGTGTTTGTGTGTCTCCATTCTAACGAACCCTACTCCTCCTAAACATTCAAAATGGCTCACTTGTCGATCATGATCTGAACCTTTCACGTACGGAAAAAATGTCGAATCGAGTTATAGGGTACGGCAGAAATCATCGAAACATTTCACCTCCGAGACGCATTATGCAAATTCAACCCAAAACGGTCAACTTGTAGATCAAGGTTCGAGCCTTTGACGTACACAAAACAATTTTCGAATGAATATACAAGGATCGTCAAAAATCAACGACAAACATAATTTTGGGTGTTCTTTTGCGCACTTTCATGCATTTCTCTAGGGTGCTTCACTCAAACTCAATCAACATCGAGTTACTGGTAGATCAATATCTGATGCCTTGATAGGCGAGCAAAAATTTCAATTGACCAACAAAATGCCGCAGAAATTGATGAAAAAATTTGCCTTTGAGATCGTTTATTTCTCCGAAACGCTTAGTTTTTTCCAACAAAAATCGGATCATTTTTATAACTTCTACCTTATCATATACCATAACAATTTCACGTTTTCTTCAAGGTACCTAGCCCTCCGACGTTGCAGGGAGAATTCAACCACTTCTGCGTCTCAACGCCATCGTATCATTTTGTTTTGGTTTGAGTTAGCGGGTAACCAAAACATTACGACTGTTTACATTGGAAAACATAATGATCATATCACCCACTTTTTTTTTCAGTGACAAATACATTAATTTAGAAATTCTCACAAAAATCAAATTGTCAGTTTTTAATGAAACTTTCACTACCCATTCACAAATAAATGAAATTTTTTAAATTATTATTTTTCAAAAATCCTAAAAAAGTTTTTTTAAACTCTGTTACCCCACATCCACGTAAATCAATGAAATTTTAACAAATTTTAATTTACTGCAGTCTATAATTTTATTAGTTAAACGCAGGGCTCGTTGGGGAATATAAATCAACTGTTGTTTTATTTTATATTTTGGAACAGTATCCGAAAATCTGCTCCAAAGATGAAAATAAAAAATGCAACAAAATTCTGATATTATTTAATTTGATAATCTTTTAATTGCTTGAATAGATAATAAAAATTAATGACATCTGAAAAAAAAATTCCATAACTAATGAAATTTAAAAAAAAATTTTTTTATCTTTTTTTATTATAATAATTCATAAAGTTTTAAAAGTATTTTTAAAATCTTTAAAGAACTGTTGTGTTTTTTATAGTTAAGAATTGATGATTATATTGATTATCGAAAATTGAAAAGTTTAATAAAAATTGTTCACGACCCATTTTTTTAAAATAGTTAAAAAAAACTTTTTGTGTGTATGTTCATTTTTAAAAGGTACGATGTTCCATAAGGGACATAAAAAGTTTCCATAGGGGTCATATTGATTTTAGAAGTTAACAAGTGTTTTGGATTATTTTCCTTACATGGAAAAGCACAGAAAACCGCACTTTCATTCTGACTCAAGTGTGTTTTAGTCGCCATACTTAGCGTTCTTGACAGCTTTCGGTTGTCAATATATCATTCGTCACCTCCGGTAACACTGATATAAGAGGACTACCGTAGTTAAGAAAAGCTTTTATCGTACATTTCAGGTATTAAGCAAGTACTAATAGTTTGAAATAAGATAAAGGCAAGTTTCAAATTAAAGAAGAATTGACTTAAATAACTTTTCAGCGAGGTATATTTTATTTTTTCAAAATTTTTAAAACGGAAATTTGGTTACTGTTTACGAAAGGTATTGGTCGATCAAAAATGGTGGTAAATTTTACTTTTTTTTAATAAAAAACATTTAAGATTCCAATCAATATACTTTTGGTTTAAAATACACCAGTGTATTTTGCTTACAGGAATTTCTAAATTTAATCTCTTGGCTTTCAATTAAAGCTAATTTTAAAGCTTGAAGATAACTGATTTATATTAAAAATTTCAATTTAAATTTAGATATCGAACATGATTGGAGGTACCTGTCTAAATAATTTCGAAATAAAATATCTACTTTGTAGTGATTTATAACATACTTATGTTCTAAATTATATATATATATATATATATATATATATATATACTAGCAGTATAGCCCGGCGTTGCTCGGATGTATTGAAAGCTTTAAAACTAATACAAGGTCCTGGAGCTCAGACTTTTGGACGTTGGCACGAAAGACTAAAAAGCTATAGTTGTTTCCGGCTAAAGCGAAACCGTAGACTGAAAGAAAAATGAATGGATGTAAGTCAAATTTTGATTTCCTAGCACCAAATAAGCTTTTTCGACGTAAACTGAATTTTGAAGGCTAAATAAACCCTCTGAGTAAATGGCATCATGGCTGAGACTAAGAACTACAGTTATACCTACTTAGAGCCAAACCCGAAGCAAAAGCAAAAATTAAAATAAAAGGGCTGAAAAAAATACAGACATACAGGCAGATAAACAGACACACACACAAACATCTTAACTTTATATATATATATTATCGATTTTTTGCACTATTCTAAGAACTGCAACCTTGAAACTTCTGAATATCGTTTCTTATGTCTTTGTCTATGAGTGTATCAAATTTGATTAAAATCAGACCACTCCTTCTATAACCCGATTTTTTCGATTATCGATTTTCGATATTTATCGGGTGTACAAAACCTGGCTAAGAACACTCGCAGACGCTTATAACAACTGTGTAAATTTTGAAGAAAAGTGGTTCAACCGTTTCGGAGTCTATAGGCAACGGGCACATACACAGACACACACACATACAAAGTTTCATTTATAAATAAGTTTATATATATATATATATATATATATATATATATACACACACACACACCACGGGTTGACCCAAGCCGTGTGAGTGAAATTGGGTAGACGACAATCTTTGGGGAGCCGTAGATGGTTGTGCTAGCTTGAAGGAACAAGTCATCGCAAGGTTTTGTTGGTAAAGTCGAAAAGAATTCTGGTTACAGGATCACGTAATACTGTCAGTTTGATGATGATAGCTACGAGGGAGTTTTCTTATTTTGATTAAAAGACTGACTGCATTAAATAATACTATTGTAAATGAGATTTACAGAAGACGTAATACGAGACATTAAAATCGAAAGGCACATTCGACTAAATAAAGACGCCTTTCAAAAAAGCCAAACTATGTATTAAGAAACAATGTATTAATTAGTTAACGGGAATACTTATAACAGAAGAGCAGCATCTGAAGGCGAATCGGTATGGGAAGATGCATTCCAGACGCTGAGTAGAGTATTAAGAGAGAAGAAAATTTCACTGGTAACAAAGGAGAGAGTACTGGAATGCTGTATGATGTCTATTCTTCAATGCTAGACAATCTACTCACGGATGAAGAAGAGATTTAAAGCAACCGAAATGTGGTTCTACAGAAGGATTTTTTAGGATGTGCGTTGTGGTACAGTGGATATCGGCTCGGAACGAGAAGCCGGGGAACCGAGTTCGAATTCCAACTGAATCCATTGTATTCACTTACGCGCAAATACCCTTGGGAAAGGTAATAATCCGTCACTACCTTCCAGTTATGGGTTAAATAACAGGACAGATTGAGTTCTATAGCCTTGGCTGGCAACCAGTCTACCGCAGAATGCAATGGCAACCTACTGCGTGATAATCTTCTGCCCAGTCAGTCATGTCTATTTCGAGACATGATCGCCCAAGCGTGTATCACGTATGACACTTAACTGACTGAAGGGTTTGGAGGGTATGAAAACACAGAAGCTATCAGAAAAAACAGCTGAAGTTCCTGGGACATGTAATAAGGAAAGGATGCTTGGAAACTCTGATACTTACAGGTCAGACAAAGGGAAAGAGAGACAGGGGAAAGCAACGCTTAACTTACTTGACGGTCTTGAACAAGTGGATGGCAGAGCTGGTTTTGAGTGAGGTAACAACAAAAAACGTACTAAGTGCCACTGGGGATAGGGAGATGTGGATGGCCATGATCGCCTACATCATGAAGGGACACGGCTCATAGAAAGAGTAATGAACGGCTGAGTAATACCAATCATCCTATTTGTTTATGAATTTTGAACAATTTCTTCACAAACAAAAAAAATAACTTTAGCCAACAGCAATGTTGCTCTACAGAAGGATGCTGAGAATATCACGGAAGAGCAACGAAAACTTTTAATAGAAATGGAACAATATATTTGCTTACACTTTGAATCAAAAGGTAGATTTTAAAATTTGTGGAACGTATAAATAAAAGAAGAGGCTTAGATAACTTGAAAATTTAGGGGATGTTGAAGGCAAGAAAAAAGGGAGTGTCATTAAATAACCTGCCTCACAAGCGTGTGTAAATGGATCGCAGATAATGAAGTCAGAGGGAGAGTAAAAAGCAAATATTACTAAGAGGAAAACAATAGGAAGTTGTGGCTAGCCATGATCTTAAAAGACACAACACATTAAAAAAGATGAATGTGTGTTTTCTATACCTCTGAGATACGATATTATTTACATTATTTACACTGTTCGGACAGTTGACATCATCTTTATTGCCATGTTAACGATGTTTCGGCTGTTGTACACTCCGAACTTCTTCAGTTGCTAGAATTTTCAAATTGAACCTTTTATTTCGATCACTGGCTTATATCATTCTCATTCCGTGTGCGATGCTACTTCCGGATGCCATGCAGTTATCTCCTTGAGAACACCATGGCCCAATAGATATAGGTTAGTTAGTTCCAGTGACTTGAACCAAAGAGTTGTGAGTTCAATATCTGGTTGCTGCAGTGGTGAACAAATAGCTTAGCGAGTTGAGCTAAAGGGAGATAAATGAATGACATTCAGAAGGGGCATTGCACATAGAATGAGAATGATATACTCTAGTGATCAAAAAGGGTTCGGTTCAAAATTTTCTAAAGAAGACTGGAGCGTACAACAACCGAAACGTCCTAAACATGGAAATATAGAAATGAGGGCAACAGTACGAACAGTGGAAATAATGAAGGTGGATAGTGATTAAAGATAATATCTATATTCATCATGTATAACCCTGATGCGGTATGAGAAAGAAATAGATTATATATATATATTGTGTATATTTTTATGTGGAGAGCAAAGCAGCAATCAGACATGTAAGAGAAGCAAGATAAAACACTGCGCATCCGTTGAGCTGCATGAATATTTGGGTGAACCTTGGCTGCGAGGAGTTATACATTTGTAAATTCCAGCAGCTGAAATAAAAAAAAAAAGAAAAAGAAAATTTGTGGTGAAAGAAAACAATCGAAAAAGGCCAACAGGCAAAATCGGAAGAAGCTTCTAAATTAGTATTCTATATGCTTTGTCCTTTCAGGACGTAAGCGATCATGGCCTTCCACGTCTTCCTATCCCTGGTGGCTCTTAGCACGCTTTCTCCAGTAACATCTCGCAGCCCCCGTTCTCTCATCCACCTGCTCAGGCTGTTCAAATATATTATCTGCTGCTTTCTTCTGTCTCTTATTTCCTCTATCTGGCCTGTTAGTATCAGGTTCTCCAAGCCCTACTTCCTCATTGCATGTCCCATGAACTTCAGCTGTCTCTTCCTGATGCTCAGTATTAATTTCCTTTTCGTTTCCATTCTTTCCAACACCTCATCATTGCTCACAAGCTAGATCCATGATATCCGCAACATCCTTCTGTAGAAGCACATTTCAACTGCTTCATGTTTTTTCTTTCATTTTCGAAGATATTGTCCAACATTCACTGCCATAATGTATAGAAATTGGCATGGCCAAAAAATGAGGGATCAGTTTATATACTGATTATAATATAGAATTGATCCCCCATTTTATACTTACATCAAAATTTCTTATAAACAGTTGGCATATATATTCTTCATATATGTTCCCTGTCCTTTCAGGACGTAGGCGATCATGGCATTCAACATCTCCCTATCACTTGTGTCTCTTACCAAGCTTTCTCCTGTAACATCTCACAGCCCCCGTTCTGTCATCCACCTGATCAGGAACCTTTAAATATATTATCCGCTGCTTCCCCACCCCTTCTCTCTCTCTCTCTCTCTCTCTCTCTCTTTCCCTATATCTAGCCTGTTAGTATCAGGTTCTCCAAGCCCTACTTCCTCATTGCAAGTCCCATGAACTTCAGTTGTCTTTTCCTGATGCTTAGTATTAATTTCCTTTTCGTTTCCATTCTTTCCAACACCTCGTCATTGTTCACATGCTCGGTCCACGATATCCGCAGCATGGACCAGTAGTCGTAATAAGGACCAGACCAGCAGCCAGTTTTTCTTCCATGTCTTCCTCCTTGTTAGCGCCGTAATCAGTCTGGCACGAAGAGTTTATCAAACTTCACTCAAGCATAGACACTGAAAGAGAAAGAGTGATGAAACAGCGTGTCTCTAACATTAAAATCACAAACTACATGCTGTTTTATGCCTCTGTTTGTGTACGCTTCTGTTATCAGAAATATCTTTTAGACGACATCTGTATTTAGTTAAGTGTCATACGTGATACGCGCTTTGGGCAATCATGTCTCGAAAAAGACGTGACTGATTGGGCAGAATATTATCCCGCAGTAGGATGCCATTGTTTTTTGCGGTAAACTGGTTGCCGACCAAGGCTATAGTACCCAATCTGTCCTGTTATTTGACTCATAGCTAGAGAGAGAACATATATATTATATTATTAAGTAGTAATTAGTGGGGGATCAGTTTCTTACTTCATAACAATAGAAAACCGATTCCCCACTTTATGACAATGTCTCAAACTATTATATTCAGTCAGTCAGTCAGTTAAGTGCCATATATGATACACGCTTGGGGCGATCATGTCTCGAAAGCGACATGACTGACTGGGCAGAACATTATCCCGCAGTAGGTTGCCATTTCTTTCTGCGGTACTTAACTGACTGACTGAATAGCTGAGTAAAGTATTGCGAGACAGGAAAATTTCGCTAGAAACAAAGAAAAGAATACTGGATTGCTATGTGATGTCAATTCTTCAATATGGCAGTGAAGGCTGGACAATATCATCAAAGATGATGAAAAAAACTTGAAGTAACTGAAATGTTCTACAGTGGGATGCTGCAGATATCATGGATCGAACATGTGAGCAGTGATAAGTGTTAGAGTGGAACATCCTGCCATCCCCGAGAATAGAATACTCTACTTGATAAAAGACGGTAACGGGCGGTACGACCTGGAAAATGTCTTAGGCAAAGGCATTCACTATTTGATAGTCGATTCCGCTCCAACCCTTGGCTTGCTTATTTGTGTATTATTGTTAATTGTACCTTAGTACAATCAATCTGTATTTCTTATTCCTGGTGTGGAGTTCCATTCTTCAACTGATCTTTTTATACTGTATTCCTTTTCGGGATATATCAATGAGGTTTTGTAAAGAATGGAAAATAAAAGAAAATGAATACTGAGCATCAGAAAAAGACAGTTAAAGTTCCTGGTTCATGCAATAAGGAAGGGGGACTTGGAGAACATGATACTAACAGGCCACATAGAAGAAAAAGAGACAGAGGAACACAGCGGATAACATATTTGAAGGGCCTGATCAGGTGGATGACGGAACAGGGGTTGCGTGGAGTAACAGGAGAAAACATATTAAGAGCCACCAGGGATAGGGAGATGCGGAAAGCCATGATCGCCTACGTCCTAAAAGAACAAGGCACACAGAAGAAGAAGAAGAAGAAGAAGAAGAAGAATATTTCTAAATTATTTTCATCTTTTTGGAGGCAAAGTCTTAACCGATCTAATCCTTGGCCTTCATACAACGACTGGTATACTATAATAAAGACTTATATTCCGTAAATTATTCTATAATATTCTCAAAATTATCTTTTAATATCTATAAATTATCTTATAATATTCTAAAAATTATCTTTTAATATCTATAAAATATCTTATAATATCTATAAATTATCTTATAATATTATATATATTGTTATAAATTCAATATTCAAGTGAATTCAATATTTTATAAATTTTTAGGAACATTCTCTACATTTATCTTGTTTTAAACAAGTTTTCTTTCCATATATTCGTCGGTATTTCTTTATGGTTTTAAGCTCAGGTTTGTTGGCCACTAATTTTAAAGCTGAAAATTCTCAAAGAGGGAACAGGAAAAGTGTCTTAATCTAATACGTTTCACTTTATTAAAGTTGTTCAGAGATTTATTTATAAAACACGAAAATTTAATTTTTATTTTTTAAAGAAAGAGATAGTACCTGGAATATTGATTGGGGCTTGATTCCATTAGTCAAATAGGTGCCACGTGCAATAAAGCAATAGATGTTCATTTTAAATGTAAATGCATACATGTGTAGAAACTCTTGACTGCTTATATACATGTGTGCAACGTGAAATAAAGTAATAGACGTCTGTTTTAAATATAAGTGTATATATAGAAACACAGGGGTTTACCAAATACAATGTCTACAAATCAAAAACGTGTACGCAGTGAAAACATCAAGAAATATAAAAATGTGGGCCAATGAACTGAAAAGGGACTTACGTTTTGACAAACGGTCCAACTCTTGTGTATTACATCGAAATGGCGTGGGACATAATTTGGATTTCTCTAATGCTAGTTGAATTAAAAAAAGAACTTCATCTTTTCAGAAAAAATACTTTAAAAACATTAATAGCATTACTACAAACTAGAAAACCCACGTTTAAAAATTTACATCACTTCACCATCTTTTAACAAAGCTATACTCTATGAATTTGTTGTGGGATCTCCCCTTTGTATTAGATAATGGACTCGATTTGAGTGTACATATACTCCTGCCATAGAGAGAATAGCAGAATGAGAGAGAGATCAGTTAGAGTTATCGGAATGTACGGGAACTGATACGTAAGTTACCGAGAGATACCGAAGTTACCCAGAGATTACCGCGTCAGAAGTCAGAATAGCTTTGAGCTATTCAGCTAGAATAATATACACGAATATACTATTTCCAAAGACTTCACTTCAAGACTTGTATATATTAATTTCTTATTAATAGTATTCCTGGATTTACTAACTGGCATTCAAGTTTGTAAGTATATTACCTACTTTTCTATCTCAATATCTGTTTTTGTTGTTCATTATTTTGTGCGGTTCCTCACCCGGAATCCACAACAGAATGCAAATTATATCTACTAATAGATATAAATAGTGTAATAATTGTTCCATATATTATTCTATATAGTTTATAACATTCTTGGGATGCACTATATACTACGTTATAACATTCTTGGGATGCACTATATACTACATTATAACATTCTTGGGATGCACTATATACTACGTTATAACATTCTTGGGATGCACTATATACTACGTTATAACATTCTTGGGATGCACTATATACTACGTTATAACATTCTTGGGATGATGAGAAAGTGGCTGAAGTTGAGCTGCCAGGTTGGGACCGATCACGTTATAAATTCTCCTTTGAAGCTTGAGATGAATGACAGAGGCGCCCGATCAGCATGGTTGAAAGGTTGATTTGTATATGTGCTAGTTGAACTCAAGTAGGAAGAAATTCCTGGTTCGACACAGTGACTTAAATTTCCTAGCAGTTGATTTAGCTATTTTCAATGTAATGGTTTCACCTGAGGTCGGAAGAGAGGGTGAAACCGAGGAGGTGCAATGTATTGCTTTCAGGAAGAATCACTTGGTTCATGCTGATAGGGGGTAAGAGGGACTGCCTGTGGTGGTTGGCAGATAGCATCTTCGTCTTAGAAGCGTTAAAACTTCAAGCCATTTCCTACCCGAGTATACCACAGAGTGGAGGTCCTTCTCGAGAACAGCAGCGAGGTTATCTTTGGCTGCCTCGCCAGATTTATTACTGAGGCGAGTGTAAATGGTAAGTGTCATCAGTGTCATCATAAACCGTCATTGTATCGTTGATAACGATTTCATCCAGTCTCTTTCATCTAGGCCAGTTAAAGATGTCAGCTAATCCTACTCTAGACAAAGTTAAAAGTGCCATGGCAAAGCTCAGTAATCGTAATTCACCAGGAATGGATGGTTTAAGTCCAGAGACATTTTAAAATGTGGTAGGACTTTATTCATGCAGCGTCTCACTAATCTACTTGTTAAGTTGTGGAGAGATGAACATGTTCTGCAAAAGTGGAACGATTCACTTCTGGTTGTGGTCTACAAGGGGTAAAGGTGTAAAGGACGATTGTGGCAACTCCAGAGGCATTGCTTCGCTTTGTGCAGCTGGTAAAGAGTTATGTAAAAGCATGCTTGGTTGTCTTCAGTGCCATGTTACGAATGATTGGTTGGTTGGTTGTTTATGTTTTATGGAATATCAACCTCGGCGTGTCATTTATTGCCAACTAAATTTTATTTATTTATTGCCGGTAATACCTTTTTTCGTTCAACAATTAATTGTTTTTATATAAGTTTTGTGTCTAGTAATACTTTTTTCTTTTCGAGTACCAAGATTCATTGTTTTTTTAAGGGCAGGGTCCCCAAGTCCTGCCATGTTTTTTAACCCATAACTGGAGGGAAGGGACGGATTAATACCTTTTCCCAAGGGTACCAGTGCTTAAGTGAATGCAGGGTATTCAGCTGGAATTCGATCTCGGCTCACCGATTTCTCTTTCCGAGCAGATATCCACTGCACCACAACGCACATCTGTCACTAAACGCTTACGGCACCTGGACTTCACAAACGGTCACCCATCTAAGTACTGACCATGCTCAACGTTGCTTAGCTTCGGTTAGCGAGAGAGAACGGGTGTATTCAACGTGACATTACCGTAATCCTGTTACGAATGAGATTCTCCCAGAGTTTCAATGAATGTTTTGGAGTCGAAGGATTACGTAAAACTAAAAAAAATGAAAAACAGCAAATTTAAAGGTGGTGGTAGTCTTTTTCAGGACCGCCAAAGCATCATTAGAAAATATGAGAAAACACAAAAGATAATCTGCAAGACTAAATTGTCTTTAACGTTTAATACGTGTTATATATATATATATATATATATATATTAGTTTGAACATTAGGTACTCTTATTTGAGTAGGTACTCTTCTTTTTTTTTAAATTAAACTGTATATATGTAATTCTACCGGCCTGATAATGTTTTAAGACATTTTGTTAGGAAAATATGCGTTGTTCCTCAAGGTTCGAACCTACGACCAACCACGACATATGTGAATCCATCAAATTAAAAATTATGTTCAAACAAATAAATTAAATATATGTCGGTTGTTAATCCATTCCCTAAATCTTCCGAACTTTTCATTATATATATATATCTATATCTATATCTTTTTGTTATATATATGTCGGTTGTTCATCCATTTCGTAAATCTTCTGAAATTTTCCTTATATATCTATACATATATCTTTGGCTAACTTAGTGTCCTCAAATAAAAATAGAAAAATAGCAAAACAAACAGTTTGTTAAAAGAACAGTTTTTCCTATGACATCCTTTTTATTTGAACTAACTATTCTTCAGTTGTGCGTTGTGGTGCAGTGTATATCGACTCGAAACGACAAATCAGGGAGCCGATTTCGAATTCCAGTTGAATTACTTGCATTCACTTACGCACAATTAACCTTGGGAAAGGTATTAATCCGTCTCTTTTACCCAGTTATTGTAGGTCAGATTGGTCGGCAATCAGTCTACTGCAGAAAGCAATGGCAACCAACTGCAGGTTAATAATCTACCCAGTCAGTCATATCTCTTTCGAGACATGATCACCCAAGCGTTTATTATCTATGGCATTTGACTGACTGACCCTTTGGCAATATTTATTATTTTAAAAAACGATGACTAAGTGATTTTCTAAGTCCTGCTTAAATGTGAGACTAGTCCGGAATTATGGGGTATCGAGTGATGATCGAACTCACTACCCATTGTAATAAGTTTTAGTAAGAACAGATTATTAACCATTAGGCTACGTCGAGGTACCCAAACAGCGATGATTAGAATTGTAATATAACAAATGAAAGTGAATTTATATAGTTTCCTTAATCCTGAGAATTGACAAAAAAAAATAATAAAAGCTATTTTTATGAGATTGTTTATTTACATTTTATATTGCAATGGCTGAAAAACATTTACTTATTGGAAATGGATTCAAACTTTACAAAATAGTAAATAAAAAGTATTGTTTTATCACAACCAAAAATTTACTGAGCAGAGAAGGACCGTTTATAATGTAATTTTTTGTGTATATTACGTAAATGACTTAATATATTTTAATGTATCTTTTTTTTTATTTTAGGTAGATATAATACTTAAATAAATTAAAATGCCTAGAGGAACTTGTAATAACAATCCAGATAATTTCTGTTACATTTGTGGATGTGTAACAACAAAGGCTTACAAGCGAAAATATTAAATTACGTCAAAAAGCTTTATATTCTAGGGTAATTTTATGCGTAGATTATGAAAATAACACGCATTTTTGCCTATCTGGTATCATTATTTCGTAAATCGTGATTTTTTACATTATTATGTAACTTTTACACCTACACGTAAGTTTCCAAATTACTTGGTGTGGGGAGTTTCAAATATCTTCGGTGTAAAACGGAGAGACAGCACCCGTGAAAGTGGAAATTTTTTATTATATTGACTTTAATACTCTAAGAACACCTTCGCAATTTCAGTGCCTACTTCAAAACGATAATAAAAAAACTTCGCAAATTAGGACAGAATAATCGAAAGTTTTCTATTTACACTATAGAAAATCGTGCTTTTCTATAAGTAGCACATGCATTCTATAGCACTGAGATCTTTTTTCTTCGAGATTTCTTTTACTGTTTCTCTATCTAAACATATTTATAAATGGAACTTTGTCTGTGTGTGTGTGTGTGTGTGTGTGTGTGTGTGTTTGTGTGTATCCATTACCTATAGACTCCGAAACGGCTGAACCGATTTTCTTGAAAATTTACACAGTTGTACTATAAGCGTCTGCGAGTGTCCTTAGCTAGGTTTTGTGTCGAGGTAACCCCGATAAATATCGAAAATCGATAATCGAAAAAATTGGTTTATAGAAGGAGTCTGATTTTGATCAAATTTGATACAATCATAGACAAAGACATAAGAAACGATATTCAGAAGTTTCAAGGTTGCAGTTCTTACAATAGTGCAGAAAGTCGATTATATATATATGTATAAATCGATACCAGGAAATCAAAATTTGACTTATATCTATTCATTTTTCTTTCAGTCGACGGTTTCGCTTTAACTGCCAACGTCCAAAGAGACTGAGTTCCAGGACCATGGATTAGTTTTAAAGCTTTCATTGCACCCGAGCAACGCCGGGTTATACTGCTTGAAATAAATAATTAGAAGTGTATATAGTTATATATATATCAGACATATTTTATAAATAACGCTTGCTTTATTTTCTAACCAGCAATTTTTTTTTTTTCATGTTAACATAGTTTTTCGATAGCAACAATTTACAATGTATTTTCGATATGTATTTGGGACGTGTTTTTTTCATGACTCTGAGAAAGCGATGTTAAGGAAAGTCTCGATTGTTTTTTTTATTATTTTTCATTTTAATAATACATTATTCTTATATTTTTTTGTTTATTATTTTATGATATTTTAGTTATATTATTTCTTTATTTAGAGTATTTAATATACACATTCTATAATTTTTTGTACATGTTTACTTATCTTTAGTCGTGGTATACTTGTATACAATGAATTATTTATATCTAAGCGTAATATTTATTTATCTGTTGTTTTTACGAATGTGGTCGTAATTTTCGAAATTAGAAGAAAGCACTTTTTCCATTTTTAACTATATACAAACAAAGTTTCTTTTATAACATTTAGCATGAATTTTAAATTTATATTATATTGACTCTAAGAACGCATTCGCAATTTCAGTGCCTGCTCCAAAACGAGAGTAAAAAACCTTTCGAAAATTAGGACAGAATAATCGAAAATTTTCTATTTACACTATAGAAAATCGTGCTTTCTCTATAAGTAGCACATGCAATCTATAGCACTGAAATCTTTTTTCTTCCAGATTTTTTTACTGCTTCTTTATAATAAACAGTTAGAAGTGTATATATTTATATATATATATAAATATATATATATATATATATATATATATATCATAAATATTTTATAAATAACGCTTCATTTATTTTCTGACCAGCAAAATTTTTTTTGTTCAAGTTAACATAGTTTTTCAATCGCAAAAATTTACAATATATTTTCGAGATGCATTTAATACTGTTCTTGCTTGAATTACCGACCACTGACAATCCGTTTCTTACTGATTTTAAAGATACACCATGCAGATTTTGTGTTGAACATTTCCGAAATATGTTACAAGTTAAAAATTGCAAAATCTTCTGTCTATTCGGCAATGTTTTTTCTACTAACAACAATAATTAGTTTGCCATTGCAGAATTGATTCACTGCGACTGAGAGGTAAGGACGATGAGTAATGATTTAAGCATAGACATTGTTAAATTGAGATACGGAAAAGCAAAAGTTCAAGTTTAATTATTGTTCCGTTCCACGGCTTAAAAACCCAATATTATTATCTTACCGTATATGTTGTATTTTGAAGAAATCCTACCAGTGATATCATGCCTTACATAATCCGCTACCAACTAGTTAATAAATAGATTGTATATTTTAGCCATATTCTGACATTTGCTTTTTCCCGATATTTTCTATTGTTCGCATCTGTGTATTTATGCAAATTGATGTGTGCAAAGGAATCAATATATTCAAAATTTACACATATCACTCTCCAGCAACCAAAAATTTACTGAGCAGAGAAGGACCGTTTATAATGTAATTTTTTGTGTATATTACGTAAATGACTTAATATATTTTAATGCATATTTTTTTTTATTTTAGGGAGATATAATACTAATTTCTGTTACATTTGTGGATGTGTAACAACAAAGGCTTACAAGCGAAAATATTAAATTACGTCAAAAAGCTTTATAGACTATATTTCGAAATTGAAGTGGGAGATCAAAACAAGAAATGGGCACAACATATATGCTGTTCATTTTGTTTCCTTGTTCTATTGAAATGGGTCAATGGTTCTGGAAAAAACCTGAAATTCGGTGTTCCGATGGTCTGGAGAAAGCCGCAAAATCACACTGAAGATTGTTATTTCTGTTTTACTAATGGACAAGGTAAATATATATTAACCTCAAATTTTTAATTAAATTCTAGTTTTACCCTTAGTCTCAGCACTCATTAACCTTCTAAATAAAGTAAAATGGTATTCATGGGCTATTTTTATTTCAGGTATCACGGAAAAGCTAAATGATCTGTCGAATACCCAAATCTTAGATCGGCAATCGATCCTATGCCACATTCTGAAGAAATTCCTGTACCACCAAGACCAAAGATTGGAGATTTATGTGAATTTTGCGATTCCGAACATTCAAAACCAGAAGACGCATCTTCATCTAAGCAGGATGAATCTTTAGAAATGGAAGCTTCAAAGTCAGAATCAAGTCTCTTCACCAAAACCGAGTTAAATAATCTCGTGAGAGATCTCAATTTAACAAAATACCAGAGTGAAATGTTAGCTTCACGGCTACAAGAAAAGAATATGTTGCCTAAAGATGTTTGAATAATCAAGTTCAGATCGGGTTCTGATGACTTTGTACATAGATTTTCTTTAGAAAACAATTTGTCATATTGTAATTACAGTGTTGGACTGTTCATGGATTTGAATTTGAGCTACGACCCTACTGAATGGAGACTGTTTATTGATTCTTCACTTTACAGTACAAAAGCTGTACTTCTGCATAATGGAAACGCCCTACCATCGATTCCAGTTGCCCATTCGGTGGTTTTACGAGAGAATTACGAAAATTTGGCATTTATTCTAGAAAAGATAAAGTACGGAGAGCATAAATGGCAAATCTGTTGTGATTTAAAAGTGGTTGCAATTGGACTTCAGTTAGGTTTCCCAAAATATATGTGCTTCTTATGCAAATGGGATAGTCGCGCTAAAAAAGAACATTACATACGTTGAGAATGGGAACCCAGAGACGGTACGCCAGGCGCTCATAACGTCATACGAGAACCACTAGTGGAAAAAGAAAAAATATTCTCCCTCCCTTGCATATTAAATTAGGGTTAATCAAGCAATTTGTAAAGGCCCTAGACAACGATAAACCTGCTTTTAAGTATCTGAGAGGAAAGTTTCCCAAAGTAAGTGATGAAAAAGTAAACGAAGGTGTATTTGTTGGTCCACAGATTAGAAAACTTATGCTTGACGACGCTTTTGATGATACTATGACTGAACTGGAACTAGCAGCATAGGTTAGCGTCAAGAGAGTATGCAATATCTTTTTGGTAAGGCATAAGTCTGCGGATTATGAAGTTTTAGTGGCTGATTTAATTAAATCGTATCAGAGACTGAGATGTAACTTGTCGCTAAAGCTCCATTTTTTTATTCACTCCCATCTCTCATTTTTTCCAGAAAATCCATTAGATCTAAGCGATGAACACGGTGGACGATTCCACCAAGACATAAATGCAATGAAAACTCGTTACAAAGGAAAGTGGAGCCCAGCTGTGTTGGCAGATTTTTTCTTAAGTCTACAACGTGATGAACCTGGTAGCAAGCATAAGAAGAATCCTTAGTACCGATAAACATAACTTAAAGTTTAGATTTGTTTCGTGTGTCTTTTTCTTGCAATTTAAGTTAATTTTACATGTGAAATTGTAAAAATAAATAGCTAAAATAGTGTATTTTCTTTTCAAATCTAAATATAGTAGAATATATTTGTAAAATATTGTAAACAATCATTAAAATTATACAGTTGTATATTTTTGTAAAATATGGTAAACAAACATTAAAATTATACAGTTGTATATTTTTATAAAATATGGTAAACAAACATTAAAATTATACAGTTGTATATTTTTGTAAAATATGGTAAATAAACATTAAAATTATACAGTTGTATATTTTTGTAAAATATGGTAAACAAACATTAAAATTATACAGTTGTATATTTTTGTAAAATATGATAAACAAACATTAAAATTATACAGTTGTATATTTTTGTAAAATATGGTAAACAAACATTAAAATTATACTGTTGTATATTTTTGTAAAATATGGTAAACAAACATTAAAATTATACAGTTGTATATTTTTGTAAAATATGGTAAACAAACATTTTAATTTAAAATCACATAAATTAAGTGAAACTGTAGTATTTGGTCTAAAAAGCCTTACTTTACGAAAAAATATAATTTTTTTTTGTATGCGATTTTCAAACAACTGAGACCCGATAGAGAAAAACGGTTTGCAGATTCGGAATCAGCGCACCCTAATTACTAAAAATCACCTACAAATAGACTAGTAATTTTTTGAAAGTTAAAATTGTTCGACAGTGTTATCACAGATTTGAAAACTTATGCTTGAAGACGCTTTTGATGATACTATGACTGAACTGGAACTAGCAGCATGGGTGAGCTTCAAGAGAGTATGCAATAATTTTTGGGGAAATTCACCTTCATCATATGTTTAGGATTAATTACAATTCTAATCATTGATTTTTAAAACAGTAAACATTGCCGAGGGAGTGAAGATAGTTGAAATAAAAGCGGTGTCCCGGAAATAAAAAACATCTTTTAAGTAATTCAGGGTTTTTTTTTGTTTGTTTGTTTTTTTGTTTTTGTTTTTTTTTGTTTTGCGAGCGCAGAAAATCAAAAAATCAAATGTGCCGTTTGGTTGATGACCATTTCTAAATTCGTTTTCTAATAGAATTCGAATTATGTAACATGTATTCTTTTTGCGACAATCATTTTACAAATTTTCAGTTAAGAATCGCAAATTTAATTTTAATTTCGATCGATGAAAGCCAGTTTTCGCTTTTCGGACATTCATCTAAGCCAGTTAGTCAAGTGCCTATAGTGTTACACGCCTGGGTGATCAAGTCTCGAAAAAAACATGACTGTCTAGGCAGAAGTTTTTCCCGCAGTAGATTGCTATTTCTTTCTGCCCTTAGACTATTTGAACATTTAACCAGTACGGAGTTAATGCCTTTCTCAAGGGTATCTGCGCGTCAGTGTACAAAGCGAATTCGACTAGAATTCGAACGCGGCTCTCCGAGTTCTCGTTCCAAGCCGATAATCACTGCATCACAACGCACACCTCTGATAAAAAAAAAATCATTTATTGAATTTTGTTTTAATTTCCGGGATATCATAATCTGAATGAGATATTCTAATAATATTTTGATAATATTTTATCATGACAAATTTTTCATTTGGAAAAATTTTCATCTTTATTGTAATTTATATTTTAATTCCCCCTAGAATGGTTGCCATAGAGTCTGTCGTACTATTAAACCTATAGCGAGAAAAAGAGGTCGATTCCCACCTTTACCACGGATATTTGTGCAAAAGCGAACGTAAAGAAATCGAACTCTGTCCGACTATTTCTTTTTCCGAGTCGCAACACTACCTGCACATCCAAACATTGGTGGTCGGTTAGCTCATCTTGCTAAAACGTCTCTCTAATAATACTAATGTCGAAGGTTCGATCCCTATGGTGAAACAGACTTCTAGATATATTTTTTTACGTTTATACTTACAAGAAATTATGTGTTGAACTTTAAAAAAAATTAATTTACGCATTACGTGTATTAATTATTTAGTCATTTTCATGTATTTTTTCACTTCCTGACACTCCCTATAACCTGTCACTCTTTCTCATAACTTTTCTCTTATGTAACACCCAGCAAAACAGTGGCAGTAAAATGCCTTGCTTCAGGCGATATGATTATGAGAAAAAATTGTATGCATTTATATTTCAGAGAATGTAACTAAATCTAAAAGACATGCATGTGTAGCTAATCAGTATTTCATCGACTGATTGATTCGTTTTCTACGACTTATCAACAGACAAGAAATTCTTCCTGACACCCCCTATAACATGTCACTCTTTCTCATAACTTTCCTCCTATGTAACCCCCTGCAAAACAGTTACAGCAAAATGACTTGCTTAGGGCGATATGATTATTAGAAAAAATATCAACTGATCTTAATGCAAATGACACTTTTTATCAGACCTTTACTTTTAGGACATGCCATACCACTTCCACGAAGCCGAATCATCTTTATTTTCCCCGTATCCCAAATGCAAGAAGAAAGTTCAACTCAGATTTTTTCTTATACCCTCTACTTTTGGAAACAGCCTCAGTTGTTATTTATCCCCCTTATCCTCATATTTTCTACTTCCAACATCCTATTCTTCCATTTACATTAAAGCCCTCCCCTAACATAACCATTAGACAGTAATCCTTTACCTTGAGCGGATCTTGGCCATTGTTTGAAGTGAAATTTAGTATTTACTCAGTACAAAAGAAAGGTTTTCTCACCATTTAACTCAGCTTAGATCCAATTTCTCACCTATTGTCCGGTTTAGACAGGCACTTACTGTTTCGTAAATGAAAGAAATATTTACCAAAATGAATATGTTTAACTGGTTTTGGATTCAATCTGTTCGACTTTTACTTCTAACTTAGCAGAAAGAACTTCTAATCAGAATTTTTAAAAAATCTGTCATTTGTAAGATTTCAAACTCGAATTGACAAGTAAAACCGTTGTCATTGCTGTGACGCTTATGCAGTGCAAATAAGGCTTTTAGCTTTTCTTTCTTAAAATATTAATTAAAATTTTTAAAAAATGAAGCAACAACTATTAATGTTATCTCAGTTGCTTAAATTCTCGTAAGCTGATGACGATTTCACACTAAATTAATCCCAGATTCTTTTTCAAACTATTCACTAAAAGTTTTGGGTGATTAGCGTTATCAAAAACTTAGAAACACTGTTCGTCAGTTATGACTCGTAAAATTTACAGAAACGTGAAATTTCTCCCCGTTGAACTAAACAAATCTATTTATTTCCCCTCCAACGAAAACGAACTAATACAACTAATATAAACAGAAAAGCACAGCAAATAATAATGGAGATCAGAAATGATGTTTTGTATATTCGAGACTTGCTGTCACTCGGCGGTGATAATAATTTAAATATGCGGTGAATAGGAAAATACATAGAATATATTTTGTTGAATACGGATAAAGTAGATTTTCTTTTTATAATCATATCGCCACAAGCAAGGCATTTTACTGCCACTGTTTTGCCGGGGGTTACATAAGAGGAAAGTTATGAAAAAGAGTGACACGTTGTCAGAAAGTGAGTAAGAGAAGGATGAGAATACTGATGAGAGTGGAGTGGACAGAGAAAAGAGCATGAGAGAGAGAGAGAGAGAGAGAGGATGCAGGTTAGTGAGATAGGAGATGACTACTGAATTTACATTTAAATTCGTGGAGATTATAGCTATAGGGAAAGCAAGTAAATGGAAGGGAATTCCACAGACGGGAAGTGCGAGAAAAGAAGCTGTTGGAGTAGAATTTGCGTTTACATTTTATTGGTTTCACAGTAAAAGGGTGGGACCTAGTTGCTAATCTTGTGGCTCGAATAAATTTATATATAGGAGGCACCAGTGAGCTAAGTTCATCGGAGCAGAAGCCGTGAAAGTATTTGTAGAAGAGACTGAGGGAAGCCACATTGCGCCATAGGAGATAGGAGATGACTACTGAATTTACATTTAAATTCGTGGAGATTATAGCTATAGGGAAAGCAAGTAAATGGAAGGGAATTCCACAGACGGGAAGTGCGAGAAAAGAAGCTGTTGGAGTAGAATTTGCGTTTACATTTTATTGGTTTCACAGTAAAAGGGTGGGACCTAGTTGCTAATCTTGTGGCTCGAATAAATTTATATATAGGAGGCACCAGTGAGCTAAGTTCATCGGAGCAGAAGCCGTGAAAGTATTTGTAGAAGAGACTGAGGGAAGCCACATTGCGCCAGTGAGAACGTGACTATATTCGAGCTGCCAAGTCGGGATCTATAACAGATTCTCCTTTGGATCTTGTCAAGGATACCCAGGTGGATAGCCGGAGCACCCGACCAGATATGGCAGTAGTATTCAATACACGGGCGGATGGTAAATATTGACATGTTTCGAGTAAAACAGTTCGAAGTTCTAGTTCAGTTTTTAAATCTTTTGTGATATTTATTTTGATTGGTTGTGTACATTTCACATATAGAATAGGGTTAGTGTTATTCCAAATTATATATATATATATATATATATATATGTATGTATTTAAAAGGGTTGCTAGCAAATATGCACACGCACATAGACACACGCACACATATACATAAATATAATATATTTGCATTCATATTAATAGATAAATACTTCATGCAAAATCTTTATCTTCCTCTATATATGTGTAGGTGCATGTGTGTGTAATTACATATATATATATATATATATATGTGTGTGTGTGTGTGTGTGTGTGTGTGTGTTTGCGTTTATGCATTTTTATATATGCATGTATCTATTACTAATGTGCATGTTCATGTATATATATGTTTAATGAATGTGTATTTGGGTATCAACCTTTCATTTAAACATGTATATATATATATATATATATATATATATCAGCATGCAGTGTGGGTATAGAAGAATCCAAAGGAGTCTCCCGTACATACAGTAGTAGGATAACTCTCTAAGAGAGCTCTAAGTACATATGCATATAAATACATCGAGAGCAAATAAAAGAAAAACTAAGACAGACATGTTATTTCATGGTGAATCGGTTGTATGGCCTATTTCATGCGAACCATCGTCAGCTTCCATCTTTATTTTGCAAATATTTATTGTTACATTCGTGTATAATCTTTTGCAAAATAAAGACAGTGCACAAAATAAAGACCAGTGCACATTTGTATTAAAAGTGTTCAATAAAATTATATTTAGAACTTTTCAATATTTTCCATTTCAAAACGAGTTATTACGCTACGTAGGTTTCTACCATGAGTGGTGTCTTCAGTCGATTTTTGATAGCTGATTTTACCGTTTACCGTGTTTCTTTTTAAGAATGTATATATATATGAATATATGTACATATATATAAAGTTTTTAATTATACGGAATCGGATATAATGTTGAATAGTATATTCTCGGGAAACGTAGTACAAAGGTAAACGTGGACTGGAGAGTACTTCCTCTCGCAGGCATCCTGACTCACTCATTCACTCACTCTGCGACTACTGCTAAGTGACTCCTCAGTGTCCCTCACTCAGAGTTGGTAGACATATTATAAATGTGTGGAAGAGTCCATTTGTAGGTAGACCCCTACCATAAATATATTTTTATATATAAATTCTTTAGAAATATATATATATATATATATATATATTCCCAAAGACTTTATATAAAAATAACGTTTGAAGTAACAACAATGAAAATAATACTATGTATAAGGGAGATGGCTACATATTAATATATTTATATAGTAACTATATTTTTTATATGTCTATAAATATTTATTCATCTTTATATGTGTGTATATCTGTATCTATATCTATCTAGACAAACGAAAATATACATAAACACACAGACTAGTTTTCATCTTATTACTTCAGTCCTCGATAGTTGATAGTATGACTGTAGAGTGTCAATATTGCCACCAAAACGTCATATTTTTTTTATTGTTCCGCAATGCATTTTGGTAAAATTATATCTGACAAAAAAGGTGTGTCCAACGCAAAATTAAATAAGTGACGAGCCTCTCTACGACCGGACTATTACTGAGGTCATCCAACAAATTCCATAGCAGATAGTTAACTTCCTCTATAAAAAGAGTAGATAGACTAAACTATCGCCCGGTTCACACCCCACCCACGTCTATTGAACAGGTGAAGAGGCTCATCTCTTGTTTCCTGTTTAGGATGTGGTTTCCGGCTTTCCCTTTTCCAATCTTTTTACTCTTACGTAGCCCCCTGCGCATCAGTGGCGCTATCGCCTTGCTTGCGGTGATATGATTAAAAAAAAAGAAAAAGGTTATTACATGAGGTGAATCTTTTGTACTTCTCACGAAAATAACTGTGACACATTACTTACACATTTCACACACACACTTATATATATATATATATATATATATATATATATATATTACGGAAATTAACTTCCAAAACAATAATTTAAATCAGTGCTGGTTATATAAAATATTGAGCTGTGAATATTTATTTATTATAAATTATATTTTAGAGCATGTACATAATTATTCTATATATATCCGCTACAAAGATACGTTCGTTTCGACATCGAAACTTCAATGTCTCATCAGGCCTATTCGTAGCGTAGTATGTTCTAAAATAAAACTAATAATATATATATATATATACATATATATATATATATATATATATATATATATATTATACTTTATGTACAAACTACAATCTGCCATAAAATTGTACATTTTGGTTTCGACATTGAAAGAACAATGTCTCATGAGGTAGTAAATAATGATGGTAACAATTATTTTCATCATTATTAACTACATGATGTGACATTGTTCTTTTAATGTTGAAACAAACTGTACAATTTTATAGTAAATTGTAGATTGTACATGTTTCAAAGTATAATTTATAAAAACATTTTCATTGCTCTATTTTTATACTGACCACGGTTTTAAAATAATGTTTAAACGTTGCAAATATTCTCTTCGTTCCTTATTCATTTGTATATATATATATATATATATATATATATATATATATATAATCTATTTGTTTGAGCATTATTTTCAGTAAATATTGTATTTGAGTAGGTATTCTTTTTTTAATTACACGATATATTTATATATGTAACTCTACCGTCCTGATAATATTTTAAGACATTTTGTTAGGAAAATATGCGTTGTTCGTCAAGATTAGAACCTACGACCCATAACGACATATGTGAATCCATCAAATTAAAAATAATGTTCAAACAAATAAATTAAATATATGTCGGTTGTTAATCTATTCCCTAAATCTTCCGAACTTTTCATTATATATATCTATATCTATATCTTTTTTGTTGTATATATGTATGTATGTATTTTGGTGTATGTATGTATGCATGTGTATTTTTATGACAAGTTTTATTATATTAATGTCACAAGGTAATTGTGTTTAATTTTTACGGAATTTTTTCCAATATTCTTAGTTATTGCACGTTTATTTAAGCAGTCAAAATTCAAAAACTTTCATTCAAGGCCTTTCGATCGTCTCTGTCATCATCAGAAACGTATACAAACTAACTGAAACAATTTTTTCCAGTTTATCTCAAAATTTGTACCGGATACACAAAAAACATTGAAAATTGGAAAAAAATGTAATCAAGAATTAAAGAAACAGAATAGCATCCCGTAAGTTTGGCTCCAAAGACTACTGGACGCTCTGTAAACGCGTGCTGAACAGTAGTAAGCCCTCAATTCCCCCTCTAATCAACGAATTTGAGGTTCTCACCTCTTCAACAGACAAGGCTGAGTGGTTCGCTCGCGCATTCTCCACTAACCTCGACACTGGACTCGTCTGGAGTATCTGTACCCGACTTCTTTCTCCGAACCCAGGCCCAACTGACTGACATACTAATTATTCTCTCGGTGATCTCCAAAATAATTTCTAAGCTTGACCCGTATAAGGCAAGCGGTGGCGACAGAATACCCATCATTGTCATCTGTCCTCTCTAAACTCTATAACTACTGCTTTTCTGCTTCTTGCTTTCCTGCCTGCTGGAAATCCTCCTCCGTGGTTCCTATATATAAAAACATTGGAGAACCCTCTGAATCCGCTAATTATCGCCCTATCAGCCTCCTACTGATCTTTGACAATGTGTTAGAAGCCATCATCAACGTCGAGGTGGTACAACACCTCACAGCCCACAGACTCTTCTCGGATAAACAGTATGGCTTGCGCTTCACCAGGTCTACTGCTAATATGATCACGACCATCACTGAGTAAATACACCAGGCCCTCGACAAAAAAGATGAAGCCCGAACTGTGGCCCTTGATATCTTCAAAGCGTTTGACAGAGTCTGGCATTCTGGCCTTCTAGGCAAGCTGCAGGGCTATGGTATAACTGGACAATTGTTTGACCTAATCCAGTCCTTCCTTTCAAACCGTACAATGAGGGTAGTATTGAACGGACAAGCCTCCCAATACTATCACATGAAAGCGGGAGTTCCTCAAGGCTCTATTCTAGGTCCCACGCTTTTCCTTATCTATATTAAGGATCTCGCTGATGTAATAAGATTCCAAGTGGGCATATATGCTGACGACACTACGGTTTACTCTCGTTTTGATCCAAACTTTAACGAGGCTGACAAAGCAAATCTCGCTGCCGAGCTTGAAAAGGACTCCAATCCGTGGTGGAGTGGGGTAAGAAATGGCTCGTTAAATTTAATGCTTCCAAAACGAAGCTGTTATCTAATAACCACCACAGACAATAGTTCCTCCTGCCCATTAACATGGATCTCTGAAAGTAAAACGCTGCGTCTTTTCCGATTAACTCTCATGTCAGACGTCAAGTTAAAAAAAATATATAAAATCCATAGCTAAATCCGCTGCTAAGAAAGTCGATTCTCTGTATAGGGCCAGGAAGTTTGTCCCGTCCGAAACAATCCTGCACATATACAAATCTACCATCCGCCCGTGCATTGAATATTGCTGCCATATCTGGGCGGGTGCTTCTGCTATCCACCTAGGTGTCCTCGACGAAATCCAACGGAGAATCTGTAATCTGATCGATCCCAACTTGGCAGCTAGGATACAGTCGCTTTCTCACCGATGCAGTGTAGCTTCCCTGTGACTCTTCTACAAATACTTTCACGGCTTCTTCTCCGATGAACTTAGCTCACTGTTACCTCCTATATATGAATTTACTCGAACCACAAGATTAGCAACTAGGTCCCACCCTTATACTGTGAAACCAATAAATTGTAAACGCAAATTCTTCTCTAACAGCTTCTTTTCTCGCACTTCCCGTCTGTGGAATTCCCTTCCGCATACTTGCTTTATCGACAGCTATAATCTCCAAGAATTTAAATGTAAAGTCAATAGTCATCTCCTATCTCACTAGCCTACATTCTCTCTCTCATGCTTTTTCTTCGTCCACACCACTCTCATCAGTATTCTTTTCCTTCTCCTACTTTCTTCCTGACACCCCGTGCAACCTCTCATTCCTTCTCATAACATTCCTCCTATGTAATCCGCTGCACAACAGTGGCAGTAAAATGCCTTCCTTGGGGCGACAAGATTATAAAAGAATACAAAACACAATTCAACAAATCAACGCAGACACAGCGAAATTCGCGGAAAAATATAATATTAAGGACAGGATAGGAAAAATAACAATAAAAAATGCATACATCCTCCTAAAAGACCACAAGGCCAACTTCCCCAATAATCTGCAAACTAGACTAATAAACCCATCAAAAACGGAACTCGGAATCATATCTGGAAATATAGTAAGAAACATCACCATCCAACTACAAAGGAAATTCCAATACAACCTCTGGGAGAACTCCACTAACACAATCGAATGGTTCAGAGATATTAAGGATAAGAATAAGGCCACTTTCATCCAGTTCGACATCATCGAGTTCTATCCCTCCATCAACAGGAGCCTTTTGATGGAGAGTATAAGATTCGCAAAAGAACATATCGAAATAACACAGGAACAGATAGACATCATTATAGCGTGTAGAAAATCCATACTAAAGGATAAAGACACAACTTGGATAAAAAGTGGGGTAGATAACTTTGACGTCCCGATGGGAGGTTATGATTCAGCACAAATAGCAGACTTGATAGGGATCTACATAATTAACTCACTAGTTAAGATAATTAAACCAACGCAGATAGGATTATATCGGGATGATGGGCTGATTATAATACCTAATAGCAATGGCCCACTGGCATCTAAGATACAGAAATTAATAATCAAAGCAATGAACTCCCTAGGATTAAAGATAGATATCTCTGCGAACTTAAAAATAGTGAACTATCTAGATGTAACACTTAACCTAACGAACAACACCCATAAACCTTTCAACAAGAATAAGCAAGCACCCACATACATTAACGTAAGTTCAAACCACCCAAAGTCGATAGTTAATCAAATCCCGAAGGCTGTTAACACTAGAATTAGCAAATTATCTTCCAATGAAAAAATATTCAAAGAAAATTGTAAGATTTACAATGAAGCACTAGAAAGAAGCGGCTTCAAACATAAACTTGAGTACAAGAATAGGAATATAACAAACGAGAAAAGCATAGCAGACAGAATTAGAGAAGTGGAAAAAGTAACAACCAGCAATAGTAATATGAGAAATGTAAACAACAATAATAATGAGGCAGATAGAGACATAGAAGGAAATAACCCAAAAACAAATAACTCGAGCGGAAACAAAGGGAAAAAGTATAATAGAAACAAACCTAGAAAAAGAAGAATAATCTGGTTCAACCCCCCTTTTGCAAGCTCCTAAAAATAAACCTAGGAAAACACTTCATAAAATTATTAGATAAACACTTTATACCCAGCAACCCACTAAGTAAGATTTTCAACAGGATGACTGTAAAACTAAGTTACTCCTGTACAAATAATGTAGGAAAAATAATTAAGTCACATAACGAAAAAACATTAAGGAAACTTAACGAAAACAAACTACCTCCGACAACCCCATGCAACTGTAGAATAAAAGAAAGATGCCCAGTAAACGGGAAATGTAACATAGGAAATGTAGTATATAAAGCAACGATATTCCCTGAAGAGAATAAAAAAGAGGAAAAAATATATATAGGTATATCAGCCGGAAAATGGAAACAACGCCTATATTGCCACAGGCATTCCTTCAGCAACCCTTCCCTAAGAAACCAAACCGCCTTATCGAAACGATTTTGGGCACTGAAGGAGAAAGGAATGACCCCACAAATAAGATGGGAAATTATCAAGAGAGCATTCGCTACACCTAGTTTCAGAAATAGATGCAACTTATGCCTAGAGGAGAAGATCCAAATAATAGGACACGCAGACAAAGGCCAACTCTTGAACCAGAGATGCGAATTAATATACAAGTGCAGACACAGAAACCGGTACAAACTACCATAATACGGAAAAAAGAAAAAATGGACTTACCACCACATGACCACAGAAACACCAGGGAAATACAAACCCCCTAAATTGCCCATCAGGACTCCGGAAAGTCGGAAGGGCACCCGAACTAAAATTAGAAACATTATAACTGTTATGAGGTCATGCAAGGGCCAAAATTGGTACCTAGACCCTAGGACGGGTTGTGAATTTTGATTGGATTTATTTAAATTAATTTTATTTTAATTTTATTTTATTTTTATTTTAATTTTATTTGTATTTCTATTTTAATTTATTTTATTTATTTGATTTTATTTTATTTGATTTTATTGGATTTAATTTATTTGATTTTATTTTATTTGATTTTATTTGATTTGATTTTATTTGATTTTATTTGATTTAATTCATATTACTTAAATTATGTGGGTGAACTTATTTTATTTAATTTATTTTATTTTATTTTATTTTATTGATTTAAATTTGGATTCTTCATTACCTAAATGTTAATTCTATTAATGTTATTCATTAATATGGTATTATAATTGTCGATTATAAATTACTTTAAAATTTGGAAAGTTATATCTAAAGGAGAAAAACTTTCCAAAAAATTTAATTGAATTAATCTTAAATTTAATTAATTTAATTTAATTTAATTTAATTTAATTTGTAGAAATATATCTTTTAGAGAAATATATTTTATGTAATATTTCGTAAATTAAATTTAGAGTTACCTTATAAATTATCTTCTAATAATATTTAATATATTAACATTGGCTTATATTTTGTAAATTTATATTATATAAAATTTAATTTACTTTCTAGCCTATATTCTTAATACACGTATTTCTCTTAAATTTTGATGATTCACTTGTAGGGTTATAAATTTTATTTAAATTTAAATTAGGATCTATTAGATGGCAAGGATTGACTTATTAATATCAATTTAGCAAAAATTGGATGGACTAGGATTGACGCCCAGATAGTATAAATTGCAAAACTAATAAAATTACCTTTTTAGATGTGAAGTAAGATAAGATAAGATAGCTGGAACTACTCAATTCAGCCATTGGAGTTACAATAAGGGAAACCGAGACAATATCTAAACTGGGAAAGAACACAAAATTTAGCCTACTACTATCATGGAGAGGTAATGGTGATAAAAAAGAAGTAAGAAATGAAAGATCATAGAAAGGCCCTAACATGAGTGTCACCAGAATTAGGTTATTACCATAAGTGGAAAACGGGGACTGATGCTGTTATTAATATTATTATTATGAAGATTGTTATTAATATTATTATGAAAATTAATATTAATATTATTATGAAGATTAATATTAATATTATTATGAAGATTATTATTATCATTAGTAGGAAAAATAATATTATTATTATTATGATTATTATCATTAGTGGCAAAGAGGCATCCTTGTAATATGGGGGACGAATTACTAGCGAGATTAGTAGGTGAAATATCAGTAGATCTAGGATGGGTACTGAATTTAAACAATATCGTCAAACAATTTTAACTGCGAACTAACACAAATGGGACAACCTGAGAATTTAGTAGGATCTAACGTAAAGGAAAAAACCTAAGTTAATTGATCCGGTTTACTTGAACCAGATGGATTTAGTGCATACAAAGAAGGGGAAGCCTCAATAACATAACATAGTTGGATACTGAAACAGTAATAAGAAACGGATAGCACAGATATCTGACGGAACTAACGAAGCTGATTGAAACAACGAACTAAGGAATGACCCTCTATCTAATCAATAGGAATGGATATACGGAAACCAAATAAAGAAAAATTAAATAAATAAAGGAAGATTGAGCATATGTAGGTTTAGAAGGAGAGGTTGAAACTACCTAAATGGAAGGGAAGAAAATCTAAAGTGGAAGGGAGTGGATAGAAGTAGACACCAAGTCTGAAAAATGGTCTCTAGTGAAGACAGATAAGAGGAGGTGCGAAAATTAGCATACTAGTGGGATAAGATGGGAAGAACGGGGGAGTAAATAAATATTAATAAAACAGGAAAGTTAGCAGGAGGGGTAGTAGGAAAGAAGATAGGACTGCTGGTAACCAACGACACCTATCGGAATGGAAGTTCAAGGAATTTAGATATAACAAGGATATAATCTAGTCTTGCAACAAATAGAATGGAATTATCTTATCAACAATTGAGTAAAGGAAATAAATAATAGCCTTAACTTAATCTAATTTAACTTATCACAGAGCTAGGAAAATAAAAATAAAATTTTGGCTTAGAAAATTGGAATTATGATTTGATGTATAAATTTGCTGGTGACATTAGTCACGTGTTGTTTTGTTTGTATTAAACTTCTCCTCCCACTATATCCCGACAAATGGAAACGGAAATACTTATTATAGTGGGCTATCCTATGTTGCCTCCCTCTCCGCCTGGCCTTGACTGAACTTTCATTCCGTAGTAATACGACATGAAACAAGTCGAATAGGGCCTTCCGTCTGATGAAGTCGGTGATTGTTGGCAACAACAATTATTGACTGAAATAAATTTATTACGGAAATATGACCGGTGTTTAAAGTTTTTCTTAAAAGAAAACAGAATATATATATATATATATATATATATATATATATTCTATTTTTAAACGAGGTATTACGCGACCTAGGTTTCTACCATGAGTGTTGTCTTCAGATGATTTGCAATAAATTATGATAATCGCCTGAAGACACCACTCATAGTAGAATCCTAGGTCACGTAATATCTTGTTTAAATATAGAACATTTAAAAAGTTCTACAACATAATTGTATTGAACACATTTTAATACAAATGTGCACTGGTCTAATCTTATTATGACCAAAATCTAAGTAATCAATCAATCAATCAATCAATCTATATATATATATATATATATATATATATATATATATATATATATATATTGTTATGTGTTAGGAGATGTAACAAAAAAAAACTGATTTACCAAAACACACAAATATTTGATTTCCCTCCCACCTCCCAAAAATCACAAAATAACATATATACAAAGATGCAAATGAAGCATTCAAACAGAAAACGTAGAGGTCTAGTTCTACTGGTGAATTGAAGTGTTACGAAGGAGAAGAAGAAAGTGGGAGACATGTATTTTTAACACGCTAGGGCTAAGTGCTATTACTGGAAATTCACAAATATATGTATGTATAGAATAATTTTTTGTTTGGTCAATGAAAATATTCAATAAACTCTATTTACCAATTTAGTTGCAGGAGGTCGTCTGTTTGGGTTTTTGTTGGTCGGTAACTTTTCATAGATATTCTTTTGATTGGATATAACAATCCACGAATCAAAAGCCGGAGTTGAGAATACCAGAAATTCCTTTTTTACAACTGACAACTCTCTTCAAAAAAACATTTTTATAGGTGCTAGCACCTAATTAGCATATTTCTCGAATCATCTAGATCTTTCTCGAATAATCTAATCTTTCTCGAATACACTGGAAGGATCTAGAAACTTCCAAACGTTCTATTTCTAATTTCTCTATTTTGCAACTACGCCATGAATGAAAATATTTTTGTATTAACAAGTCGGACTCAGTAGAATCCCATATCATAAATTTTAACCTTTTTGTTGGCTTTACTGATATTTTTTATATAGAAATGCATCCTCGTAACAATATATATATATATATATATATATATATATATATATATATATATATTATTATTATTATTATTATTATTATTATTATTATTACTATATATAGCAATGTATATATATATTATTACTTTGAATATGTACATACTGTAGTATGTACATATTCTAAAGTGATAATATATATTTATATATATATATTACTATATATAGTAATAATATATATATATATATATATATATATATATATAGCTACTAAAAGAATGTATATTTTGTTTTGACATTGAAGGAACAATGTTTCATCAGTTAGTTAATAATGATGGTAATAAACATTTTATTGAAAAACAAAATATATAACACCACTTTTTTCATTTTTTGAAATATATTTTGTATGAGGTAAAAAGATATTTAAAAGGGGGGAAAAGAAAGAGGGAAGAAAAGATCATAAAATAAGAGGAAAACTCAAAAAAAGAAAAAGAAAGAGGATAGGCAAAGCTATAGAGGAAATAGAAAGTAAAACGGAAAGTAATTGAAAAAGTATAGAGAGGAAAGAGCCAAGGGAAACGGCTAAGAAAAAGAATTTTTAAATTTTTGCCGAAAGTGAATTGCAGACTGATATTGATATCGGTTACACTGTGGCCGGGCTCAAATATTTCTGGCATTTAAAAAATTTATACTTCTATGAAGGAAAGGAAAAGAAAGAGTTCAATGAAAGGTACAACAGATGTAGAAAGTGAAGAGGAAAATAAAAACAAAAATGTATAGAGAGAAGAAAGGGAGAGGCAAAAGAAACGGCTAAGAGAGAGAAATTATATATTTTGGCCGGATGTGAATTGCAAACAGATACAGACATCAGTTAACATTGTTTCGAGTTAAATCCTTTGGAATTTAAAAAAAATGATGAAATCTCATACACAGAGAAATTATTCATAAAACGTAAATTAGAGGATTTTTAAAAGCATATCACGAAAATATGAATTCATTAGACCTAATACAATAAATTGGAGAAATAAACTAAAATAATTTTAAATTTAAAACTAAAAGAAAAATTAAAAGTAATTAAATTAAAATTAATATTAAACACAAAATCAAAATTAAAATTTAAATTTAAGGCAGTAAATAGATCACATTTTTGTAAAAAAAAATAAAGATAAAATAATATAAGTGAGATCATATACTTAAAGTAAATTATCAAGATCGTAAGTTTACTAGTGTAACATGTTTACCATTGCTATAGTTTCATACCTTAGACTTTGTAATCTTAGCAGGATTGTAAGGTTAATTCTTTAATATGTTTAAAATTTACTGTAGTTTCATGCCTTTGATTTAGTAATATGTCATTTTTCATATACTTTATAATTTCCATTTTAATATATATTGTTACGAGGATGAATTTACATATAAAAATAAAATTAATAATGTCTAAAAAGTGGTAGTAAGGAACTCTATTGAGTCCTACCTGTTATTACAAAAAAGTTTTGATTCATGAAGTAGTCGTAAAAATAGAGAAATTATGGATAGAACGTTTTGGAAGACTGTAGAAAATTCCAGTAGAATCAAGAGAATTCGAAAGGTTCTAGAAATATGCAAATTACGAGTAACCCCTATAAAAATAGGTTTTGAGTAGTGAGAAGTTAGTTGTTACCAGGATATGCTGACGTTAACACATCCGGTTCTGATAAAAGGTTTTATATCCAGCCGAAAGAATCTCATAGAAAGTTGTCGACAAACTCAAACTTAAAAGAGTTATTAACAGGATGTGCTGAAATTATTCACTCCGGTTCTGATTCAAGGATTTATATCCAGCCGAAAGAATCTCATAGAAAACACGTACCAACTAAAACCTGAAAGAGAACCTCATGGAACTATATGAGTAAATACATATTTTTGAATTTTTCACTGACTAAACAAATAATTACTCTATATACTCATTTAAGGATTTCCAAAATGTATAGCACTTACCTTCGACGCTAACTTAACTGGGTAAAGATACTTGACACCTCAACTTCCCCTTCACTCCTTGTAACACTTTCCAGTATTAAACTCTATATTTATTGTTTTGAATGTAAAAAAAATTGTAAATTTGTAAATATTTTATTTGGTGTGTTTTGTGAATTAAATATTTGTCCGTGATTTTTATCGCTGAGTTTTGGTCAATTTTTTGTCTTTTCTTACACTTAACACGTAACAAATTGGGGGCTCATTCGTCTCTATCGTAACAATATATATATATATATATATATATATATATATATATATATATATATATATATATATCTGTAAATTCACATCACATTTATGGTGGATAGCTACTTTAAGGAATGGTGACAAATTCTTGTCTAAGAGCAAGGGTTAGTAAAGGAAAGGGTGAGATATGTTGGTTACGCTAGGTTTAAGCTGAGGAAAATCGTTGTACTAATTTCTTTTGGTAGTGGAAGACAGGTGGTTTGACCATTGGGTTAATTGTAGTAGGTAGGAGGGAAAAAGCTATGGATTCACTAAATTTAAAATCTAATCTATGTAGGAGGCAAAACCTATGTGCGTATAAAATCTTTGTTTCCAAATTCCCACCGAAATTCCGATGTACACATTATATTTTTCCTTGTTTTTTTGTGTGTGTGTGTGTGTGTGTCTCTGTGTGTGTGTGTGTGTGTGTGGAGTTGATAAATTGATAGATCACATTTGTAGATCTTCATTTACCTTCAACCGGGCCGTTTCCTTTGGATCTGCAATTACCGGAGGGTGTAAACTCGTGTTCCGTATTAGATTGCCTGAAATTCGAACTTTTTGAAAATGTCACTAGATCTGGCGCGTTTTAATTTATTTCGTGCAAGTATAGAACATTCTGAAACGAAAATTCTGAGATGAGATTATATTTGTCACAGAACCTGCATTTTGGATCCACTCTGTTATTTATGATTTTTGCCTGAAAGTTCTTAAAGAAAAAACTCTGATCTTGCGCTGCAAGAATAAAGCTTTTCATTTCAGCTTTTTATGCAGATGCTCGTAACCATCGATGGATGTTAAGTCTATTTACCTCCGGTTTCATTAGCACGTTCTGGATATTGATCATGCAGCGGTTTGCCTTGCCAGCATTGTATCATCCACTCCTTTTTTGTTGCCATCTATGTTAGTAGCGATTATAATAATTCCTTGTAGCCATTACTTCAGTATTTCTATATCAACCATTTCCACCTTCTCATTTTCATTTGAATGTTTCATTAAATTTATTTTAACGCTGCTAATCTTTGGTGATAACAATAATAATAATAATAATAATAATAATAATAATTATTATTATTATTATTATGTCATTTTTCATCATATTTCGATTTCTGCATTGGTCTCACTACCAACCAAGTCTGCGGGGAGACCTAAGGCAGGTAGTGGCGTGTTGTTATGACTCCATTTCATGTTTTTCTATCTTCCCTATCATCCCCAGCATTACATAGATAACGTTTTCCTTAGTGTGTGGGCTGTACTTAATAAGACAATTTTTTGTATATCTCTTAAGCTGGGGTTTCTAGGGATTCTTTCAATGTGTTGTTTTGTTCCATTTTTTATCATTCCAAGTGCACCTACTATCACTGGCACAACTCTTGTTTTCAATTTCCACATTTTTTCTATTTCAATTTCCAGGTCTTTATATTTTGACAGTTTTTCAAATTCCTTGGTTGCTATGTTACAATCCGCTGGACAAGCCATATCAATTAATAGACAAGTTTTCTCCTTCTGGTTTTTAACAATAATGTCTGGCCTGTTTGCTTCAATTTTTCTGTCTGTGTAGATGGTGTAATCCCATAGAATGGTTACATCTTCTATTTCTGTAACCGGTGCTGGATGATGTTCATACCAGTGTTTGTTTACAGCTTTTCCATAATGTTTGCACATTGCCCAATGTAAATATTGCCCAACTCTATCGTGGCGATTTTTATATTCGTTTGGGGCAAGCACAGAACAGCCTGAGATTAGGTGGTCTATTGTTTCTTGGTGTTTATCACAAAACCTGCATTTTGGATCCATATTATTATGCATAATATTTGCCTGAAAGTTTCTCGTGAAAAGACTTTGGTCTTGTGCTGCAAGAATAAAGCCTTCAGTTTCAGACTTTAATCCAGATGCACGTAACCATCGATGAGTATTAACTTTGTCAACATTGGATTTATTGGCACGTACTGGATATTGGCCATGCAGAGGTTTGTCCTGCCAGCGCTGTTTCATCTTTTCAAGAGCTTTATCTTTGGCTTTCATTTTCATATTTTTTGCCGCAATAGTTGGTTCTTGGCTACTGTTTTGCTTTTCTACAGAATCTACTAACTGTAATTCTTGTTTGTATTTACTGCCTTCTTTTATTATTGAATATTTTTTCTTTCTTTCTTCATGTTGCCTTACTAATTGTATCATCCAATCCTTTGTTGTTTCTATGTATGTTAGTAAGCCAATAGTTGTTGTCTTGTATGACAATTCCAGCTGAATAAGACCCCTTCCACCTTCTTTACGGGGTATGTATAGACGGTCTACATCAGCCTTTGGGTGATGCATCCTATGCTTAGAAAGAAGCTTTCTTGTTTTAGCATCCATTCGCCTGATGTCGTTTAGAGTCCAGTTTAAGATGTTGAAGCTATATTGGACAACTGGGATTGCAAGGCTATTAATGGCCATAACTCTGTTCTGTGAATTTAATTCAGTTTTTAATATCATTCGTAGCCTTCTATAGTACTCTTTACGCACTATTTCTTTCATTTTTTTATGGTGAATGTTTTCGCTCTCATTTACACCTAGGTATTTATAAGCTTCTTCTGGTTTCAATTCTTTTATTGTTACAGCAGGGTCTAGGCTAATTGAGGATGTTTCTTGTATTGATCCACGTAAAACTGTAGCTTTAGCACATTTATTCAAATTAAATTTCATTCCAATGTCTTCGCTGAAGCATTTTACAGTTTGCAGAAGACCTTCCAGCTCATTATCATTCTTAGCATATAACTTCAAGTCATCCATGTAAAATAGATGGCTTATTTTCTTTTGGCCTATTTTATAACCACATTCTGTCTTATTAAGTTGACTGGTTAGTGCTATTAATGATATGCAGAATAGTAAGGGAGATAAAGAATCACCTTGAAATATACCTCTTTTGATGTTTATTTCATCAGACTTATAGGTTCCATTTATATGATTGAGGTAAAGGGTTGTTTTCCATATAGACATGCACTGTTTGATGAAATTGATGATGACGGGCGATATCTTGTATATATTTAAAGTCTTTAAAATCCATTCATGTGGCACACTATCGAATGCCTTTCGGTAGTCTATCCAGGCAGTACTAAGATTTTTCTTTGTCTTGTAGCAGTTTTCCAGGATCATTTTGTTAATTAGCAATTGGTCTTTACAGCCATAACAGCCACGTTTGCACCCTTTTTGTTCAAGCGGTATCATGTCATTTCTTTCTAAGAATAAATATGTTTGTTTTGTTAAAATAGATGTTAGTAGTTTATATGTTGTCGGAAGACATGTAATTGGTCTGTAGTTTTTCGGGTTGTTTGTGTCACCATTCTTGGGTAGAAGAAATGTAATTCCTTTTGTCATCCATGCAGGAATTTTAGTGGGATCGTCAACCATTTCTTGGAGTTCTTTGGCTATTTTTTTATGTGCTGCATTTAAATAATATAGCCAAAAGTTAGGAATTTTATCTATACCTGGAGTTTTCCAATTGTGTGCTTTTTTTAGTGCAAATTTAACATCATCTTCTGTAATTCCAGACCATGTCTGTTCGGGTTTATTCTTCATTCGTTCTATCTCCTGCGTAATCCAATGTACTTCCTTGCTAGGTTCTTTAGGGCAAGCCCATATCTTTTCCCAGAACTGTGTGACTTCTTCCATTCTGGGGGGTACTGTCACTTCAATTCTTTTTTTACCTATTTCCCTGTAAAATCTCTTTGTATCAGTCTGAAAGATCTTGTTTTGTCTGTAAAATTTTGCTCTTTTTTCACAGCGTCTTATTCTTTGAGCCTTCAGTTGGATTTTTTGCTTTATTTTTTTCTTTATTTGATAAGACGTCATTTTCATTCCTGATGTTATATTTTTTTTCGGCTCTTCTTCTTTTCCTAGTTCTTACATTTATTCCTCTACTCAGTTCATCCAGTACTGACAGTTCACTTCTTAGTTGTTCGATTTCTTTTTCGATTTTTCTTTTCCAATGTGGATCTTCACGTCTGCGTGACTGCCTTGTTTTTATTTTGATGTTTAATTTTTTTGTTGCTGCTGTTGCTGATGCATATATTACTTCGTTAAGATTTGTATTCGGGTCTTCATCCAGTATTGATTTCAGTGCTGCATTGTACAATTTAATAGTTCGGAGGTTTTGTTTTGTTGGTTGGAATTTTGGGAGCTGTTCACGTTCCTCCATTGTAATACTTTGTATTTGACTTAGCTGGTTTTTTATTTCTATCTTGGCTTCCTGTATATTGTTCTTATTTTCCGTCAAATAATTATCTTCGATGTGTTCTGAACTCATTTTATTTTTGTCTTTTAACTGACTCAGACTCAGATCGCACCTTTCCAGCACTTTTAGACTTACATCATTATCTTCGCAGTGATTTGCGTGTTTCACGGTTTCTACATTATGACCTGTGATTTGTTTGATGTTATTACTTTTTATTTCTGGTTCCGGTTCCTTTTCATATTTTGTTGATTCGACTCTTCTTGTTACAATTCTTTTAATTTCGTGAATCTCAGCCTCTGACAGTCGGTTATTACGAATAATGTACCTACGTACATTGGCCAATTTATTTTCGTCAATATACTTTCTATTTGTTTGACCAACTTTTTCACGCCAAATGTCATGTTTGGCGAGTCATGTTTTTTTGAGGTTTGAGTAACGCTTCATGAAATGCAGTCATAACGACTTTGTACTCCTCACGAGACCATTTTATTTTTTCTTTCTTTAAATATACGGTTGTAGATCTAGCTGGTGAATTTTCAGGACCATCATTAGGATTATCCTGGTTGTGGGGACCTGAAGATACATTCTTTGTGTAGGAGTTTGTTCCTATGGCAGATTTTTCGACCTCAGGTAGGTTCCCTCCTGAAGGACGGGCTCCCTGTTTATCCACTGGAAGAGCCATACTGGACTTTTTATTTCTATTTGTGTTTTTCATGTTTTTCCCACGAGTGACGCACGGGTCCAAAAGTCCACCCAAAGTTGCCCGGCACGTTGGGTAACGGTCTTTTACAAACAGGGTCCCGAAGCCTGTAGGGAATCGTTTATTATTATTATTATTATTATTATTATTATTACTATTATTATTATTATTATTATTATCATCATCATTATTATTATGTCATGTTTCATCGTATTTTTATTTCTGCTATGGTCGCACTACCTACCAAATCTGCGGGAAGACCTAAGGCAGGTCGTGTTGTGTTGCTATGGCTCCCTTTCATGTTTTTTTTTTATCTCCCCTAACATCCCTAGCGTTACATAGACAAAGTTTCCCTTAGTGGGTGGACTGTACTTAACAAGACAATTTTTTGTATATCTCTTAAGCTGGGGTTTCCAGAGATTCTTTCAATGTCTTGTTTTGTTCCATATTTTATCATTCCAAGTGAACCTACTATCACTGACACAACTCTTGTTTTAAAATTCCACATTTGTTTTATTTCAGTTTCCAGGTCTTAATATTTTGACAGTTTTTCGAATTCCTTCGTTGCTATGTTACAATCCGCTGGACAAGCCATATCGATTAATAGGCAAGTTTCTTCTTTCTGGGTTTTAACAATAATGTCCGGCCTATTTGCTTCAATTTTTCTGTCGGTGCAGATGGTTTAATCCCGTAGAATGTAACATCTTCTATTTCTTTAACTGGTGCTGGGTGATGTTCATACCAGTGTTTGTTTATAGATTTTCCATAGTGTTTGCACATCGTCCAATGCAAATATTGCCCCCCTCTATCGTGACGATTTTTATATTCATTTGGAGCAAGTACAGAACATCCTGAGATTAGATGGTCTATTGTTTCTTGGTATTTATCACAGAACCTGCATTTTGGATCCACATTTTTCATGTATAATATTTCCCTGAAAGTTCCTCGTGAAAAGACTTTGGTCTTGCGTAGCAAGAATAAAGCCTTCAATTTCAGATTTAATCCAGATGCACGTAACCATTGATGAGTATTAACTTTATCAACATTGGATTTATTAGCACGTTCTGGATATTGACCATGCAGACGTTTGTCTTGCCAGCGTTGTTTCATCTGTTCAAGAGGTTTATCCTTGGCTTTCTTTTTCATATTTTTTGCCGCAATAGTTGGTTCTTGGGTTCTATTTTACTTTTCTACAGAATCTACTAAATGTAAATCTTGTTTTGTATTTACTGCCTTCTTTCATTATTGAATATTTTTCTTTCTGTTTTCATGTTGTTTGACTAATTGTATCATCCAGTCTTTTGTTGTTTCTATGTATGTTAGTAAGCCAATAGTTGTTGTCTTGTATGAAAATTCTAGCTGAATAAGACCTCTTCCTCCTTTTTTACGGGGAATGTATCGGCGGTCTACATCAGCTTTTGGATGATGTTTGTTGTTGTTGTTGTTGTTGTTGTTTTTTTGTGTCAAAACTTTTCGGATTACCTGACGATATTTTATTTCTTGATAAAAGTCATGGCGCTTCAGAAGCGAAATAAAAGTTTCGAAACTCGTTATCAGGAAGTTATTTTGAAATAAAAAGGCATTTTATTCCAAGCTTACCTTGAATATCTTAAAAGTTACAAAAACAATGCGATAAAATCATTAATCCCGTTACACGCAGGCTCATGTATATATGAACAGGAAACATTTATTTTACGCAACGAATATTTATTTTTCAGCATAATTTCCTTCTTTCTCAATGCACAAAATTCATATAAATCGAACATTTCAAAACAAAGATTCAGCTAATTATGCGCAAATTTTCGGATATATTGATTCCCTTTGCACACATCATTTTGCATAAATAGACACATGCAATCAATGAGAAATTATCGGGAAAAGGCAAATGTCAGAATATGGCTAAAACATACAATTTATTTATTAACTAGTTGGTAGCGTATTATGTAAGGCATATTATGATTGGTAGGATTTCTTCAAAATACAACATACCGGCTGAGACAATAATTTTGAGTTTTTAATCAGTTTAAACTTGAACTTTCGCTTTTCCGTATATCAACTTAGCAATGTCAATTATGACTCATCGTCCTTACCGTTCAGCCGCAGTTCACAGAGAATCAATTTTGCCATGGCGAACTAATTATTGTTGTTAGTAGAGAAATCATTGCCGAATAGAAAGAAATTTTGCAATTTTTAGCACATTTCAGAAAATTTCAATACACAATCTGGATAGAGTATCTTTAAAATCAATATAAAAGGGATTGTCAGTGGTCCGTAATTCAAGCAAACGTTACTGTCAGAACAGTTGTACTTTTTTTTATATCACCCCAAGCAGGAGGTTTCATATGTGGAAATTTACAAGAATGAGTGACAGGTTATCGGGGGTGTCAGGAAGTGGATAAGAGAAGTATGAGAATACTGATGAGAGTGGAGTGGGTGGAGAAAGGAGCATGAGAGAGAGGATGTAAGTTAGTGGGATAGGAGATGACTATTGACTTTACATGTAAATTCTTGGAAATTGCAACTGTCAGGAAAGCAAGTAAACGGAAGGGAATTCCACTGGCGGGAAGTGTTAGAAAAGAAGATGGTAGAGTAGAATTTGCATTTACATTTTATTGGTTTCACAGTAAAAAGGTGGTACCTAGTTGCTAATCTTGTGGCTCGAGGAAATTTATTTATAAGAGGCATCAGTGAACTAAGTTCATCGGAGCAGAAGCCGTGAAAATATTTGTAGAAGAGAGACAGGGAAGCCACATTGCGCCGGTGAGAAAGTGATTGTATCTGAGATGCCAAGTCGGGATCGATCACTTTCTCCGTTGGATAATTTCAAGGAATCATAGGTGGATAGCGGAGGCACCCGGGCAGCTATGGCAGCAGTATTCAATGCACAGGTGGATGGTAGATTTATATATGTGCAGGATTGTTTCAGACGGTAAAAACTTCCTGGCCCTACACAGAGAACCGACTTTCTTAGCAGCGCAGTTAGCTATGGATTCTATATAGTCATTCCACTTGAGGTCTGTTTTGAGAGTTAACCCGAGGAGGTGCAGTTTTTTGCTTTCGCGGAGACTAACCTAATCCATGCTAATGGGGGGAGGTAGAAGCGATTGTCTGTGATGGTTAATAGATAGCAGCTTCGTTTTAGAAGCATTAAAATTCACGAGCCATTTCTTACCCCAATCCGCCACGGATTGAAGGTCCTTTTCAAGCTTGGCAGCGAGGTTTGCTTTGTCGGACTCGGCAGATTTATGATCAAGGCGAGAGTAAACCGTAGTGTCGTCAACGTATATGCCTACTTGGGATTTTATTACATCGGGGAGTTCGTTAATCTAGATAAGGAAAATCATAGGACCTAGAATATAGCCTTGAGGGACACCCGCGTTTTCATGATTTGAAAGGAATGGCTGGATAAGGTCAAACAATTGTCCAGTTATACCATTGCCCCGAAGCTTGCATAGAAGGCCAGCATGCTAGACTCTTTCAAACGCTTTGAAGATGTCTAGGGCAACAGTTCGGGCTTCATCTTTCTTATAGACAGCCTGGTGATGAGTGTGAACATATTATCAGTAGACCTGGTGAAACGGAAGCCATACTGTTTGTCATAGAAGTGTCTGTGGTCTGTGAGATGTTGAACCACCTTGGCGTTGATGATGGCTTCGAACACATTGCCAAAAATTGGTAGTAAGCTGATAGGGCGATAATTTAAAGGGTCAGAGGTTTCACCAGTGTTTTTATATACTGGAACTACGGACAGCAGGCAGGAAAGCAAGAAGCAGAGAGGCAGTAGTTATAGAGTTTGGAGAGAACAGAGGAGAGTTCAGGGGAACACTTCTTCAGAACAATGATTGGGATTCCGTCACCACTGCCCACTTTGCGGGGGTCAAGCTTTGAAATTATGTTAGAGACCACCGCGGGCTTAATGTGGATGTCATTCAGTCGGGTCTCAGTTCGGGGTGGGATGTCGGTTACAGATAGTCCAGACGAATCCAGTGTCGAGATGTAGGAGAATCTGCGAGCCAATCACTCAGCCTTGTCTGTTGTAAAAGTAAGGACCTCAAATTCGTTGATTAGAGGGGGGATTGAGGGTTTGCTTTTGTTTAGTACACGTTTACAGAGCTTCTAGTAATCTTTGGAACCGAACTTACGGGACGTTATGCGCTGCTTCATTCTGGCTGCAAAAAGCTTAGCTTCTTTACGTATCTTCTTGCGAGCAGAGGCAAAAAGGCGCCTATTATAGTCCGACACGTGACTCCGATAAAGCCGGAAGAAGTGACTTTGATGGGGGATGGCGGCCGAGCAAGCGGGAGAGAACCAAGAGGACGAGTTGGATTTAAATCTCAACTTTCTGGCTGGGATTAAAGCTTCGATGCCAGCCTTAACCCAAGAAGAGACCTCAGTCGCAGAGTCTTCAACGGGAAAACTAAAGACTTTGTAACAAGAGACGTCACACAGAAAATCGCGGAAAGAGTCACAGTCAGCACTTTGGTAGAGGTAAGATATTCTGCTATTCTGAGGTTCTTGGGTGGAGTGGGAGTGGAAGAAGATGTTAACGGAAACCACCGCATGGTCAGAGTTTTCAAGGCGGCAGAGTTGCTTGATATTGCAAGAGTCAGAGGTGGAAGTAAAACAGAGTGTGTCGGATCCATTAGGGTTATTAGAGAAACGCGTGGGGAAGTCTAACACTTGCGTAAGGGCCTGAGTGATTGAAAAATTCATGGTGTGGACATCGGCAAGATCCGTGACACAGATTTTCAGCCACTTGGCGTAATGGGCGTTAAAGTCGCCAAACACAAATATATGGGCAGACGGATGAGAGGAAATGGCCTTGTCAATATTACTGGATATGTTGTCAAGAATGGAACAGTCGGGAGATGAGGGGAAGTGGTAGAGGAAGAAGAGATAGCCAACTGAGCTAAGTAGGGAGAGACAGAAACACATATATGAATGATCTAGGGATTCAAGAGAGATCACCCTAGCTAGAGAGAGGTGTTCACTGATGTAAACACCAAACCCCTGCATGTGGACATTGGAGTCCGTCCTAAACAGGAGAAGGTAACCAGGGACGTAGAATTCAGAAGATAGGATAGAAGGATCAAGGTTAGTTTTGCAGATGTCAGGTGAGTTGACTTGGAGGAAGGATTCGACACTGTAAAAGTTGGTGTGTATACCTCGTATGTTAGCGAAGGAGATGTTGATGGGTTTGGGTGTTTTTAGGTCAGCTGGTTTAGATTTGCCATTATGATAGTGTGCATTCATGAAATTTTTATTAGGAGAGAGGCCTAGAGTAGAATTAGTCGGTCGCTGTATGCAGCATGTGTGGGAGGGAAACTGCCGCAGACTGTAGTATAATGTGGCCTCAGGGTTGCCCACCGGAGTTTCATGCAGGGACACCTATCCATACGCGACACGGTAAAATATATAACCCCGATATTATTCAACTTTTGATCAGAGCAGCCTCTCATGACGTTACGTACGAGTTCGGGCTCCTAATTACCAGTTGGAAGCTGCAACCAGGAAACTACCCTCAGAATGAAGAGACGTTGCCACCGTTCACAAGCAACTCAAAAAGCTTGCGATAGCATTAGGACTAGGACCGGACGAGAGCAGAGAAACCGGGAACCTCTTCCTAAACAGGAAACAAGACGTGCGCCTCTACACCTCTCCAAAAAAGAGGAAGGAGTGTAAACTGGGCGATAAAAGGGTGTAACTACACCAATTAAAAAATAGGTTTTAAATTAATATAAGTCGGAAGAAGCCTTCTAAGCCACTATTTTTGTAGTACCCCAACAAATGCTCGTTAAGGAAAATACAAGATAAACGGAAAGCTTTTGAAAGTGATAACTCATTTTTTTAAATAAAAGTAATCACCGCTATGAAAAGAACAAAATATAAAATGTGTTATACGGTAGGTAAATAAAATACATTGCCAAAATTTAAAAAAAAGAAAACAATATATATATATATATATATATATATATATATATAAGTAAAAATTAAGGCAGAAACGATATCTCATGGTGAATTGGAAGAGGAGGCCTATTCAGGCGAACCATCATCAGCTTCCGCCTTTATTTAATAATGGATTTTACACTATTTGTGTAAAATCCTCTGTTAAATAAAGACGGAAACTGATGAGGGTTCGCCTGAAATAGGCCCAAACTTCCGATTCACCATGAAATAACGTGTCTGCCTTAATTTTTCTTATATTTGCTCTATATGTATTTATATGCATATATGTTTAGAGCTCTCTTAGAGAGTTATCCTACCACTGTATGTACAGGATACTCCTTTGGATTGTCTATATCCACACTGCATGCTGATATATATATATATATATATATATATATATATATATATATATATATTAAAATAAATGTGTCAATTTAAAAATTTGAACGATAAAAAATAGAACAAACTGGCTAGCAGTAAAAACGAAAAAAAAAACGTTATAACTGGGAACGCGTTTCTAATAAAATTGAAATTACGTTACTTTGCCAATAAAAAAAATTTTAAAAAATGTAAAGATTTAAAATTCATACGAAATGTTATAAAAGAAACTTTGTTTGAATATAACTAGTAATGTAAAAAAATGCTTTCCAAAAATTTCGAAAATTACTACCACATTAGTAAGCACAACAGAAATGTTATGCTTAGATATAAATAATTCATTGTATACCACGACTAAAGATAAGTAAACATGTACAAAAAATTATAGAATACGTATATTAAATACTGTAAATAAATGAATAACATATCTAAAATATCATAATATAATAAACAAGAAAAATATAATGTATTACTAAAATGAAAAATAATAAAAAAAACAATCGAGACTTTCCTTAACATCGCTTTCTCAGTCATGGAAAAAACACGTCCCAAATACATATCGAAAATATATTGTAAATTTTTGCTATTGAAAAACTATGTTAACATGAAAAAAAATTTTTTTGTCGGTTAGAAAATAAAGCAAGCGTTATTTATAAAATATTTATATATATATATAAATATATACACTTCTAACTGTTTGTTATAAAGAAGCAGTAAAAAAATCTGGAAGAAAAAAGATTTCAGTGCTATAGATTGCATGTGCTACTTATAGAGAAAGCACGATTTTCTATAGTGTAAATAGAAAATTTTCGATTATTCTGTCCTAATTTTCGAAAGGTTTTTTACTCTCGTTTTGGAGCAGGCACTGAAATTGCGAATGCGTTCTTAGAGTCAATATAATATGAATTTAAAATTCATGCTAAATGTTATAAAAGAAACTTTGTTTGTATATAGTTAAAAATGGAAAAAGTGCTTTCTTCTAATTTCGAAAATTATGACCACATTCGTAAAAACAACAGGTAAATAAATATTACGCTTAGATATAAATAATTCATTGTATACCACGACTAAAGATAAGTAAACATGTACAAAAATTGTAGAATATGTATATTAAATACTCTAAATAAAGAAATAATATAACTAAAATATCATAAAATAATAAACAAGAAAAATATAAGAACAATGTATTACTAAAATGAAAAATAATAAAAAAAACAATCGAGACTTTCCTTAACATCGCTTTCTCAGAGTCATGAAAAAAACACGTCCCAAATACATATCGAAAATATATTGTAAATTTTTGCTATTGAAAAACTATGTTAACTTAAAAAAACAATTTTACTGGTTAGAAAATAAAGGAAGCGTTATTTATAAAATATATATGATATATATATATATATATACACTTCTAATTATTTATTATAGAGAAACAGTAAAATAAATCTGGAAGAAAAAAGATCTCTGTGCTATAGAATGCATGTGCTACTTATAGAAAAGCACGATTTTCTATAGTGTAAATAGAAAACTTTCGATTATTCTGTCCTAATTTTCGAAAAGTTTTTTATTCTCGTTTTGGAGCAGGCACTGAAATTGCGAAGGCGTTCATAGAGTATTAAAGTCAATATAATATAAATTTCCGCTTTCACGGGTGCTGTCTCTCCGTTTTACACCGAAGATATTTGAAACTTCCAACACTCTGTAACCTAGACAACGACCGAGTGAACTGTATGTTTATTTAAAAAAGCGGAGAGCTATAACCTCAACTCAAAGACATTTTTAGATTAAATCAGTTTTCTACCAGAAATATTCTCTTTGGCCGTTTAATTTATTTAATCCAATAAAAATAATTATCGATCAGCACACCTTCGTCAGTGTGTCTTTCTCTTGAGCAATTTTACAAAACCGCATTTATTTTGCATTTCAAAGCCTAGTTTATGTCTGGCACAAGGACGAAAGTATGGAGCATCCAGTGAGAATCGAAATGTTGTCAGTTATGTTTTGTTGTAGCTAAGAGCGTCGTTTTTTCTGCACAACCTTTTCATCTCCCTAGCTATTGGTTTCAACAAGTATATCTCATTAAGCTGCACTTGGAATGATGTATCAAAAGATAAGGATAAAAAGATTTTGTTTCATTAAGTGATGTCGGTTTAGTTGCCGTGACAATCAGAAATCACTTTCTGATTAGTTTCTATTTTCCTTAAAAATTCTTTATATTCGCTCCATTGTATTCATGTCGACAGAACCACGTTTCTATCACTTTAAGCCTCGTCCATATAACTGTGAGGAAATTCTTCAGTATTCAGTGATATATAAGAAATGAAATACTGCATAGCATTTCAGAAACTCGACGTTTTTAACTAAATTTGTCTTATTTCTTAATACTTTGGTTAGTTTCTGTAAGACATTTTCGCGACTCCACTAAGTGTTTGTGTATTTTGACTCACTTTTTTGTCGTTTGTTACTTAACAACAAAGATAACACTGTCTAACAATTTTAACTTTAAAAAAATGACTAGTCTATTCTTCTTTTTCTATGTGCCCTGTCCCTTCAGGGTGTAGGCAATCATGGCTCTCCACGTCTCCCTATCCCTTGTGGCTATTAGTATGTTTGCTCTTGTTACTCCTGGCAACACCCGTTCCGTCATCCACCTGATCAGGCCCTGCAAATATGTTATCCGCTGCTTTCATCTGTCTCTCCTTCCTTCTATCTGACCAGTCAGTATCAGGTTCTCCAGGATCTCCTTCCTCATTGCATGTCCCAGGAACTTCAGTTGTCTCTTCCTGATGCTCAGTATCAATTTCCTTTTTGTTGCCATACTTTTCAATACCTCGACGTTGCTTGCATGCTCAGTCCACGATATCCGTAGCATCCTTCTGTAGAACCACATTTCGACCGCTTCCAGTTTTGTCCTCATTTTCGATGATATTGTCCAGCATTTACAGCCGTATTGAAGAACTGACATCACGTAGCAGTCTAGGACTCTTTTCTTCGTTTCTATTGAGATTTTCCTGTGTGTTAGTATTTTGCTCATCTTCTGGAACGCGTCCTTTGCCATGCCAATTCGCCTTCGAATCTCCGTGAAAGATGGAAAATGGGAAGAAGGAAAGTTCGACACGGAGATCCGACACTAGTCTATTAGTAGGTGATTTTTAGTAATTAGGGTGCGCTGATTCCGAATCTGCAAACCGTTTTTCTCTATCGGGTCTCAGTTGTTTGAAAATCGCATACAAAAAAATTTATATTTTTTCGTAAAGTAAGGCTTTTTAGACCAAATACTACAGTTTCACTTAATTTATGTGATTTTAAATTAAAATGTTTGTTTACCATATTTTACAAAAATATACAACTGTATAATTTTAATGATTGTTTACAATATTTTACAAATATATTCTACTATATTTAGATTTGAAAAGAAAATACACTATTTTAGCTATTTATTTTTACAATTTCACATGTAAAATTAACTTAAATTGCAAGAAAAAGGCATACACGAAACAAATCTAAACTTTAAGTTATGTTTATCGGTACTAAGGATTCTTCTTATGCTTGCTACCAGGCTCATCACGTTGTAGACTTAAGATAAAATCTGCCAACATAGCTGGGCTCCACTTTCCTTTGTAACGAGTTTCCATTGAATTTATGTCTTGGTAGAATCGTCCACCGTGTTCATCGCTTAGATCTGATGGATTTTCTGGAAAAAATGAGAGATAGGAGTGAATAAAAAATGGAGCTTTAGCGACAGGTTACATCCCAAACTCTGATACGATTTAATTAAATCAGCCACTAAAACTTCATAATCCGCAGACTTATGCCTTACCAAAAAGATATTGCATACTCTCTTGACGCTAACCTATGCTTCTAGTTCCAGTTCAGTCATAGTATCATCAAAAGCGTCGTCAAGCATAAGTTTTCTAATCTGTGGACCAACAAATACACCTTCCTTTACTTTTTCATCACTTACTTTGAGAAAGTTTCCTCTCAGATACTTAAAAGCAGGTTTATCGTTGTCGAGGGCTTTTACAAATTGCTTGAATAACCCTAATTTAATATGCAAGGGAGGGAGAATGTTTTATTCTTTTTCTACTAGTGGTTCGCGTATGACGTTATGGGAGCCTGGCGTACCGTCTCTGGGTTCCTATTCTGAACGTATCTAATGTTCTTTTTTAGCGCGACTATCCCATTTGCATAAGAAGCACATATATTTTGGGAAACCTTCCAATTGAAACCACTTTTAAATCACAACAGATTTCCAATTTATGCGCTTCGTACTTTATCTTTTCTCTCTTAAAACCACCGAATGGGCAACTGGAATCGATGGTAGGGCGTTTCCATTATGCAGAAGTACAGCTTTTGTACTGTAAAGTGAAGAATCAATGAACAGTCTCCATTCAGTAGGGTCGTAGCTCAAATTCAAATCCATGAACAGTCCAACAATGTAATTACAATATGACAAATTGTTTTCTAAAGAAAATCTATGTACAAAGTCATCAGAACCCGATCTGAACTTGATTTCTCAAACATCTTTAGGCAACATATTCTTTTCTTGTAGCCGCGAAACTAACACTTCACTCTGATGATTTGTTAAATTGAGATCTCTCACGAGATTATTTAACTCGGTTTTGGTGAAGAGACTTGATTCTGATTTTGAAGCTTCCATTTCTAAAGATTCATCCTGCTTAGATGAAGATGCGCCTTCTGGTTTTGAATGTTCGGAATCGCAAAATTCACATAAATCTCCAATCTTTGGTCTTGGTGGTACAGGAATTTCTTCAGAATGTGGCATAGGATCGATTGCCGATCTAAGATTTGGGTATTCGACAGATCATTTAGTTTTTCCGTGATACCTGAAATAAAAATAGCCCATGAATACCATTTTACTTTATTTAGAAGGTTAATGAGTACTGAGGCTAAGGGTAAAACTAGAATTTAATTAAAAATTTGAAGTTAATGTATATTTACCTTGTGCTTTAGTAAGACAGAAATAGCAATCTTCAGTGTGATTTTCCAGACAATCGCACACCGAATTTGATGCCTTTTCCAGAAACATTTGCCCATTTCGATAGTTCCTCTAGGCATTTTAATTAATTTAAGTATTATATCTATCTGAAAATAATATATATATATATATATATATATATATATATATATTAAGTAATTTTGAAACGTGCGTGTAAGTGTAAAAATGTACATAATAATGTAAAAATTTCAATCACAATTTACGAAAAAATGAGACTTGATAGGCAAAAGTGCGTGTCATTTTTGTAATCTACGAAAAAAATTTCCCCAAAAACGGTCCTTCTCTGCTCAGTAATGTTTTGATTGTTGGTCAGTGTAATTAAATTTCTAAACATTCTTGTTTTATTTTTTTATTCGGTCGAGCTGGCTAGGACATTCATGAGTCTATCACGCCACCTATCTCGCTCCTGCATCAAGGTCGGAAGGTCATTAGGGTGACATGCTGTGTTATAACATAGTTGGTTAATGGAGGTGATTATTGAGCGACCAACCCATCTTGCGCCATGGATAGGTTTCCAGAACAGTGTGTCATTCACGATTTCGTGTTTTGCTTACTATCAGTGTCCTGTGAAGCGCATTCTGAGTTCAGGAAAGATTGTTAAACATATCAAGGACAGGTCCATAGATTGCCGCCAACAGATGCGCGTATACCTTTCAGCTTCTAAGTGTAGGTTCCATTACGCTTAAATAAAGTGTTATAATTAGTGTTCAAGCAGTGCCACCAAGCATAAACACCGCCTCTCCAGTTGCACGAAATGAGCACCGTTTGAGGTTGGAGATCCGGTTTCCAGACGACATCCATTTTATTCCAAGTGGCCAATCCTTTTCATCAGAATTTATTTCGCTTCTTGTGTTCGTAAAAAATTAATAATTTTATTGATTCATCTGAGACACTTTATTAATTAACCTGAAATAGTTTGTTTTGAGCTTTACCTATTTTATAATCATATCACCCCAGGCAAGGCATTTTACTGCCACTATTTTGCAGGGGGTTACATAGGATGAAAGTTATGAGAAAGAGTGACAGGTTATAGGGGGTGTTAGAAGGTGGGTAAGAGAAGGATGAGAATACTGATGAGATTGGAGTGAACGGAGAAAGGAGCATGGGAGAGAGGATACAGGTTAGTGAGATAGGAGATGCCTGTTAACTTTACATTTAAATTTTTGGAGATTGTAGCTGTCAGGAAAGCAAGTAAATGGAACGGAATTCCACAGGCGGAAAGTTCGAGAAAAGCTGCTGGAGTAGAATTTGCGTTTACATTTTATTGGTTTCACAATAAAAGGGTGGGACCTAGTTGCTAATCTTGTGGCTCGAGTAAATTTATATATAGGAGGCACCAGTGAGCTAATTCATCGGAGCAGAAGCCGTGAAAGTATTTGTAGAAGAGACACAGGGAAGCCACATTGCGCAGTTGAGTAAGTGACTGTATGTGAACTGCCAAGTCGGGATTGATCAAATTGCAGATTCTCCGTTGGATTTTGTCAAGGGCACCTAGGTGGATAGCAGGAGAACCCGACCAGATATGGCGGCAGTATTCAATGCACGGGCGGACGGTAGATTTATATATGTGCAGGATTGTTTTAGGCGGAAAAAAATTTCCTGACCCTACACAGAGAACCGACATTCTTAGCAAACTGTCACCCACTTAATACGCACACCTGCACCTGGGTAGGGTTTTAACTTTAGCAGAATTTATGATCGGATTGAAACTTATGAATTCAATTTGAGAGGTATTGATATAGAGTCCAACGGCGGTGGCAGCATTTTGTAGATGATGTAGGAGAATTGTGACATTGGTAATGACGTCTCCATTGATAGCTAGGACATCTGCATAGACATCAGCAACACATTAGGCTGCCACTTTTGCTCCTAACGTGTCGTTCTCTCATTTTCACATCTAGTACTACATTTTTCTTGCTTTCACTAAACAACTACCTTGAGGTAAGCAATATAAAACATTTTATAGAAAGATTACTCTGCGTCAGTATCTCAAAGGCGGGAATGTGTGCCAATCAATGAAATCCTTGTTTTTATTTGCACACGAACACTGCCCACTAGAACAGGTGAGAAATGCTAAGCAGGCTAATATTTCAGCAGATATTCCCGATCATAAATTCTGCTGAACTTAACACCCTACCCAGGTGCGGGTGTGCGTATTAAGCGGGTGCCCGTTTGACTGTGTGTGCGATTACATAGTAACTGAAGTTATTCGCGTGTGTGACGATGAGAGAAAAAGAATATTGATGGACACAATTATTTTAATGACTGAATCGCATCAGTTCATTTCACGGATTTTGTTATTGGCATGATGACAGATATATGTACTGCACTGTGCATGCGTCTTTCATGTGTGTGTGTGTGTGTGTGTCTGTGTGCACATGTACGTACGTGCATGGACGTTTGCGAGCGCGCAAGTGGTGTACATGTATTTGATACGTGTTTGTGTATAAACATGTGTGCGTGTGTCACATTGTATAGATGTGTACATATGTATATTATCTATAAGCATATAAGTGCATTATATACACACACGCGCACACAGACACATAAACGCACGAACACACACACACACACATCTATCTATCTATCTATCTATCTATCTATCTGTCTGTATGTCTGTCTATCTATCTATCTATCTATCTATCTATCTATCTATCTATCTATCTAAGAAATCCCATTATCTATCTATCTATCTATCTATCTATCTATCTATCTAAGAATCCCCATTATATATATATATATATATATAATGGGGATTAAATAAAGATCCATCACTTCTTTATATATATATATATATATATATATATATATAAAGAAGTGATGGATCTTTATTTATTAATCCGTCAGATTGTATGATAACTAAGGGAATAACGTAATATTAGTTTTTCAGCCATGCTTCATAAATTTCACACACGCTAGCTGAAAACATTAAAATCTGTCGGGGTTTATTATGGGAATATCAGTTTTATTTTTGTGTTACTTCTTGTTGAGTATGTAATGTAGTTATTGGAGATTACTTTCACTCAGCTCTCAATCGCCTAATCCTTATATATATATATATATACATACATGTATGTATGTATGTATAATCAAAACGATTTTAAACGAAAAAAGGGTCATTACTCCTTTAAAAAACACTAAAGCAATAATAACAACGAAAATTCACTTTCGTTAACAAACCTCAAAAATACATCACTTATAATCTTACATACTTTCATTCTTTTCATTCTTTTCATTCTTTCATTCTTTTCATTCTTTCATTCTTTCATTCTTTTCATTCTTTCATTCTTTCATTCTTTTCATTCTTTCATTCTTTCATTCTTTTCATTCTTTTCATTCTTTCATTCTTTTCATTCTTTTCATTCTTTCATTCTTTCATTCTTTTCATTCTTTCATTCTTTCATTCTTTTCATTCTTTCATTCTTTTCATTCTTTTCATTCTTTTCAATAACGGCAAAGAATTTATGTTTTCAAATTTAAGTTAAAAAACATAACTTTATTTTTCCTTAACGATAATATTTTCTCTATATATAAATACAGGTTGCCTAATATGGAAGGAAACATTTTAAAATTCAGTTTTTCTTTTGATACGCAAATGACATATATTACAACAGAATTCAGTCAGTCAGTTGAGTGCCATACGTGATACACGCTTGGGCGATCATGTCTCGAAAGAGACATGACTCACTGGGCAGAAGATTATCCCACAGTAGGTTGCCATTGCTTTCTGCGGTAGACTGGTTGCTGACCAAGGCTATAGAACCCAATCTGTCCTGTTATTTAATCCATAACTGGAAGGAATAGGCGGATAAATACCTTTCCCAAGGGTATTTGCGCGTAAGTGAATACAATGGAGTCAACTGGAATTCGAACTCGACTCCCCGATTTCTCGTTCCGAACCGATATCCAATGCACCACAACGTTAATGGGATTAATTCAGCAATTAAAATGGTATGTGCATTCGAGAGTCTTCGTAAAGAAGTAGCGTTCAGAAGTGCGTCCTAGTTCGAACGTTGCTTGGGCGGTGAGGCACTCTGCAAGTGAGAGGCCTAAAGATTGTTCGATCATGAATTGGTTTCTCCTAACAAGGAGGACACAAGTTCGCATGCTTTTTCTTTATTATGGTGATTTTCTAACCGCAGCTTAGATGTGGCACAAGGCCGAAAATATGGGGCACCCAGTTAGGATCGAACTCACTTCTCAATTACAACTGGAGTAGATAGACTAAACTATCACCCGGTTCACACTCCACCCACGTCTATTGAACAGGTGAAGAAGCTCATCCCTTGTTTCCTGTTTAGGATTGAGCACCTTATTATTGACGGTAGCCACTATTATAACAAAGGCCAATGCGTATTTATTTGTATATACATATATTTTGCTTGCCAGAATGCATTTTATCAGTAAAACAACCCAAAAAAACATGGCGATAAATATTATCACAATCAAACACAATATATATATATATATATATATATTCGTGAAGCGTTTCATATTTTTGCGGATGACTATATATATATATATATATATATATATATATATCCCCTGTTACGCTAATGAAAAGAGAGAAACAACAGCGAAAAAGCGTCGTCTCAGTTCATTAGACAGACTCAGTACATTCTCTTTATTACCAGTTATTAAACTTTACTACAAGCAGCGGAAATGTGGTTCTACAGTAGGATGCTGCGGATATCATGGACCGAGCATGTGAGCAATAATGAGATATTGGAAAGAATGAAAACGTAAATAAAATTAATTGTGAGCATCAAGAAATGCCAACCAAAGTTTCTGGGGCATGCAATGTGGATGGAGGGCTTGGAGAACCTGATACTAACAGGCCAGATCGAGGTAAAAAGAGACGAGGGAAAGCAGCGGATAACATATTTGAAAGGCCTGAGCAGGTGGATGACAGAACGGGGGTTGCGTGGTGTAACAGGAGAAAACGGACTAAGAGCCACCAGGGATAGGGAGAGGTGTAAAGTCATGATCGCCTACGTCCTGAAAGGACAGGGCACATAGAAGAAAAAAAAGACCAGTTATGAAAGAGCGTGTTTGCTCTTTAACAGTGCCTTATTCTTTTATATTTTTGAAATAGTTATATCGTTGTATAGTGAAGGATATATATATAAATAAATAAAATCCTTTAAATCTTTTGCCGTCATTTGGCGTCCTTTTTTTTACTGTAGTGGTAGACTCGTATTAACTATAAATGACTATACCAGTAATTATATTAATTATATATATATATATATATATATATATATATATATAATGTTCAGTTTTCTAAATGCCATTCTTCTGCGCGTGGCCAAGATCCACACGTGAGCGTACGTGTCTGTCTTAGAGTATAGACCAATGATTACGAACCTGGTCGTAAAGGATATACACGGACTCGCGGCTATGTGAAGCTTTGTAAGTACACACCCCACACCACACACACATCGCTGAACACACACGCACAGCCACAGAGACATCAACACACACATGAACACGCACGCCCATACAGACACACAGTAACACACGGACACCCGCATACATTATGCAAGATCTCACAGTAAAAAAGTATTTACCTATATCAGTTTTTTTTTTCTTTTACTACAGCACGAATTTTTATATAAACAGCAAACACTACTCCCAACTGAGAACAGGCATCGGAAACACATAAAGAAAAGCCTTCCTATCCAAAAGGTTTAACGCGTCAGATGGAGACATGTGTGCCTGTGTGGCTATGAAATATACTTGCACATTTATTAGCGTATAAGAACCTCCATGTATGATCATCGAAAAACATAATCATATATCTTTATTTTTCAGTGTTTTGTCATTCCGTAGAAAGCTTATTCGGTTGTATATATAATTACATGTAAAGTATATTATACATCGATATGTGTACATATTTTTACTGTTGGTTGGTTTGTTTCTTTTAAATGTATATGTGTGTATGTTCGCATATTCTATGTGTGTATGTGTGTTTGCAAAATAAAAAAAAATATTTGTGCAGCTATGTAGACACAAATGACTGCATACAAATATTTTCACATTTGCGTGATTCTACGGACATCGTTTCATGCAAATATTTATCTCTTGCGTTGTTCGTAGCTTCAAATTATGAATACATAACCATAAACAAACGCACATACAGATATATATGTGGGTGTGATTATGTGTGTCTGTGTGTGTGTGTGTGTGTGTGTGTGTGTGTGTGTGTGCGAACATCTGTATCTGGTGTGTTAGTAAGCTGGTTTTGCTAGATCAATTACGACTGAATATAGACGTCTGATCCTCATTGGGTGCTTCATGATTTCGGCCTCGTGTCACATCTCATACACTATATATATATATATATATATATATATATATATAGAGAGAGAGAGAGAGAGAGAGAGAGAGAGAGAGAAAGAGTGAGAGAGAGAGAGATTATAAATTATATTTTAGAACATGTACAATTTTGTTTTATATATATATTTTAACTTTTATCTTTAATCACTCGGATATATATATATATATATATATATATGTGGGGGGGTTGGTGTGTGTGTGTTTCTCATGCTTCTTTACGGCCTCTCTCTTTATCTCTCTATCTATCTATCTATCTATCTATTCAGTAATGAATTTGAATACTCTCAGCTACTGGCGTGTCTTTTACATTATATATAAACGCACAAATGTCAGCCTTCCTCTACCGAGCGCCCATATCTCAGAGGTAGAATCCTATCTAGAAGAAATCGGCTGTCTAACCGTACTTATGTGCTGCGATACAGCGAAACAGATCTGTCTGCGGATGACATTCTATCTATCTATCTATCTATCTATCTATCTATCTATCTATCTATCTATCTATCTATCTATCTATGTGTGTATATAGTTTTCTTCTAAGCCTTTTTTTAATTATATATATTTCCCTATTAAAAAATTTTTTTCCTCTTTAACAACATTAAGATATATATATATATATATATATATGTGTGTGTGTGTGTGTGTGTGTGTGTGCTTTACAACCGTCAGTGAGTTTTTCAATCATCACCTGACGACTGCATCGTTCATGAAACGCATAATTGTGCTCCGGTGAGAAACAACAAACCTAATTACTATAACTATATATATATATATATATATATATACATATATATATATATGTTTCAGATGTGACATCACTCTGCCTTTTCCACAAATATTTTTAAGGCTTCTGCTTTGACGAGTCTATCTCCTTGGTGAACTGTCTACACGAATTTATTCGTGCTACTAGAGTGGCAATTAGGGCCGACCCTCATACTGTCAAAACAATCAAATTTAACAGATACTACTTCTCTAAGCGTTTCTTTTCTCGTACTTCCTGATGCGGAACTCTCTTCTATTTAATTGCTTCCCTGAGACCTACAATCTTCAAAAGTGCAACGTCAATTGCCATTTTCTATCTCTTTCATTTTTATCATTCTCTTGTCCTTTCTTCGACCTCTTTTGTACCTTGTTCCCTTTTCCCGCTTTTTACTCACTTCTCACTGTAACCTCCTGTGTACCAGTGGTAGTACTCTCTTGCATGAGATAATAATGATTATATATATATATATAAACTTATTTATAAATGGAACTTTGTCTGTGTGCGTATGTGCGTGTGTGTGTTTGTCCGTTACCTATAGACTCCGAAACGGCTGAAATTTTATTGAAAATTTAAACAGTTGTACTATAAGCGTCTGTGAGTGTTCTTAGCTAGGTTTCGTGTCGAGGTACCCCCGATAAATATCGAAAATCGATAATCGAAAAAATCGGGTTATAGAAGGAGTGGTCCGATTTTAATCAAATTTGATACACTCATAGACAAAGACATAAGAAACGATATTCAGAAGTTTCAAGGTAGCAGTTCTTACAATAGTGCAAGAAATCGATAATATATATATATATATATATATATATATATATATATATATATATATATAAAAGGCAAAATATTTGCGTGTGTGTCTGTTTATCTGCTTGTATGTCTGTATTTTTTTCAGCCCTTTTATTTTAGTTTTTGCTTCGGGTTTGGCTCTAAGTAGGTATAACTGGAGTTCTTAGTCTCAGCCATGATACCATTTACTCAGAGGATTTATTTAGCCTTCAAAATTCAGTTTACGACAAATAAAACTTATTTGATATCGATACCAGGAAATCAAATTTTGACTTACATCCATTCGTTTTTCTTTCAGTCTACGGTTTCGCTTTAACTGGAAACAACTATTGCATTTTAGTCTTTCGTGCCAACGTCCAAAGAGTCTGAGCTCCAGGACCATGTATTAGTTTTAAAGCTTTCATTACACCCGAGCAACGCCGAGCTATACTGCTAGTACATAGATAGATAGATAGATAGATAGATAGATAGATAGATAGATAGATAGATAGATGAGGATAAGCCATGTTAAAAAAAAAGTAAAGAAAATATCCGCCCTTTCAACAAAACCTATCTTTAGCTTTGTTACACTACCTTCAGCTTATACGAACTTATAATTGGTAGTATTGTGGTCATGTGATTAAAGTTTGTTCCTGATAGCCCCAGTTTTTTTCACGTTGTTACTGTGTAAACATAGCCGCTCGGCTAGCACTTTACTAAAATAGGACCAAAGTGCAGTTCTCCGACTCGGCAGAGAACATGCCGCCTCAACGATGATAACACACCGGTTTGCCATTACCATCTCTGGAGCTTGCTGGATCTTCTCGTCAGTGTCTGAGGTTGCTACTTCTTTGAGAGTCACTCTTGTCTGGACATTTTTAAACTTTTCGTTCAAGCTATACACACTTCTAGGCGATAGTGCACTGTTGTCGCATTGTGTTTAAAGTCTTCGATGAACCTCAGCCGCTGACACACCCTCTGACGAGAGAAATCAGTCATCAAACACTTTTCAGGAGAAGTAATCAATTAGCAAAATATTAACAAACAACGCTATAAAATAACTAGAAATAAACGCATTCAGATTCAAACTTATTCCTACATTATTGCCTCTAGAATAATTTGAAACATAAATAGTACCGGCGACCCAATAACGGTTAAGATATCACAACAGAGTATCCTATCAATATTGCATTATTGGCCAAGTGTATATAAATTATCACGCCAAAAGGTAAAACGTAAAACATATGGCCTGATGATTGCCTTCAAGTCTGAAACAAACTGTCGCCGCTCGGGTTCGACATCATTTTTATATTTACATACGCTTCATCTCTTATATTCAGAACTTTTACGAAAAAATATATCATAACTTTAAACGATATTGTCATCCTATACACACACACACACACACACACACACACATATATATATATATATATATATATATATACCGCACATATATATACACCGCACGCTTATATATATATATATATATATATATATATATATATATATATATATATAAGCGTGCGGTGTAGATTCGTATAAAATCTTCTGTACAATAAAGACGGAAGCTGATGATGGTTCACCAGAAATAGGCCCATACTTCAGATTTACCATGAAATAACCTGTGTGCCTAAATTTTTTCTTATATATATATATATATATATATATAGTCATCCGCAGACAGATCTGTTTCCCTGTATTACATCTCATCAGTACGGCTTAGACTCCGGTCGCTTCCTAACCCAGGATTAAAACCCGAACGAATCGGCGTCAGTCGGCGATATATATATATATATATATATATATATATATATATATATATATGTACACAGTATAAAGGAGTGCTGAAAGGTTTTGTAAAATAGAAAAATGCTCACGTGAAATCGAGTCGCGCTTGGCATCTTAGAATGAACGCTTCTTTTAAAGAAAAAACAATTCTCAAATAAATTGAAATTACTAGGCCACAGTCAAAACATATGGGAAAATAACAATACTAGAGACAAAAACAGTTTTGAAAATAACTACAGAAGTGTTCAAAAGCGCTTTTTGACGATAAAAATTATGGACAATTTTTATATTCCTTAACTCCTTAACAAAATCGAAAAAAGTTAGGTTGATGTAAAAACTTTATATATATATATATATATATATATATGACTAATTTGTGCATTATATTTAGCTGGTATACGTAAGTATCAACCAGTATAATTTTAGTCTGCCGGTCTGAGATTCTTTAATAAAGTAGGATGTGCTTTTCGGCGGGTTTAGACCCTATGTCCCAAAACACAGGAAAATCAACCGTATAATCAGACCACTCACTCACAAAGGACGTCTCTCAAAGCAAAATTCAATAAATTTACAAAAGAGGACACAAGTCACTGCTAACCTTATTTTCATATCGAAAACGTAAACAAACTAATTCCTAAGGAATTAATAAACTTTTATCTAAAATCCCAGATCACATCTTATCACCTAATTACTACAGTGACTTGCAAAAGTCTACACCACCTTTGAAAATTTTTATATTTTGTATTAATGATGTTAATAAACGTTTTATTATTAAATAATTAAAAAACTCCCATTTCATTTCTTTTTGGAATTTTTCTCTTTTATTTTTATTCTACTTGATTTATTTATTTGTTTATTTATTTATTTATTGGACTGGGCAAAATGATATTACAAAAGTGGGGAAAGAAAGAGAGAAGAAAAGATCCGAGAATAAAATGAGAAATCAAGAGAAGAAAAAGAAAGATGAAAGGGAAAGATAGAGAAGAAATAGAAAGAGAAGAGGAAAATAAGTAAGAAAATAGAGAGAGGAAAGTGCAAACGGAAATTTTAAATTTTGGCCGGAAGTGATTTGCAGAAAGATATTGACATCGGTTGCAGTGTTTGGGCTCAAATTTTACGGCATTTAAAGAAAAAGTTTTACTTCTATATGGAAAAAGAAAAGGAAGAGGAAAAGGAAAGATGCATAAGAATTAGATACTGAGAGGAAAATAAAGAAGAAAAAGTGATGAAATTTAGACAGGAAAGAAAGGGGAAACGGCTAAGAGAGAGAAATTTAAATTTTTGACCGGAAGTGATTTGCAGACAGATATTGACATTGGTTTGCAGTGTTGTGCTCAAATCTTTTAGCAATTAAAAAAAAAAGAATTGTACTTCTATAAGAAAAAAGAGGAAAAAAAGAGGAAAATGAAAGATACAGAAGGATTAGAAAGTGAAGAAGAAAATAAAGAGGCAAAAAAGTGAGAAAATATACAGAGAGAAGAAAGGGGAGAAACAATGAAAACGTTAAGATAGAGAAATTTCAAATGTTGGCCGGAAGTGAAAACAGATATAGACATCGGTTACATTGTTCTAAGTTAAATCTGTTGGCATTTACAAAAATGTTGAAATCACATAAACAAATAAAAAAATTATTAGTAAAACATCAAATAACGGATATTTAAAATACATAACACGAAGATATAAATGAATAAGACCTAATATAATAAATTGAACGAATAAAATAAAATAAATTAAATTTAAATTTAATTTTAAATAAAAATAAAAATAAATTAGATAAAAATTAATATTAAAATTAAAATAATTTAATATAATATAATATAATATAGTAAAATGTTTATTACCATCAATATTAACTACCTGATGAGACATTGTTTTTTCAACGTCGAAACAAAATATACAATTTTATAGTAGTTCGTAGTTTGCACATGTTCTAACGTAATAATTAATAATATATATTCACTTTTCCATTTTTCTACTGAGCAGTTTTAAATTAATGTTTTGAACGTTGCAAGTATTTCCTTCGTTCCTCTTCATTTGTAAATATATATATATATATATATATATATATATATATATATATATATAATGTATTAATTGTATTAAATTTAATCGAGATTTCTATTACGCTAAACATTATTATCGTTGGCACTTCGTGTTTGAGAAGATATGCAGCTTTCGAGAAAATAATCTTAGTGACGAGGATGTGCTTCCGCTTCCCCCCACCCTCACTCGCTAAAAATGGAACCTTGCTTGTTTTGACGTTATTCGTGGCCAAGCGGTCTATACTGGATCAATCAGTGATTTCCGATTCAAATAGTGACACGTGTTCGATCTCTGCTCTTGAGCTTACTTTTTTTACTTAGTTTTTCCCAAATGCGCAGACCGATAAGCAATGTTTAATAAATAATTTTTTTTAAAATTATATCGCCCCAAGCAAGGCAGTTTATTGCCATTGGTGCGCAGGGGGTTACAAAGTTAAGAGAAAGAGTGACAGGTTACAAGGCGTGTCAGGAAGTGGGTAAGAGAAGGTTTAACATACTGAGAGTGGAGTGGATGGAGAAAGGATCATGAGAGAGGTTGTAAGTTAGCAAGATAGGAGATGACTATTGACTTTACACTTAAACTCCTTGAGATTTAGCTGTCGGGGAAGCAAGTAAATGGAAAGGAATGCTACAGGCGGTAAGTGCAAGAAAAGAAGCTAGTGGAGTAGAATTTGCGTTTACATTTTATTGGTTTCACAATAAAATGGTGGGACCTAGTTGCTAATGCAAATTCATGCATAGGGGGAACCAGAGAGCTAAGCTAATCAGAACAGAAGCCGTAAAAGTACCTGTAGAAGAGACACAGAGAAGCCACGTCGCGCCTGTGAAAAAGTAACTGTGTTTTGGCCCCCAGGTCGGGATCGATCACATTACAGATTCTCCGTTGTATTTTGTCAAGGACCTTTAGGTGGATAGCAGGAGCACCTGACCAGATATGCCAGCAGTATTCAATAAAAGGGCGGATGGTAGATATATATATATGTGCAGGATGGTTTCAGTCGGGAAACACTTCCTGGCTCTACACAGAGAACTATCTATTTTAGCAGCGGATTCAGCGAGGGATTCGATATGATCGTTCTACTTGAGATCTCTTGTGAGAGTTAACCCGAAGAGGCGCAGTGTTTTTCGTTCAAGGAGACTAGCCTGATCCATACTAGTGGTGGGGTAGGAGCGATTGCCTGCCACGGTTAATAGATAGCAGCCTCGTTTTGGAGGCATTAAAATTCACAAGCCATTTCTTACCTCAGTCCACCACAGATTGGAGGTCCTTTTCAAGCTCAGCAGCGAGGTTTGCTTTGTCAGCCTCGGTAGATTTTTGGTCGAGGCGAGAGTAAACCGCACCACCCATTTCAAATACTATGTATCCACTCTAATAACGTTTGAAGTAATATATAAGAAACATTAAGGTATACACATTATTTCATGGTAAATCGGAATTATGGGCCTATTTCAGGCGAACCATCATCAGCTTCCGTCTTTATTGTACAAAGGATTTCACTCGAATATTTGCTCTATATGTATTTATATACATATATATTTAGAACTTTCTTAGAGAGTTATCTTAAAACTGTATGTACAGGATACTCCTTTGGATTCTTCTATATCTACACCGCATGCTGATATATATATATATATATATATATATATATATATATATATATATATATATATATTGGGATATATATATATATATTGAACAGGTTAAGAGGCTCATCCCTTGTTCCCTGTTTAGGATGTAGTTTCCAGCTTTCTCTTTTCAAATCTTCTCACTTTGTTTTTTGTTTTTCGTTTTTTTCAATTGGAGTAGATAGAGCTATCTATCGCCCGGTTCACACTCCACCGACGTCTATTAAACAGGTTAAGAGGCTCATCCCTTGTTCCTTGTTTAGGATGTGGTTTCCGGCTTTCTCTTTTTCCAATCTTTTCACTATCACGTAGCCCCTTGCACATCAGTGGCTTTACCGCCTTACTCGGGGTGATACGATTAAATGTATATATATATATATATATATATATATATCAGCTCAAATATATTATATATTATATATTATATATATAATGTTGGAGAAGTTTTGTCTTTATTTTCACCTGAAATTAAAGCCAAAATACGATGTTTAGAACGGCTCATGATGAAACATAACAGACATTCATTGACTCTTATATTTAACAGTGTATGCTTAGAATATATATGCAACCATGGTTTCAACCATTCGGTATCTTCAGGTGTTTTATATCAGTTGATTTGGCAACGATTTTTCCAACGTATGAAAAGAAATGAGAGAATTTGCTATGCGTTCGAAAAAACGTTTGTAAATCAGTGGATAAATAACGTGCATAGATACCGAAATGTTGAACCAAGGTTGCGTAATCGGCTGGATTCTGAATGAAAATATTTAAAAGCTAAACATTATATATACATTGTGCACTTTCTAATACAGTTGCGTACTGGTCTAATTTAATTCAGACCAATAACTGGTTAATAATTATATATATATATATATATATATATATAATTGCTAGCGTTCATTAGAACGTGAAAATTATCCAAAATGGAATTATTTTATATGTTGTAATGTGATGGAACAGTATTCATAGCTGATTCTATTAATTGACGGCTTAAGTGTTTTAATGAATATTGCCTCGAGAATCTGTAGTTTGCTTTTGTCGTTTTCTTTTTTTTTCTTTTTCTTTTTTTTAATCATATCACCCCGAGCAAGGCAGTAACGCCACTGATGTGCAGAGGGCTACGTAAGAGTGAAAAGATTGGAAAAGAGAAAGCTGGAGACCAAATCCTAAACAGGAAACAAGGGATGAGCCTCTTCACCCGTTCAATAGACGTGGGTGGTATGTGAACCGGGCGATAGTTCAGTATATCTACTCCAATTGAGAAAAAAAAAAGAAGAGTGAAAAGATTGGAAAAGAGAAAGCCGGAGACCAAATCCTAAACAGGGAACAAGGGATGAGCCTCTTCACCCATTCAATAGACGTGGGTGGAGTGTGAACCGGGCGATAGGTTAGTCTATCTACTCCAATAGAATAGACGTATTATCGATCATTATTTTTTATATTGTGAATGTAAACAAGAATGTGGTTGTAGATGTTTACAAATGGATGAATGGTCAGACAAATGTAGCGTAAGACGGAAGATATATATATATATATATATATATATATTATATATATATAGTGTTGAAATGATATTTAGCGCCAAGATTGTCGTTTGTTCGGCAGTTTTACTGATAAAAGTTATTTTGGCAAGTAGAGTTTCTTTTTTATCGTAAAGTGCTCGATATCGACAGAGCGTTGATAGGTTTAATGTAAATATTTATCACTTTGATGTGATGCCTACATTTTCTAAAGGATAAGAAAAAAAAAAACAGTCCCAATGAGTTAAGACATCATAAGGGTGGCCTCATGAAACTTCGAAGTTGGTATAAACCTGATCATTTTAAGTAGCATATTCTTTGCATTAAACACACACACACACACACACACACACACACACATATATATATATATATATATATATATATATATATATTGGCTCACATATTATATTAGAAAATTTCCACGCCCAGAGGTTTGCTCTAGAAAAGGAAGGATGTGGGGGATATTGGTTTTTATAGGGTTAAACTAGCTTAGAATTTTTTTTTCATTCTTTGTTTATATGGGGCTGAGAATGCATGTCTTCAAATTACGCTGAAGTTTTATCTGAATCTACAGATAAATAAATAAATATCCAGTCTGTAAGTTAAATTAATTTACATTGAGCTGTCTATTGGATCAGTTTTAATATTTTAACAATATTCTCCTAGATCATTAAACCAACTTTATCCCAGACTGTTTACCAATTCTATCCTGGATTTTTACCACCCATATATATATATATCTATATATATATATATTATAAATTAATTTTTTAGAACATGTACAAATTACAATCTACTACAAAAATGTACATTTTATTTCGACATTGAAATAACAATGTCTCATCAGGTATCCTTATTAACTACTTGAGGAGACATGGTTCTTTCAATGTCGTAACATAATGTACAATTTTCTCGTTGGTTGTAGTTTGTACATGTTCTAAAGTAAAATTTATAATAAATATTCATTACTCTATTTTATACTGAGTATTTTTAAATTAATGTTTTTTAACGTTGCAAATATTTTCTTCGTTCCTTATTCATATATATATATATATATATATATATATATATATATATATATATATAGTTATCCGCGGACAGATCTGTTTCGCTGTATCACAGCTCATCAGTACGGATAGACACCGATTGCTTTTAACCAAGGACTGATACCCGAACGAATTGGCGTCAGTCGGCGATTTACATCTGGGCTATGGGCGCTCGGTAGAAGAATGCAGACTTTTTAGCGTGTATATTATCTTTATACACGCCCATATATATATATATATATATATATATATATATATAAATTAGAGAATATTTTCAAAATTCAAAGGTGTCGGATGTACATTTCGACATGGGATCTCTAACAGAGATTCCACGTCACGTCAGCGACATTATTTTGTTCCAAATGGCGAAGGCCCTGTGGTAAAGGGGGAAGGGGCCAGGTTAACAACGGTCACAAAGTAGAACAGGACAGAGCTGTTAGTGGCGGAGGTTACAGGGTGTAGAGACAAGAGATAGATGGGGTATCAAATATCAAATGGTAGAGGCTAGTGAATGTTTACAGGGGTTTGCCTGCATCACTTTTTAATATTAAAAATTCTTTAATATTAAATATTAATAATTTAATATTTGAGTTTTTTAGAACATGTACATAATAATATGTACATGTTCTAAAAAAATAATATTAATAAATTTTTTAATATTTAATATTAAAATATTTTTAATATTAATTAGGATCAGGTTCTTGGAATTTACCTTCCTACTCTTCCACTTCAGATTAAAGAAAAACAGTATATATATATATATATATATATATATATATATATATATATATATATATGGAGTGGGTACAAATGGAAAATAATTAGTTAGCATATTGAATATATAAGACAATTTGGAAAGAACACTTATTTTGACATGACTAAATCGGCGTGAGAACCAATTCCAATTTATTTTAACCCTCACTAATTTAAATTTTGTCGCGAAAACATTTTCTGTTGACGCCAGATCATCAGCAAAACATTTAAATAGAGGTTTTCAAAATTGAATCATATATATATATATATATATAGTACTGTGAAAAAGTATTAGAACAAGAACTATTTTATCTTTTATGAGACATATTTACAGAAAATAAACAATTTAATTAAAGTAATTTTATTTGATTTACTCAACAAATGCTTTAACAAGAAAAAATACTTGTTACAAAATAAATTTAATATTTAATATAATAGCCTTTTGCTTTAATCACAGCCTGCCTTCTGTCAGGCATTGAAATCACAAGCTTCTTCAATGTATCTAATGGTATCTCCTGCCAAGCAGCTTCCCAAAGTGTGTCTTGAGAAGTAACATTAGATTTATCAAATTTTTTATCCAAAATATCCCATAGATGTTCGATAGGATTGAGATGTGGGCTTTGTGGGGGCCAATTTAAATTCCGAGGCCTTCCTTCCTATTCCTTTTTAGTTAAATAATTCTTACAAAGGTTTGGCTTTTCACTCTGTATTTGAATTTCAGTGAGGTTTTTAGTAAAATCACCCCTGTCCTAATACTTTTGCACACTATTGGTAGTGTGCAAAAGTGTTAGGACAGGGGTGATTTTAAACTTTATTTTGATGCCTCATAAAAGATAAAATAGTTCTTGTCCTAATACTTTTGTACAGTACTGTATATATATATATATATATATGTGTGTGTGTGTGTGTGTGTGTGTGTGTGTGTGTGTGTGTGTGCGTTTTTCTCCGGCGAAAGACATCTTCGATTATAAATCTTCCACTTTGTTTCCGATACTATCATTCATCCTATCAACACACACGCACACGAACGTACAAGAAATTTGGAAACAGCATGCTGTACTGCTTGGCATTCGCACCGGAATCTCTAATATGAGCATTTCAGAGTCTATGGGTGTCAGTCTGAAGACAATGCAGATAATTTGGAAACAGATGCGTCTAATAGTGATTATGAAGGTGTTTGGAGTGATAACTTGTGATGGCGACGTTATAATTTGTGATGGTAAACTATCAACATTTTCTATTTTTAATTTCCCACATGCACGTTGTTTGTTTGTTTTTAATATTTTCTCGAATGTAAAGTATAGTACGGTCAGTTGGGTACCGTTTCTGAGAATAAGAGCACCATGGCGCACTTGAATTCGCCAAAAAAAAAAAAAACGGTATACCTGGTATGTATTTCATTGTGTTTGGTTTTCAATTTATGGGTGTCAATCTGAGGATAGCGCATAGGATTTGGAAAGTGTTGGATGATGTATTCATCGTGGTGTTTGGAGTGAACACTAGAGATGCCGACATTATGCCTCCATTCATCTTTTAACAGAGGCCTACCTCACGTGACTTGAGAGGGTGAAGCTGTCCTGGAAACCCCTATGTCTGGCAACAGGACTCTGCGCTACGCCACGCAAGCAGCAGAACCCATTCATGTCTGTCAGACAATTTCTGCAACTACATCAGAAGAACTGGCCACCTAACTCCCTAGACTCCAACACTCTTGTTTATTACGTCTGAGCTGCAGTCGGTCAAAAGATTAACAAAAAACCTTGTAACACCAGAAATGAACGAAAGGCACGGATTATATCAGTATTCACCAACTTAAAGAAGAAGATCATCTATTCGAGCTGCAGAAGATTCCGAAGTTGTCTGAAGGCCGTGGCTGAAGCCAATGGCGATTTTGTTGAATAAATTTACTCTTTAGTATTTCATGTTATTTTTGAGTAATTTTCTTAAATAAATCTTTTAAAATGTGATGTCAGTGTTATTTTCATTTTTTTTTTGCCTCAAAAGTTGCTGGAATTTCTAGTGTTGACCGTTATTTTTCCCTCCTACCCGTATAAACTACCCTTTATTGTATGGATGTGCGTTGTGGTTCAATGGATATCAGCTCGGAACGACAAATCGAGGAGCCGAGTTTGAATTTCAGTTGAATTCCTTGCATTCACTTACGCACAAATACCCTTGGTAAAGGTATTAATCCGTCTCTTTCCTCCAGTTATGGATTAAATAATAGAACAGATTGGGTTCTATAGCCTTGGCTGGCAACCAGTCAACCGCAGATAGCAATGGGATACTGCGGGATAATCTTCTGTCCAGTCAGTTAAGTCTCTTTCGAGACATGATCGCCCAAAGCGTGTATTACGTATGGTACTTAACTGACTGACCTCTTATTGTAACTCTGTATCTCGAGTGTCCCCATGCCCTTGTACAGTGCGTTTCTCACTGTAAAAATAAAATAGAAATTTCACTCGACTAAATGCATTTAATTTTTTGTTTATTTATTTGTTGTTGTTTTATTGTATTCTTGTAATATTTAAATTAAACTCGCGCGCCCGGATCAAAATTTTGGATAAACTGTGCTCAGTATCTACTTTTCTAACTAGACATTTTACTCATACTTTTTATTTGAATGTATCACAACTTATTCGAAAATTAGAATACAAAATTAAACAGAGTTTTTTCAACTGTTGTTGGGCGTTGTGTGTCTCTGTGCATATTCATGTATGCACATGTGTGTGTCTTTATTTATGAATGTGTTCGTCTTGAACGCATAAGAAAAAATCCTGTATAATATTTTTCTACCAACACCTTTTGGTTTCGTGTCGGAAATTCACTAAAGTTTCATTTAAAAAAAGCGAAAACACATAAAGACTACAATATCTCAAGAAATCACACTTATATTCCTAAATGTTTGTATGCATGTCTGTAGACTTAATCGTATGCAAATTTAATTCGGGTTGCATTCACACACAGGTAGTTGCCCTAGAGCGATGGTTGGTAAATTCTTCTTTCTGCTCAATTAAAGTTTGATTCCCTTCGAGCGCCTAAATGTGCCAGACTTATCTAAATATAAGTAGCTATTCATAGAATTGTTATAAAGCACGACCAGTTTGCACGTGGATTCTGTTTGCTTGTATCATTTATATTATTTATTTGCAACGTGTGCAAATGAAACGAATTGTTTAACTTGACCACACACACACACACAAACACACACGCACGTGCTCGCAGTGGGACAAAATGATAGAAAGAGTTGAGAGAAAGAAAACTAAAGAATTATTATAACATCTGGGCTGTTTAATAGATAGATTCTGTTTTCGTTTAACACGCAACATGACAAGCACCGATTCTCGCATCCATACACGCTATCACAGTTATCGTTCGCGTTGTTTTCTGAAATTTTTAAACGAAATAATTTTTTTATTACTCATATATTTCGGCTGATGTATTCTTCAGCTTTTTTTTCGATGTATTTAGCATCTAGTATTTACCTAGTACACTTTTCCTCTTTTCCTTTGTTTTCATCAAGGCGAATTCAGCGTACACCTGAAGAAGGCCATACGCTGTATCAGTTGAAACGTTGTGATATGTGGAGCAATGAAAATATTGTATCCCAGAATCTCTGAAATTACAAGTAAACTGATGGATGCATATTTTTAGACAATAGACAGAGATTGAAAGATTTAAAATAATTATCTTGTTTTTTTAAGTAGGGAACAAACAGAACAATTTAAGATATACTGGAAATATTTCAGAATTCCAGAAACACTTGGAAAGCCGAAGAATATACCGACAGGAATATTGGGTTAAAAAGTTAAAAAAAAAAAAAAAAAGAACGACGATAAAGATAATTATATGAACCGAAAATGCTTCTTAAAACTTAAGGAAGCCGAAGAACATCCCGGTCAAAAATTATTAAAAGCAACAAATATGAAGACAGATTAAAAAAAAAAATATATATATATATATATACTATACTATTGTTCTTTTTCAGATTTCTTTAATACTTTTTTTGCCGGGATTGAGAAGCGGGGGATATTTCTGCACTTCTCTTTTCATTCTTTTATTTTCTTCTTTCTTTCTTTTACTTTCTTTTTGTTTTTTGTTTTTTCCTTCTTTCATTTACTCTTTTCACTTTTCTCTTTATTTTTTGCTACGTTTTTTTTTTTTTTCTTCTGTCTTCTTCTACACCGCATTTTTACATCAGGAAACAGCATGTCTAAATGTAATAGCAACCTATTCCACATAAGTAACAACTACAAACGCAAAGACTTACCACCAAAAACACATATCAGCATGAGCGATTCTTTCAAAACAGAAAAGATAGTCACAAGCAAGAGTAGGCTTATACCTCGATCCACTTATCACACAGATAAAAGTAATCGGTATTTAATGAGTCTGCTAAGAAAAGAGTAGTGACATTAGTCGTAAAAGTTAGTATAACTTCTGCTACTATTTTTCACCTACGAGATTTGCCAAATAGAGGGTAACTACTTAACGCCGTATAAGTGTTTTTGTACAAGAGACAATTAGAAAATGAATTTTTTAACAAATCCATAATTAATTAAATCTCTTAATATTTAATTCAATTTAAACATTACATATGATTTTTATTGTTTTGTTTCTTTCTTATTTTTAGCTTATAATATTTATTTGTACATTATGGCAATACTGTAGTTAAAATGATATATTTGCAATAATTTTATAAAAGTAATTTAACTGTTAATCAGAGATGATTACCTGTTTCGAGCTGGAGTCAATGGCCAGCATTCGGAAACGTGTAAACTCCCGTATCTCGAATAATACTTTGTATTGGAGAAAACTGGTGTAACACTATTGTTTGATTTTAAATGAATAGTTGAAGCGTTATTGATGAGCTATTGACTATTTCACAGTTGAATTATTTTTCTAGAGTCAGTGACTTATTGTTTTCAAGGCACTCATAATTTCTCGAAAACAGATATGCAAATGAACCTACAGACCTATAAAAACGGGTTTATCAGATGAGCCACATTAATGAGGTTCATATAAAAAAAATAGTTTCCGTAATAATAATAACAGTTAATTCCTGCTAACAAAAAAATCTGAAAAAAAAGCAAGTAAAAGCTTGATAAATATCTTGATTTTGTTAGAAACCCTTTTTTTTCACTATTATTCACTCGATGAAAGATACAAGAGCCACTCAATCTACTGAGTTACTGAATGAGGTTGTTTTATGGACGTAAGAGGAGTAGGTAAGAAATGTGGGTTATGAAGATATTTAGTACAGATAACGGTTGACCTTAGACATGAAGATTTTATTTATCGGGAAGCACTCACTCGGGATACTCTTTAGCGGCAAAGAAACTTTGGAATATGAAGGCGACAGTTATACTCACTATTATATGACGGTTAAGAAGAGCCCCTAAAATAGGTAAACGAAAAGAGGAACTACAGATCAGAAGTCAAACTGAATGCATGCAGACAATAGAGCTAGGATCATTTAAAATACTGAGGAAAGTCCTGGAGTAATTAGATGACTTGCTTTCATTTGGATTCTAAAGAAAATCACCTTTTACTATTAGTATGAAAACGCGATATCAATGATGATACTGAGGAAAGTCCTCTATATTTTAGTAGAATTACTGTTAGTCAATCTTCAGTTCGACATCAGAATCTAATTTGGAAATAGACAAGTCAATAAATAAATAAATTAATAATAATAATAATAATAATAATAATAATAATGAATTGTTGATTTAGCAAGAAAAACTAACAGACATCTCTTTGAATTTATTTATTATGTGAATTTCTAAAAGAAATCGTATGTTCATGCCTTTGCATAGGAAAACAATGTAGCTTTTTTTTTCAGTTTCATTTATGCAACATGTCTTTTCAGGACGTGGACGATCGTGGCTCTTCTCAGTTTCCTATCTTACCGTGAAACCAATGTCGGAGTGTGGGTGCTGTTGCCCATACTGTAAACTCAATGCAATAGCTCGATTAGATCGTTTAATAGTTTGATTATACGAGGCAAAGAAATACAAAAATAATCAACAGGCTTAATTAATATGGGAGGCATGAAACCATTTTTGGAAGTTTTGAGGGAATTATTTTTCGTGCAGAAAATTAAATAATTGTAAAATTGACAGACATTTTTTCTACATTTATTTATATAGTTATATTTTCTTAAATGAGATGTATAAGTATATGCACCCACCCACACACACACACATATATATATATATATATATATATATATATACGTGTGTATGTATGCATACATATGTGTGCATGTATGTATTGATTGTTTAATGCAATCTCACATGTCACACAATTATCTCCATGATAATGCACTTCAAACCCCATCAATATATGTGAGTAAAAGAACATGCTAGTAAAACCTACGATACCCAAGGCCATGAATTTTTCAAGTTACAACGACAATAACGATAAGGCTGTCGTTGTTGTTGTTGTTGTTGTTGTTTCTGGGGTGTTGTCGAGTAAGTTGCGGGGTGCGCCACTCCTACTTTCGTAAAAACGCCCTCCGATCACCCCTTCTCCTCCTCCTTCTCCTCCTCCTCGTCGTCGTCGTCGTCTCTGCCCTCACAAAAAAAAGAAGCCCATCTGACAAGCACCCACCCACCACCTTACCCGCTGCCTTCGTCTCTTGCATCTGCCGCTGCTGCATCTCCTCCTGCAAATCTGGACGTGGCTGACACCGACTTCTTGGAACATTTAACGTAAACAAACCCATGCGTTTTAGGTGGGGAATAGCAGAAGCGCAAAAATAAAGCCGAACACGTCGTCAAGCAATAAAACGAGTAACGACGGACCCGGCGAGAATTGAGTGTTGAAAGCGCGCGTTGCGTGGCCGAAGAAGCGGTTCAACGTCTGCCGAGAAAAGGCATAAAGAACAAGAACAAGAACAAGAAAAAGAACAAGACAAAGAAGAGGACGAGGAAAAAGAAGAAGAAAACAAAAATAAAGAAGCAAATTATTTGGATAAAAAGAGTTGCAAAAAAGTAAAACAGCTACCAAAAGAACAATAAAATTGGTAATAGCTAAAAAACAGCCAAAGTAGATAGATAGATAGATAGATAGATAGATAGATAGATAGATAGATAGATAGATAGATACTTTATATAAATCAATATAAAAAGTGAAACTAGTTTTCATAAAACTCAAAAATAATGCAAGAACTTTAATTACGAACGACTTTCTTTGCATGAAGTGCCGCGCCTCGTGTTCTCAACGACGACGATAACGACGAGGGTGGCCAACTGGAATTCCAAACAAACTGTTTTTATTGTGCGAAAAAAAAAAAGAAAGACATTATCGTAAGTAAAAGTTTTTCTTTCTTTCTTTATATTGCTATAAATTATTCTTTCCTTTTCATTAATACACAACTTTATGCATCTACACACCTCTGCTTCTACTCCAAAGATTTTAGTTTAAAAGTAAAAGTTTTATCTACTTTCAGCAATGCTTGTATTTTCACATCTGTGTCATGGAGAACCTCTCAAATGAGATCAAGTGGCAGTTTTAATTTACCAAACTTTATTTATCGTTATCGTGAACAGTGTGTTGTGGATTCCCTCCAGATCCAGAAGTTTGTTACCTGCAATTTTTTTTTTTTTGACAGCGGGGTAATTTGGTTCTTTTGTAGTCTCATTTTCCTTACGGTGCATTAAGGATTTCACGCTAAAAAAAAAAAAAAAAAAAAAAAAAAAGAATAAGATAAACTCTCTTCTTCTTCTTCTTCTTCTTCTTATTATTATTATTATTATTATTAGTAGTAGTAGTAGTAGTAGTACTACTACTACTACTGTGGAACCTATGTCGTAATTTAACGGCTAGGAGAGGGCACACTTTTCTAATTCAACAAAACCTTTTCTCAGAATTCTGGCTGTCACAACCGGTACTGTTTTTGGAAGAATTTCAGTTGGACTCAGTCAGTCAGTTAAGTGCTATACGTGATACACGCTTGGGCGATCATGTCTCAAAAGAGACATGACTGACTGGGCAGAACATTATCCCGCAGTAGGTTGCCATTACTTTCTGCGGTGGGCTGGTTGAGAGCCAAGGCTATAGAACCCAATCTATCCTGTTATTTAACCCATAATTGTTGGGAAGAGACAGATTAATACGTTTCCCAAGGGTATTTGCGCGTATGTGAATGCAAGGAATTCAACTGGAATTCGAAATCGGTTCCCCGATTTGTCGTTCCGAGTCGATATCCACTGCACTACAACGAACATCCAGTTGGAATCATAATCCCAATTTTGCCCGGCCATTTTTGGGTTTTGTCTGTCTGCTTTCAAAGGTACCCACAAAAATCGCAACAAGCTGTTCTTCCTTAAGCCGCCTCCAGCATGCTGTCTCCGTACTTTATGCCTTGACACCCAAATATCTTTATTTTTACTATATTCGCATTTTCCAATCATATATCTAGTGATTATCACGAGGATTGAGTGACATCGAGTTTCTCCGGAAAGTTTACTATCATGAGCGCAAAATTTGGGTACCTCGGCGTGGTGTAATTGTTAGCAATCTTGACTCCCTATAAACCAGTGACACCTGAGTAGTGAGTTCGATCCTCACTAGGTTTCCCATACATTCGTCCTTGTACCACATCTAAGCGGCGCTTATAAAATCACCTACCATTATCGCAAACTACAGATTTTGATGAATTTCCTACACCGGTACAAGTTAGTGGCTCTCCATTGAAATCAAGAAAGAAATGTCCTTATAATGCCAAAATACATTGCTTCCTTTAAGAAATTTTGTCACCAGCATTATGACTGGAGTGGAGTCAAGTGTCAACAAGTCTCTTTAAAACAGCAGTGATCTTTTTTGCGTCGTCGTTTTCTTATTATTATTATTATTATCGTTGTTGCCGTTGTTGTTGTCGCTGTTGATGTTCATGCATTTCTTTATTCCTTTGCTGTGTAGTGAGAGAAAGCGATTCTCCTCAGTCTCCAGGACCTTACGCAGTATTCTCGAAAACCCCAACATTATCGCCTATCTGCATTCTTCTGCAAGCTTCCATCTCATCCGATTTATATTGGGTATGACTGTTGTTTATTTATTTATTGTAGTTTATTTCCCACCACCCCAACGCCAAGTGAGAATTAGTTTTAGTTTGTTCATCTGGTGTGCTATTAATTTGCATTGATGATTGAGCTCCGTGGCGTGGAAAGCAGCGGTTCGACTCCCTCTGAGTCGGCCACCCCACCATCATAATTAGTACTTTATCTTGTTTATGTAACGAATAAAACAAAGCAGGACATTATTTTGTCAGAGTTGCTAAGGCTTTGTTGATTTCATCAGGAGTAAGAAATTCTAAAGAATCACAATTAAATACTTACATTTAATTCCACTCATTCTTTCTCTTTTACTTTCATTCTTTCTTTCATTTCCTCATTTCTGAATGTTTCTTTCTTTCTTTGATGCTTTACTTTTCTCTCTTTCTTTCTTTCTTTCTTTCTTTTTGATGTTTTACTCTTTTCTTTCTTTCTTTCTTTCTTTCTTTTTGATGTTTTCTCTTTCTTTCTTTCTTTCTTTCTTTCTTTCTTTCTTTTTGATGTTTTACTCTTTTCTTTCTTTCTTTCTTTCTTTAATGTTTTATTCTTTTCTTTCTTTCTTTCTTTCTTTCTTTTTGATGTTTACTCTTTTCTTTCTTTCTTTCTTTCTTTGATGCTTTACTCTTTTCTCTCTTTCTTTCTTTCTTTCTTTCTTTCTTTTGATGTTTTACTCTTTTCTCTATTTCTTTCTTTCTTTCTTTCTTTATTTGATGCTTCACTCTTTCTTTCTTTCTTTTGATGTTTCACTTTCTTTCTTTCTTTCTTTCTGCCTTTTTTCTTTGATGTTTTACTCTTTCTTCCTTTCTTTGATGTTTCACTTTCTTTCTTTTTTCTTTCTTTCTTTCTTTCTTTATTGATGCTTCACTCTTTCTTTCTTTCTTTGATGTTTCACTTTCTTTCTTTCTTTCTTTCTTTCTTTCTTTCTTACTTTCATGTTTTACTTTTTCTTTCTTTCTTTCATTTTTCTTTGATGCTTCACTCTTTCTTTCTCTCTTTCTTTCCTTCTTTTGATGTTTTACTTTTTTCTTTCTCGATTTTTCTTCTTTCTTTTATATATTGTTTTTATTTACCCTCTCTTCATTCCTGACTCTTTATTCTCTACTCTCTCTTTCTCCCTTATTTTCCTTTATACTTTCTTTGTCTATTTTACTCTTTTCTTTCTTCTTCTCACCCCCCTTTTTCTTTCTTTGCTTGTCGTAAACTTTTTTCTTCTTGCTTCGTCTCTAACTTTTTTTTTCCTTCGCCTTTCATATTGCTTTCACATTTTCCAGCTATTCCCTCATTTTAAACAATGTTCACTCAAATTTCTCGTCTGCGAATTCATGTTAAGCCTTCTTTTAATTGTGTTTATTTTAATCAATAACGAATAGATGTAATCTTAATAAATGATGATAAAATATCAAATATATTTCGATACGTACATACAGACAGATGTGTGCTGTGAGTGTATATGTGTGTCTGTGTGCTGTGTGTCTGTGTGTGTCTCTGTGTGTGTTATCCGTTCAAATTAGAAGCACAGTGGTCACTTCTGACAGACTGGTCGGAATATCAGTGTATTAATTACAGCTTACAGAAATATCGATTTGACTTGTTTAATCCATACGATATTAAACTGAACACGTGACTTTTCTGACTATGGTCACCTGCTAATATATAAATATACATAGTCTTTTTATCTATGTTTACTGATGGTAACTAATGGAAGAGGGCCTCTTATCCTAGTTTTCGGAAGGCATTTTTATTTTTGCCCCGATGAACATATGGTATCACTTATTTCCTGCTCAGAATTTGGGGTCATGTCTAAAAACCATTCAACATTGGCGGTTTCACACCGATTTTATCGTTTAACTTTGTCGCATAAAATAAAAACTTTCTATGTTCGGGCATTTCAAATATTTAATAAGTAAGATTGTCATTGTTGACTGGTTTCATTTGCTGATTGTCTCCAAAGAAATCGTATATAATAAAACAAAACTATCGTTAATTTATTTGCGACATACATTGTTTCAACCCACCAGCGGACTTCTTCCTGACTTCTTTCCCCACCCACTAATCATTCTTTCTTTCTTCACCGATCCATTCCCTTTTATTACCTATATTCTCTATTTTTTGTTTCATTCTTTTAAACTCTCTTTAATTTCCATTCTCTTTTCTTTTCT
>JBBBDQ010000318.1:827500-845000 GCA_037127315.1 Ascarosepion bandense
ATATGATGAAAAATGACAACATAATAATAATAATAATAATAATAATAATAATAATAATAAGAAGAAGAAGAAGAAGAAGAAGAAGAATACAGCACTAGCGGAAAGGGTGTGAATACTGAGAAAAATGCTTAAACATTAAAGGGACATCAAATCACTTGATCATTAGTGAAAAATTTAAGATACTCAAAAGTAAAGTTATTACTACTACAACTAATAATAATCATTATTATTCCAGGCTTTTACAGACACACATCGGTTGCCTTTTGGTCATAGCTGGGCATTGATATTGGTAATGATAGTATTAGGCGTTTCCTTACAAGGAAACATCTGGTATTCATTGACCGAACAGACAATACTACTTTCTCTTTTAAAACTTTATCTTAAAAACTTTTTCTGAAAAATATCTTCCTTAAGTCTAGTACCTGTCATCGCCTTTTCTAGTATTGACGGGGATTCCTTCCTAACTTTTATTCCGAATAGGGTGACTAAGTGACAGCAAATCCTTTCAAATCCCCAACAATATCCACCAAGACCCAGCACTGATATAATCTGAAAAATCCCAAATAATAATAATAATAAAAATGAAAAAAATGATAATAAGACCTGCCTTAGGTCTTCCCGCAGACTTGGTAGGTAGTGCGACCATAGCAGAAATAAAAATATGATGAAAAATAACAACATAATAATATTAATAATTACTATTATTATTATTTTTCATGTGTGCTTGTAGTTTCATCTAAATGCCCTGGTGGATGACTGCGTTAGTACTTGGATACATGTGTGTGTGTGTGTGTGTGTGTGTGTGAATTCAGTAGCACGTCAAAAATGTGATGCTTGATTAAAAATATACGAAAATAAATATGCCTATTGTAACGCCCAGTCTGATAAGTGGATATCAGGCACATGCGATGGGGTGGCAGGTTTTACAAACAGAAATGACCTTACTTCCTCGACAGCTACAATCTGCAAGAATTTAAATGTAAAGTCAATAGTCATCTCTTATCTCACTAACCTGCATCCTCTCTCTCTCATGCTCCCTTCTCCGTCCACTCCACTCTCAGCAGTATTCTCATCCTTCTCTTCCCCACTTCATGACACCCCCTATAACCTGTCACTCTTTCTCATAACTTTCCTCTTATATAACCCCCTGCAAAGCAGTGGCAGTAAAATGCCTTGCTTTGGGCGATATGATTATAAACAAAATGATAGATAGATAGATAGATAGATAGATAGATAGATAGATAGATAGATATCCCGACAATTACAATCTCAAAGAATTTGAATGTCAAGTTAGTAGTCATCTTCTATCTCAAAAACCTGCATCCTTTCTCTCATGCTCCTTTCTCCATCCACTCCACTCTCATCAATATTCTCATCCTTAGCTCACCCACTTCCTGACATCCCCTATAACCTGTCACACTTAAACATAACTTTCCTCCTATGTAACCTACCATAAAACAGTGGCATTAAAATGCCTTGCTTGGGGCGATATAATTATAAAATAAGATAGATATGAAAAGTCCGAGATAGATAGATAGATAGATAGATAGATAGATAGATAGTCAGTATTTTCATCCTTCTCTTACCCACTTCCTGACACCCCCTATAATCTGTCACTCTTTCTCATAATTTTCCTCCTATGTAACCCCCTGCACAACAGTGGCACTAAAATGCCTTGCTTGGGGCGATATGATTATAAAAATAGTACTTCATGACCAACTGATTTAAGCCAGGGAACTGATAGGCAACTCTGTGGTACAGAACAATATATCTGCTGTAACCCAAGCTTTAAATCATAATTAAAAATATATTAATTATTATAATAATTATTAATTTTTATTTGTATCTATAAGGAACTTCTGGTGATTGAAAGTAAGCAATTCATCTTAAAACTTACTTTAGTCCATTCAGTATTCGTATCAATTTCAACAGTGATGTAACTTGGATAAAATGAATTTAGGGCTAAAAAATTTCGAAATAGAAGAAATTACTACTAAAATGCTGCATGCTTAACCGTATAATATCCTCATTCTTTGTTTAAATGGGTCTGAGAATGCATGTCTTAAAATAACATGTTGGAAATGGCTATTTCCCCTCTAAGCTTTATCTGAATTTACGCGCACACACACACACACACACACACACACACACATATATATATATATATATATATATATATATTATAAAAAATAGGGGTTGTTACAACGAGGGAAATTTGTATAGAAGAAAAAAGTGCGAGAAGCCGTGAAGTTTTGTTTGATGTGTAGATTTATTGTTGGTATTATTATTAATATCACTTGTTTTTTCTATGATACATTAAGTGTCCATAATGGTATTTGTGTCGTTACACGTGTTTCGAGTCTTAAGTTGACTCTCTTCAGCCGAATAAACTTGTGACTTTACATATCGAGATTTGTTGGTTTGTCTGATGGTCAAAAGTTGATTCGCCTGAGGAGAGTCAAACTTAGACTCGAAACACTTGCAGCGAAACACATGCCATTACAGACACTTAATATATCATACAAAAAGCAAGTAATATTATTAATAACAAAAATAAATCTAGACTCTAAACAAAACGTTCATGGCCTTTCGCACTTTTTTCACACACACACACACATATATATATATATATATATATATATATATGGCGTAACACTTAGAAACCCAGTTAAAATGGAGTCGTCTAGACAAGTTTGATTTCAGACATAGTCTATTTATTTTTGACTCGGAACGACAAATCGGAGGGCCGTGTTCGAATTCCAGTCGAATTCCTCGCATTCAATTACGCACAAATACCCGTGGGAAAAGTATTAATCCGTCTCTTCCCTCCAGTTATGGGTTAAATAATATGACAGATTGAGTTCTAATGCTTTGGTTGGCAACCAGTCTACCGCAGAAAGCAATGGCAACCTACTGCGGGATAATCTTCTGCCCAGACAGTCATGTCTCTTTCGAGACATGATTGCCCAAGTGTGTATCACGTATGGAAGTTAACTGACTGGCTGACTATTTATTTTTCCTTCGGTCTGTTGCAATTGGCAAATACATGAACTTATACACACTCTTCAACAGAAGCTGTAGGTAACCCAGTTGAGCAGATTGAGATCTTTACATTTGACAGATTCAACCAATGTAGGAGGACACATAAATAGTAAATAAAGCACTTCACAGGTCTATCAGAGCTTAGGATAAGTCTGATTCCCACAAAAGACGAAGGGAATGGATAACAATAATAATAACAATAGATATATAACTTCTCGCTCGTTCACGTTCTTCTTTTTTACTTTCTTTAAACCCAGATAATTTTTGTGTGCAGAAATGTATAACCACTTTTTTCTCTCTCTGAGTGCATTCGTCTCAATATATTTACATACCTAATTACTTACCCATCAGTCAGTCAGTCAGTTAATTGCCATACGTGATACACACTTAAGCAATCATGTCTCGAACGAGACATGACTGACTGGGCAGAAGATTATCCCGCTGTAGGTTGCCATTGCTTTCTGCAGTGGACTGGTTGCCGACCAAGGCTATAGAACCCAATCTGTCCTTCTATTTAACCCATAACTGGAAGGAATATACTGATTAATACTTTTCCCAAGGGTATTTGTGCGTAAGTGAATGCAAGGAATTCAATTGGAATTCGAACTCGGCTCTCCAATTTCTCGTTCGGGGCCGATATCCACTGCGCCACAACACACAACTTACCCATATATATATTTATATTTATATATGTATATATAAATGTCTCAACCTCTGTATCTCTCTCTCTCGATATATATATATATATATATATATATATATATATATATATATATATTGTCTATCAAGGCAATAGATAATTTTCTATACAGATATTTTTAAATACAACAGAAAATGAAAGTCTATTATGTTTAATCATGAGCCGTTCTAAACATCGAATTTTGGCTTTATTTTCAGGTGAAAATAACGACAAAATTGTCCAACATTTAGATATTTTTTGTTTTGCTGGTTCTAATCTTTCGGCTCATATGAGCCATCTTCAGAGAGGTTATAAGGACGTTAACATAAAGACATCCACCATCAAAGATGATACAGTGTTGTGTTAATCTCAAACATTCCTATGCGATGATAACAGTCACCGAATAGCAGTTGGGCAATTTTTGTCTTTATTTTCACCTGAGATTGAAGACAAAATACGATGTTTAGAACGGCTCATAATAGATATTCATTATTTGTTATATTTAACAATATATATATATATATAAATGAATAAAGTACACCTAGTGAGCCAACAAACATACCAAGGTTTCACCTGAGCGGATCGTCAGGGAGAGTCAGCTTTCCCTGACGATCCGTTAAGGTGAAACTTTGGTAGGTTTGTTGGCTCACTAGGTATACTTTATTTATTCTGCTCTACTTAAGTATTGAGCGCTTTATTGTGAGTTGATTATTCGTCTCGGATTTTTTTTTCTTTTGGCTACGTGCTGACTCGGACCGAACCCTTTGCCTGGTGTTCATGTGCTTAGCTCTTTCTTTTTTATAATCATTTTTCCTTCCACGTAGATAGGCGGAGTGTTTTTCGACACGAGTATAGTTATAAGTTTGTCTTTATATATATATATATATATATATATATATATATATAGTCATCCGCAGACAGATCTGTTTCGTTGTATTACAGCTCATCAGTACGGCTTAGACTCCGGTCGTTTCCTAACCCAGAATTGAAACCCGACCAAATTGGTGTCAGTCGGGAATTAAATTCCGTGTCGCAATGTACTTTTAATTCACAGTTATATGGTTATATATATATACACATAAAGAGAGAAACAAAGGGAGTCATAGAGATCAAACGACCGAGCATCCAAGAAGCAGATATAAGGAGATTCGTTATTCATTAGATGTGATCCGGTTTTTCTTTGTTTGAATAACAAAAAGTGATATTTTTCTTTCTTATAAACAATAGCAGATTCATGAAGGAGTATTGAAAGGTACTCTTTATAATCAACTCCCGAAATTTTCACCAAATTACCAAACATCAAACTCTCTTTGGAAACAACTTCTTGGTCAAAGCAAGCCATGTTTAGCATCCATTGGGTATTCGTTCATCAATTTAAAACACACTTTTTATTAATTTGGTTATAAGATTACCGTCTTAATAACCTCTCTGAAGATGGCTCGTGTGAGCCGAAAGCTTAGAAGCATATTAATAAAAAATTATCCAAATGTTGGAGAATTTTTGTCTTTATTTTCAACAGAAATTAAAGCCAAAATACGACGTTTAGAACGGCTCATGATTAAACATAATAGACATTCATTGTCTCTTATATTTAACAGTATATGTTTAGAACAAAAAATATATATATATATACCCTGATTGAGCACTATGGAGGAATTTGAAAAAACAGAAGCTACTCACGCGTCTACGCATCGTCCATTCAGCAATGAATTCGAACACTTTCGGCTACTGGCGTGTGTTTACTTTATATATAATACGCTAAAGTCCGTCTTCTTTCGCGGCGCACCCATAGCTCAGATGTGGAATCGCCGACTGATGACAATTTGGTCGGGTTTCAATTCTGGCTAAAACCAATCGGATGTCTAACCGTACTGATGGGCTGTGATGCAGCGAAGCAGACGTCTATGCGGATGACTATAAATATATAATTGTTATTAACATACAAGCCTGTTTGACTGTATCACAGCTCATCATCTATATATGTTTTTTTTACATTTATTTGTTTAAACATTATTTTCAGATAGTCGTATTTGAGTAAATACTCTTCTTTTTTTTTTTTATAATCAAACAGTATATTTATTTACATCTACCGGCCTGAATAATCGAAAAATCATGTTAGAAATATATGCGTCCTCCGGCAGGATTCGAACCTGCTTCCAAACCGTCATTTGATCTGAATGTGTCTTTACCGCTCGTCTACGTAGGACTCACTAATATGTTAATCGATTTCGTTACGGATTTCGTAAAATTTCGAAAATTATTTCGATGTATGCATCTTATATATGTGCAATATTTTTTTACGTCACTAGAATAATTTACTGAGAATATACGGGTGATGTTTCTTTCTTTTTATAACCGTGTCGCCCCAAGCAAGGCATTTTACTGCCACTGTTGTGCAGGGGGGTTACATAGGAAGAACGTTACGAGAAAGAGTGGCAGGTTATAGAGGGTTTTAGGAAGTGGGTAAGAGAAAGATGAATGTGGCCATAAAATGAGGGATCAATTTATACATAGATTGTAATGTAGAATTGATCCCCCACTTTATATTCAGATTATAATAGTATAGATTTTTTTATAATCATGTCGCCCCAAGCAAGGCATTTTACTGCAAATGTTGTGCAGGGGGTTACATACGAGGAAAGTTAGGTGAAAGAGTGACAGGTTATAGGTGGTTCAGAGAAGAATGACTGTGGTCATAAAGTAAGGGATCAATTTATATATTGATTGTAATGTAGATTGATCCTCCATTTTATATCCACATTATAATAGTATAGATTTTTTTTTATAATCATATTGCCCCAAGCAAGGTATTTTACTGCCACTGTTGTGCAGCGGGTGACATAGGAGGAAAGTTATGAGAAAAAGTGACAGGTTATAGGTGCCAGGATGTGGATAAGGGAAGGATGACTGTGACCATAAAGTGAGGGATCAATTTATATATTGATTGTAATAAAGAATTGATCTCCCACTTTATATTCACATTATAATAGTATTGATACTTTTTATAATCATATCGCCCCAAGCAAGGCATTTTACTCCCACTGTTGTGCAGGTGGTTACATAAGAGGAATGTTATGAGGAGTGAGAGGTTGCAGGAGGTGTCTGGAAGAGAGTATGAGAGGGAAGAGATTACTGATGGGAGTGGGGTGGACGAAGAAAAAAGCATGAGAGAGAGGATGTAAGTTAGTGAGACAGGGGATGACTATTGACTTGACATTTAAATTCTTGGAGATTGTAGCTGTCGAGAAAACAAGTATACAGAAGAGAATTCCACAGGCGGGAAGTGCGAGAAAAGAAGCTGTTGGAGTAGAATTTGCGTTTACAATTTATTTGTTTCTCAGTAAAAGGGTGGGACCTAGTTGCTAATCTTGTGGCTCGAGGAAATTCGTATATAGGAAGTACCAGTGAGCTAAGTTCATCGGAGCAGAAGCCGTAAAAGTATTTGTAGAAGAGACACAGAGAAGCCACATTGCGTCGGTGAGAAAGCGACTGTATCTGAGCTGCCAAATCAGGATCGATCACATTACAGATTCTTCCTTGGATTCGGTCGAGGACACCTAAGTTGGATTCGGTTGTGGACACCATATCTGCTCCGGTGCAGGAGCACCGGACAAGATATGGCAGCAATACTCAATGCACGAGTGGATGGTAGACTTGTATATGTGCAGGATTGTTTGGGACGGGAAAAACTTCCAGGCCCAACACAGAGAACCGACTTTCTTAGCAGCGGATTTAGCTATGGCTTATTCCACTTGAGGTCTGGTGTGAGAGTTAACCTGAGGAGGCGCAGCGTTTCGCTTTCAGGGAGAGATCCCTGATCCATATTAATGGGCGGGAGGAACGATTGTTTTTGGTGGTCATTAGATCGCAGCTTCGATTTGGAAGCATTAAAATTTACGAGTCATTTCTTACCCCAGTCCAATACGGATTTAAGGTCCTTTGCAAGCTCGGCAGGTTTGCTTTGTCAGCCTCGGTAGATTTTTGATCGAGACGGGAGTAAACCATAGTGTCGTCAGCATATATGCCCACTTGGGATCTTATTACCTCAGGGAGATCGTTAATATAGATAAGGAAAAGCGTGGGACCTAGAATAGAGTCTTGAGGGACACCCGCATTCATGTGATAGTATTGAGAGTCTTGTCCATTCAATACCACCCTCATTGTCCGGTTTGAAACGAAGGACGGGATTAGGTCAAACAATTGTCCAGTTATACCATAGCCTTGCAGCTTGCATAGAAGGCCGGCATGCCAGACTCTGTCAAACGCTTTGGAGATGTCAAGGGCCACAGTTCGGGCTTCACCGTTTTTGTCAAGGGCCTGGTGTATGTACTGAGTGATGATGTACCTATCTTTATGTAGAGCACTCTTATAGTGCCGTCGCTGTGGACTCTTCTGTTAACATAAGACATACAATTTTACGTTATTTTAAACGTAAACTCCACAGTTAGCCAATTTGTTGATATCAAAATGGTATTGAACACAAACAAAAAGTCTCTACAATAATTTTTGATATTTTATAAATATGTTAGAATTGCTAAATAATTCGTCATAGTTTGAATGCATGGGTATATTTATATGCATATTGTACATGTGTCTTCTTCTTTATGAACCTTGTCCTTTCAGGACGTAGGCGATCATGGCTTTCCACGTCTCCCTATCTCTGGTGGCTTTTCGCACGCTTTCTCCTGTAACACCACACAACCCCCGTTCTGTCATCCATCAAATAAGTTATCCGCTGCTTTCCCCTGTCTCTTTTTCCCTCTATCTGGCCTGTTAGTATCAGGTTCTCCAAGCCCTCTTTCCTCATTGCATGTCCCAGGAACTTTAACTGTCTTATTGTGATATGGTCAAATCGTGTTTTTCAAGAATATTTCCATTAATTTAAGTTAATGTTAAATTAAAACAGATTTTATTAAGCAGACTTAAAGTTTTTTTTTTTAATATTTAGGAAATAAGTTTGGCGTTTTATGTTTGTCTATTAAGCGTTGATACTTTTGTTTACCACAAAGCCATACTGATGAAGTGTTTTGTGGTCATCAAATTTGCAGTACCAGTTAATAGGACTGTTAACGATCACTTGACATTCGGTAAAAATTAAGGGTAATTCTCAAGGCTTTCAGGTTATTCCCGAACAGAGTCATCCTAGTTAGTTACGCAGAGAGTGAAATTCATCGGATAAATTTGTGTTCAAAAATTACTTGTCACAGGATTTTATATACAGATAGATTAAATGTAAAAGAATTCAATGATAGTTAACATGAAATAAAATAAATAAAAAAAACTGTATTTTATTAAAACTTTCTCACTGTTTGAGTTAGTTAAGTGCCATACGTGATACACGCTTTATGCGATCATATCTCGAAAGAGACATGACTGACTGGGCAGAAAATTATCCCGCAGTTGGTTACCATTGCTTTCTGCGGTAGGTTGGTTGCCAGCCAAGGCTATAGAACCCAATCTGTCCTGTTATTTGACTTATAGCTAGAGTGGGAAGATATGTATTATATTATTAAGAATTAATTATTGGAGGATCAGTTTATTACTTCATAATAATATAAAACTGATCCCCTACATTATACCAAATAGAAGCCTTAAACATGTTTCCAATTATTATATTTAGTCAGTCAGTTAAGTGCCATACGTGTTACATGCTTTGGGCGATCATGTCTCAAAAGAGACATGACTGACTGGGCAGAAGATTATCCCGCAGTAGGTGGCCATTGCTTTCTGCGTTAGACAATTGCCAACCAGGGCTATAGAACCCAATCTGTCCTATTATTTGTTCCATAACTGGAGGGAAGAGACGGATTAATACCTTTCCCAAGGGTATTTGTGCGTAAGTGAATGCGAGGAATTCAACTGGAATTCGAACTCGGCTCCCAGATTTGTCGTATCCACTGTTTACTCATTAAATATTCCACTGTTAAGAAGACGTGAGGAACGTTCATATATTGACGGCTAGGAATGCATCTTGTTACCATAACAATGAAATATCTCATACAATGTTTTTACTGTTTACTCATGAATAATCCGCTATAATGATGACATGAGTTATATTAATATATTGACGGCGAGAAATGCATCATGCTATCATAAAACGGAATATGTCATTAGCAATTTCTCAGTTTATTTATGAAATATTCCGCCATTATAATAGAACGAGATGTGTTCGCATAATGGCGTCGAGAAATGCATCATGTTACAATAAGGACGGTGTGTCTCATTATCATGTAAACGAGATTCTTTAATTAAGATCGGTGATGATTGTCTTTTTGTAAATAAAAGAGATGATGAATGGAAAAAAAGGAATTAAAATAGTTCGTCCTTAAAAATAATATAATCCAATCTCATAGATTTGTTTTTGTCTTAATTGGTGTTTCTTTTCGAAATCCGATTTCAAATAAGTTCAGCTGCTATTTGCATTCAACTGAACAGGTATTACAGTATGACATCTGGAAATGAGAAAATCAAAACAAAGATTTATCAACACACAATTAGTCTTTCAAAACAAGCGCATCTCATGAACTGTAGTTATTTATTAATGAATTAACTAAACATATTTATAAATGGATCTTTGTATGTGTGTGTGTGTGTGTGTGTGTGTGTGTGTGTGTGTCTGTGTGTGTGTGTGTGTGTGTCCGTTACCTATAGGCTCCTAAACGGCTGAAGTGATTTTCTTGAAAATTTACACAGTTGTACTATAAGCGTTTGCGAGTGTTCTTAGCTAGGTTTTGTGTCGAGATACACCCGATAAATATCGATAATCGAAAAAATCGGGTTATAGAAGGAGTGGTCCGATTTTAATCAAATTTGATACACTCATAGACAAAGACATAAGTAAACGATATTCAGAAGTTTCAAGGTTGCAGTTCTTACAATAGTGCAGAAAATTGATTATATATATATATATATATATATGTATATATATATATATATATATATATATATATATATATATAAAAGGCAGCATGTTTGTATGTGTGTCTGTTTATCTGTCTGTATACACTTTATACAAATTCACAATTTTTATCCGATTCTCACCAAACTTCACACAAATATTCTTTAGGCTGAGTCTGAGCTCCAGGACCAAGGATTAGTTTTAAAGCTTTCAATACAACCGAGCAACGCCGAGTTATACTGCTAGTATATATATATATATATATATATATATATATATATATATATATATATATTAGGTGTGATTGGTAAATTGTCGCAATTATTTTATTATTTCAAATATTCTTTAGGCTGAGTCTGATCTCCACGACCATAGATTAATTTTAAAGCTTTCATTGCACCCGAGCAATGCCGGGCTATACTGCGAGTTAATATTAAAGGAAAACATTTTAAAAATAAACGCGAAATAAACAAAAGAACCAATAGAAGAAGGCGTTTTCTTTTATGTATTGTGATCCTTTAGGAAAATAGTTGATGATGGCTTTTCACAATTTTCTATCCGTTGTATCTTTTAGCGAATGTCTCAATTTATTATCACATTCTTTCCCTATTGTGCAATCTACATGAGTAGGTTGGTTACACATGGTTTCCCGTTGTCTTTCTTGCCTTCGATATGTTATGTGAGTTTCTAGGCCTTTAATATATGACCCAGAAATATAAAGTCTCTCTTGTTACCTGAAAAGATTAAGAAGCAGCAAACTTTGATATCAGTTGTAGCCATAAAACTGATAGGAAATGAAAGCCTTGTCTTTCGCAGGATGTTTTTATTTATTTATTTCTGCTTATGTAAAGACATACACACCGTCTGATTACACGTGTCCTCGGATTGTTTAAGTGAATGGTTCGACTCTGTAAGAACAGAACACAAATCATGTGAATTTGTCTGACTTGTTAACCTTCACTCAATCGCAAAAAAAAAGTATGACTTTTTATAAAATAATTGATTTCCAGTATCATAATTCGATGAACTTTTTGTTGGACCTCCCCTTTTTCTATGATAATAGACTCAACTTGAGTATACATATACTCCTACCATAGAGAGAACCGGGACTCATCCATAAGTTACCGATAGATACCGAAATTACACAGAGAATACCGCGTCAATTGGCCTAGTAGCTCTGAGCTCCACTCAGCTAGAAAATATTACACAGATATATTATTTCCAGCACGGCTTCACTTCAAAGACTTGTATATATATATTCCTTACTAATAGTATTACCGGATTACTAGCCTGCATTTCAGTTTGTATATTTACGTTCAAAATAACCTATTTTTCTATCTCAAATATCTGTTTTTTGTTCATTATTTTGTGTGGTTCCTCACCTGGAAGCCACAACAAAACTTATGTTAAATAGCAACGGAGAAGGATTTAATTCAGTTTATTTTTTTAATGTCAACCCCAACGCGAAATTTCTAAAATCGTATAAAATTATAGCAATACTATGACTTTCTAGAGTATTCTAGAACATCCTTGAGTATTCTAGAAGATTAAAGAACCTTCTGGAATTTATTGTTGCATATTTGTAAGTTTGTATTTTATACTCCAGCTATAAATTGTTAAAAATACATAAGTAGAATCCAATTACATCATATTTCTTCTTCTATGTGCCGTGTCCCTTCAGGTCGTAGGTGATAATGGCCTTCCACATCTTCCTACCCCTAGTGGCTCTTAGCACGTTTTCTCTTGTTACCCCACACAAACCTTGCTCTAGCATCCACTTGTTCAAGCCCCCTAAGTATGTTACACGTTATTTTTCTCCGTTTCTCTTTCCTTCTATCAGACGCGTGTGTATCAGATTCTCCAAGCCGTTCTTCTTCATTACATGTCCCAAGAACTTCGGCTGTCTTTTCTTGATATTAAGTATTAGTTTCCTCTTCGTTTCCCTCCCCTCTAAAACCTCATCCTTCCTCATATGTTCGGTCCATTGCATCCTCAACATCCTTCTGTTACATCATTAGTAAACTGAAAAATAAACCGGAAATATTTTGATATTTTACCCTTATTGGGTATATCATAAAATCGAATTTTTGATTTGACGATGAGCTTTTTCAAGAATTAAAACAAATTTTTCATTAGTTTTGAACTAAAGTTCATTGATTCATGACAGATAAACACAGAGTTATAAAATAGAATAACGTTAATGTTTGCATATCTATATATATAAAAGGCAATCTGTGAGTCTATCTGTGACTGTTCCCTATGCACGCCTACATTTTTTAAGCTACGCCATTCAAACTTTCTAGGGACACATATCTACAGGGAAGCCAGGTCGACACATACTTTTTGAGTTTAAGTTCAGTAATTTTCTCTTTCGCACTTTTTGGCCAATGGAGCCGATTGTTTACATTTGCTCGGTAAAACATCTAAGATCTATGATGCTTGTTGAATTACGTCACAGAAATCAAATCACACGTGTCAAACGCGACTAAAAAAAATGAGCCTTTATATTTAATTTTTATTCCGACGTTTTAAAAATTCATTTGGACAACAAAAAAATGTGAATATTTTCCCCCGTAATTTTGAAACAAAAGAAATATTTAAAAAAAATTTTTTTTTTCAAACAAAAACAAACTATGTAAAAAAAAAAAGAAAAAAAGTGGCATCTTCTCCTACTACTAAAATTTTCTGAATTGCACGGGCAACGCCGGGCTATGATGCATAAATATATGTATAAAGAAACAATATTCAGGGCTATGAAATTTTTTTTAGCTTTATAATCGACTCTTTATTGTCGGATTAAAATAAAGCTTATGTACTGCTCCATTTACGATAGCTAATTCTGCGGAAACAATTCATTGCTGGGATTTAAAGAATCAAAATCGACAATTGATGATTGTGGCCCTCCTTGTTTTATTTTGTAGGACAAAACGTCCTCACCTTTAACCTCTTCTCATCCTCAGTTAGTCGTTGATGGGTGATCGTGTCTCTTCCGATTGATGACGGACAAAGGAGAAGATATTCTCGCCATAGGTTGCCATTTCTTTGGATAACGGCTCGGAATAAGTTATCAGAGAGCCGAGTTCGATTCCCAGTCGGGTTCATTACATTCACTTACGTTCAAATACCCTTGGGAAAAGTACGAATCCCTCTCTTCTTTCTTTATTATTATGTGTGCTTATTAGGAGGCACGGTAGTGTAATGGAATGATGAATTAGAGAGCCGAGTTCGAATTTCCGTCGGGTTCATTACATTCACTTACTTGCTAATACCTTTGGGAAAGGCATGAATCCAACTCTTCTTTCTATCTTATTATTATGTGTGCTTATTAGTAGGCACAGTAAAGTAATGGATTGAGGAATTAGAGAGCCGAGTTCGAATCCCAGTCGGGTTCCTTATATTCACTTACGCGCAAATACCCTTGAGAAAGATATGAATCCATCTCTTCTTCTCCAGCTATGGGTTGAATAGTAGGACAGATTGGGTTTTTTAGCCTTGGTTGGTAACTAGTTTATTGAAGAATACATTCAGCAACTTCCTAACAACATTCATTTACTGTGGCTCTCAGATATAAAAGTTAGTAAATGGTTTAATGAAACAAATCTCAAATGAAGTCAGCAGGAAAACTACTATTGATACTAGTATGCTAGTAGATTCATAAATAGCATTTTGATGCGAACGTGGAGTAAGATTTGGCGGAAATTATCTGTAAAAAGCTGAAAATACATTTAATGCAGCCTAATAAAGAAACCTTATTCTGGGACATTTTGCAATGAGAAAATTACAAATCGAAGACTCGGTTAACAAACTACGATAGCATTTTAAGGTCACTATTGGTAAACTCGTAGATGTTTGGTGTGTTTACGTCGGTATAAACATAAAAACCAATGTAAGAATTTTCTCAGCTTTATAGGTGTTTAATCGATTAGAATATGAGCAATTATTGCATAAAAGGCCATAAATATTGAGCGCTATTAAATTTAAAAAAATAAAGAAGCTAACTGGACACATAGTGAAAACTGATATTTAAGAAATTGAATGTTTAATTCTAAAGTTTAGTGGACAAGAGTACATGCCGTCAATTGAATTTTTCTTTTTTTTTTTTGACATTTTTAGTAGGTATTCTACTCTGTGATATGAGAAGATCACCCAGTAATGGTGAAGTGTAAGTCAGGGCGTATATTTACTGTAGATGACCTTGAGGTGAAGGCACTTACTGGGCATTTACGCTGAAGTGAATTATTTTCTCTTTTGATCCGAGTAGCTTATTTATGTAAAAATTGTGATCAGTAGCGTTACGATGGTCAACCAATGCATTTGACGCATTCTTTTCTAAACCTTTCCTTTTCTATTCATATAATCGTTTATTTAGATTCCTTGAGGTTTCGCCTATGTATTTTTTGTGGAAAGTATTACCAGTGCTGATGTAAAATCCTCAAGGTTTTAGTATAAAGTTTTTAACACTGACTAAATGAATTCTGTTAAATCATCCAAAACAAAAAATTCAAAAACAGAAAAGCATTCCAGGTGTGTGTGGGGACATAATCAGTCAGTTAAGTGCCATACGCGATACACGCTAGGTCGATCATGTCTCGAAAGAGACATGACTGACTGATTATCCCGCAGTAGGTTACCCTTACTTTCTGCAGTAGACTGTTTGCCAGCCAAGGCTATAGAACCCAATATGTCCTTTTATTTAACCCATAACTGGAGGGAAAAGACGGATTAATACCTTTCCCTAGGGTATTTGTGCGTAAGTGAATGAATGGAGTTCTACTGGAATTCGAACGCGAATCCCCAATTTCTTGTCCCGAGCCGATATCCACTGCACTACAATGCACATCCTACAAAATACAAGACCAAAAAAACACAAAAACTTTCTTATGTATTTATTTGTTTCTTTTAAGAAGTTATAAAAGTATAAAAGTTCCATACGTTTACAGAATATTATTTAAAAGTAATAATAATTTATACCTAAAAGCAATTTTGGGCTAGTTTTTTTTTAATTTTTAAAAAATACTCTATGCTTTTTATTACACTGTTCTTGTTAAATTGAGTAACTAAGTTAAAATAAAGAGTTGTTTCCCTTCCCATATCTCTAAATCCCAAGTGAATGCTTTCTGGACAACAAAAATCCTAACCTTTTCAAGTCTAAGGTCAACTGCTATCCATCATATATACACTACCGGCCATAATTATTAGGCCACTCCAGTGTTTTAAAAAAATGATGTATTTCATAATATTTTTTAGTATTTATTGCCAAGTGAATAATTGTAAATAAAATAGAATGGTTCTTTTATTAATACTGCACAATAACATGTGCATCAAATAAATTTATAAATATTTAATAATTACCTATATTGCAATTACATCAATGAAAGAATGAAGAAAATTTAAGGTGATTCTGACGAGTTCATCTTTGCTTCATTGCCTTGTAAAATTTTGCCGAGCAATAATAAGAAACAAAACTTTCTATTTTTATTTAGAATTATCCACTTGGCAATAAAACTAAAAATAGTATGAAAAACATCATTTTCTTTCAAAAACTAGGGTAGCCTAATGATTATGGCCTGTAGTGTATATTTATAATCTACAATCCTTACGTCCATAAAACAACCCAATCCAGTAACGCTCTACCTTAAGTTGTTCTTGGGCTTTGTATTGTGCGAACAATAGTGTAAACAAAGCGTTTCATCAGAGAAATTTAAGCGTGAGAACAGGTATCGTGGTAGGCTGTTTCTTTATTCAAACCTTCTGCTAGATTCATCGTCAGAGCGCATTCGACCAAGAAAAGTGAGATATATACCAAAACGAAGAAGAAAAACGTAAAACAATTAGTCAAAAAATAAGCACACAAATATTGTTTCATTTCAATGCTTAAATTATTTAAACTCATTAATTGACAAGAAAATATTTGAATGTTTGAGAGCCTTCAACTTTATATAGACAACATTCCTATATGAGTTGTTTAAAATGTTTCTATTTCCATCAAATAACGAGTATAAAAGGGCTAAGATATTTGAATGAATTCTGGAACACGTATGAAATATCTTAAAATAGGGATTTACTTATGAGGTGAAACGTCAGTGAGAATATTCAACAGATGTTATGCCACTACAGCACATATGCCAATTAGATTTGTTTGTACAAACAGGTGTCGTCACCTTGTGAAAAAATAAATACACCATTATCAGACGAGATATCTCGTCCGTGTCATAAAATTTACGAATTGATAAAAGGAGATAACTCGTCCGAAGTTAGGAACAGTTTAAAGGGTATCAAGAAATATGGAGGAAGGTTATGTGTGTCTTTTTTATTTATGCTGAACCCACACGCAAAGACACAGAAACATGAGCGTGCGAGCGCGCACACACATACACACATACTCGAACACACACACACACACAATGTTACACACGCAAGCAAATATACATTGATAAAAAAATAGATATTGATTTTCCTAAGGGCAGCTTAGATGTGTCACAAGGTCGCAAATACAGGGTACCCAATGAGGATCGAAATCACTACTCAGTTGTAAGAGTTTCTAGTGAGACAAGCGAGTGTACCATTACATCACACTTAGGGGCCCCCAAAATTTATAGATAGATAGATAGATAGATAGATAGATAGATAGATAGATAGATAGATATGAAAAGACTAAAAAATATGCGTGTAAATAGATAGATTGATAGATAAATATAAAGAGAGAGAACCAGAGTGAGAGAGAGAGAGAGAGAGAGAGAGAGAGAGAGAAAGAGAGAGTGAAAGAGAGTTAATGAGAGAAAAAAAGGGGATTGGCGCGTGTATGCTGTAATTTCTGTAATGCAAGGAGAAAATTAGGAAAAAAAAAACTCTTTCTCTACACACACACATGTACATATATA
>JBBBDQ010000318.1:850000-852500 GCA_037127315.1 Ascarosepion bandense
AGAACCTTCCAAAGATGTCGCACGATGTGATTATACCAATCAGGAAATTAATTTTTTTGACAAATTGACCATGAGGAAATTCGAACCCGATTTTTTGATCGGAAGGAGAATATTCTAACCATTTGTGCACGTGCCAACATACATACCTACATGTAAGTTATGATATACAAATCTATATATCATACTAAATAAGGTGTTAATCGAATGATTATATGTGTATATCTTAGGCCAAAAAGATATATCGGAGGGAGATTGTAAATAAATTCATTTTTCGTCACTTAGATAATTTGTCAAGCGGACCTGACCGATACCTTTTCAGCATGCCCTTGCTGAGTTAGTATGGGTGCGTGCGTGTATGTGAATTTGTGCAACGTCAGAGGCATATTTGTGTATATAAACCAATATATGTCGCACAAAATGACAGTAGATTATAGTACATATTTGTTATAACTGTTCAAAATTTAGGATAACGGTTCAAATATAGCAGAGAAAATTCCAGATAAAATTGTGGAAGTTTCAACGAGGACATAAAACTGCTGTCGTGTGGTCCACATAAGTTAACCTCGATTTTTTTAACAGGATTGTTGCTTAGATTAGTAACGACCAATATTGAAATACAAGGTACATGAAAGTATCAAGTCCTTTGCGTAGGTTGTAAGTGTTAGGTAGATAATAGTTCATCCTCGAAGCACTAAATTCGTTTTTTTAAAAGCAACCTTCTTGAAATAAGCGCACAAGTATATTTAAAAAAATTGAAATGATCTTGGCATGTTGAGTTTGAGTTTTGTTTATATATATATATATATATATATATATATTACATGTGGAATTGTATATGTGTGTGTTATCTTTGTGGGTTTTTTAATGCTAAAAAGGTAGGATTTTAAGGTGTTTTTTATTGTTCGATGATAGTGAGAAAGTTGATTTAGTCAGATTTTGATGAAAAAAAAAATCTATTTATTTTATTTTATTTTCATTTTTTATTTTATAAAACTAAAGATGTCTTCTAGTTTTGTATTCGAAAATGTATTGCTGGTAATGTTTTTTCTTCAAAAATATATTGTTAGTAATATTTTTCCTTCAAAGATCTATATTTTTCTATAAAATCTATGTTTATGCATATATTTCTATAAAAGTCTATTTTTATACTTTCATAGTGTTTTGACACCAGTTTGGGGTTAACTATTTGTCAATAGTTGGGAGACTATCAGGTGCTACCACTCCGGGTCAGGGTGGACCTGAGAACAACAGCAATTAAGAGGTGATTCCATGCTCCTCACAAGCTCCCAATCAGAGGCCTTGCTACCACTCCGGGTCAGGGTGGACCTGAGAACAACAGCAATTAAGAGGTGATTCCATGCTCCTCATAACCTCCCATTCAGAGGCCAAACTGTCGGATGCAGTTTACCCTCATACCCAGGAACCTTGGCATATTGTAAATTTCTTTATGCATAAACAACTTTAGATCGGAAATATAGAATTGAAAATACTTTTAGTTGAAAAGGACAAGTTATGGATATGCGTTATATATTCAATTTGTGTTAAAAACTTCGGAGTAATAATTATGAGTTGCTGATGGTTTTCGTGATAACACACACATATACAATTCCACATGTAATATATTTATATATATATATATATTTCATTTGTAAATAAAATTGAAAATCGTCTGAAGACATCACTCATGGTAGAAACCTAGGTCACATAATAACTCATTTACAAGTGGAAAATATTCAAAACTTCTGCAATATAATTGTATTGAACATTTTTTTAATACAAATGTGCACTTGTCTAATTTTATTATGAGCAAAATCTAAGTAATTAATCAATCAATCAATCAATCAATATATATATATATATAGCTAACCTAGAGAACCAACGAACCTACCAAGGTTTCACCAAATTGTATCTTCAGGGAAAGTTGGCTGGCTTAGTTATTTATTTAGTTTGCCCTACTTGCGTATTGAGCGCTTTTTGTTTTAGGTTACTCGTCTCGGGTTTTTTTCTTTGGGCTACGTACTTAGACTGATGTTCGGGTGCTTAGCTCGTTCTTTTTTTATTACCATTTTTTCCTTCTGGGTATGTACTCGGAGGGTTTTTTCGAAACGATTATAACGACAAGTTTACATTTATATATATATATATATATATATATATATATATATATATATATATATATGTGTGTTGTTCTGTCGCTTTCTTACAATATATATATATATATATATATATATATATATATTGTAAGAAAGTGACAGAACACGCAGATTCTAAACCCCCCATTGTTCAAGCATTTACTTTTATTTACTGGTTTAGTTCTTTTACCTACACAAACCTAACTTGAATCTGTATCTCCCTGGTTACAAACTGCTGATGGACCAGCTTCTTCTATGTGCTCTGTCTTTCAGTACATAAGCGATCATAGCTTTCAACGTCTCCCTATCCCTGGTGGCTCTTAGCACACCTTCTCATGTTACACTATGCAACCCTCGTTCCATCATCC
>JBBBDQ010000318.1:855000-882500 GCA_037127315.1 Ascarosepion bandense
TAAAGCCAACACTCAATAATATCAACTATGAACACGGCCACAATGTATTGACCGTGTTTGGAAAATAAAACATCGCTTTAACTCTAGATACATGCATAAAACAATCTAAACATTCAGTTAAAAGCAAAATAAAATTCATTATTGGTAAAGGCTAAAGTTTGTTTTTTTTGTTGTTGTTTTTTTGCCGAAATTGCTTGGATATATAAAACATTCAGACAATTCTTATATAATTTATCTACTGAAAAGGAAAAAGATTGCATGAAAAAAATTATATAAAAAATTTAAGCACTGCGCCTTGTCTGTCAAAATTCCAAACTAGTCAAACTACGTAACAATGTCTCCCCTATTGAGAAATTTTGGCTAGTTTTGAACCTTTTAAAACTCTTAATCTCGCAATCAACATTAATAAGGCATAAGAAGTGTCGAAAGAAAATAGCTACTTTTGTAGTGTTATTATAAAATACTTATGTTATACATTTTAAGTAAATAGAATTCGCTCTACTTTGTATTGAGCACTTTTTTAAGGATATTTAAGGATAGCGTTTTTGGGATACGGAATTTTAATTTTTATTGTAAAGGAAACTAATGGTCAGTTAGTAATACTGATCTCTATTTTAACCAAACATTAATATTATTGCACCAATAACTTATTTTTAGGATCTGTTATTATGTTCTTAAAGTTAGAAATTGTATTTTTATTAACATCACAAACTACGTAACAATGTCTTCTTTATTGAGAGGATTTGACTAGTTTTGAAACTTTTAAAACACTTTATATCGCAATCAGCACCATCACTTGAAAAAACACGAGAAGTATTGAATCGAAATGGCTACTTTTATAGTGTTATTATAACATATTTATGTTATAAATTTTTAGAAAATACATAAATTTCTGTGTGTAGAGAAAGAGAAAGAGAGAGAGAGTGAGGAGAGAGGAAGTGAAAGTCAAATATAGATAAATATCATTTTTTATTTTTATTAAACAAATATATTTTTATTATTTCAAAGGATATTTTTAGATGACTGTATTTGAGTAGACGCCCAGTTTGTTTTAAACATTATTTATTTCGTTTACCAGCATTCACATCCCAGAAAACTTGTTAAAGACTTACTGCACACTCGCTGGAAAAGGGGACCGCAAGTTCGAATCCTGCCGGCAGTACATTTTTTAAAAATCTTTCCTGGAGTATGTTGGCTGGAAGATAAAATAATTAGTTGAAAATGAACATTTTATAATAAGTGTTTATCATAAAACTTAGTTGAATGCAACACATGAACTGTTATGTGTCGGTACTACTTGTTAGTATCTCATTATGCAGTGAAATATTTTTCTGTTAGGAATCGTTATATTTTTAAAAAAATTAAAATTTAGAAGCAACACATTTGTTATCTTATCCAGTCAATTAAGAGTGGGGTTGTTGAATTCAAACAGTTGGACTAGGTTAACCAACAGAAAGGAAAACAATGATGGTTAGCGAGGGGCAGACAATTAAGTTGTTGTGAAAGATAGATTTTTTTGTGTCAGCTTTTGAGTGTACACAATTTGATTATACCATATATATATATATATATATATATATATATATATATATTACAATCCATAATTCTGATTAATCATTTTCTCTACCCACTTTACCTAGCACACAAAATTTACCAATATAAGGAAGCGAATTTTCAAAAAATATCTATTATTAGCTGATGAGACACTGTCCTTTCAATATCGAAACAAAATATACACTTTGTGGTACATTGTAATTTGTACATGTTCTAAACTCTAACTTATATATCCATATATATATATATATAAATATATATATATATATATATATATATATATATATATATGTGTGTGTGTGTGTGTGTGTGTGTGTGTGCTCTGTGTGTGTGTGTGTGTATGTGTGTGTGTGTGCGTCAGAGAAAGCGAGGGAGATATTCTATTTATTTATGTCATTTAGATTGTTTGTAAACTATACTTTGATGAAGCTATTGATTATCCGTTTTCGCCTAATATCCACACATGTGTTTATTCGGAAGAATATTAAGTTGCAGACAGATTTGCTTTTACTCTGCGTAAATACCTCTAAGTATGCATTTTTGTATAAATTCATTCAAATCGTGATGACTTTTTCTGCTCATATTCTTTAAAAGAATACACAATTATGTCTAAAATCGATTCCAGGAAATATGATTTTGTAAGACTAGTCAAGGCTGACAAAATGTGTAGTAACGCCTATGCTACCTGTTCATGCAAAGCTGTACATTCATAGCTTTTTGTTAAAGCTCTCATTTTCCACTCTCTTTGCCATGCCAAAAACATGTTTGAAGAAAATAGAATGGGATAGAATTTAATGTGAAGTAGATTCATTCCATTTCCATTGACTTTCTTTTTACTTTATTTTTCTCTCCCTCGCTCTCTCTCTCCCCCTCTCTCTCTCTCTGTTTGAAAAGGCATGAACACATTTCACATTGAAAGGATATTTTATTGTCATTTCTTCACAACGCTTTTATCACTGGCATGTTAGGCCATATCTGACCAAAGACGAGAGACTGGTCAGTAATATTCACTTGCAAATGATACCACGTCATTAATAATAACTGTCTCTTCTAGAGAAATAGACTCATAGAAGTGATACTGAAAAAATAAATAAATAACCCCAGCAATCTCTAAGATTGCAAGGACAATCATTAGTAATTTTCTTTATATATATATATATATATTGCTTGATACATATTTTTTCTTTATATATATATATATATATATATATATAAATTAAATTAATTTTTTTCAAAGATGTTGAATGCACATTTCAACATGAAATCCCCGAAGGGGATAACACATCACCTCAGCAACAAATGCTATCCCGAAACTGGAGATAATTTGAAGTAAATTATGTCTATTTTCTCTTTTCAACTCATAGATAAAATTGTAAGAAAATAAAAATAAAAAATAAAAAAGTACTTCATTTCTGATCTGATCTAGCCCTTGTTAAAATAGAAGGGAGCATGTAGACTCAGGGTTACAGGGAGCCGGCCATTTTACCTACATCTTTAGCGAAGATTCCTATGTTTTACTTGAGATCAGGTGAGAGTTTAAAGCCAAATTGTCTCTCACGGCGCAGTGTCTCTCCAAGAGAACATCTGTTCATTGTGACTGACGGTAGTTCAGGGTTCAATCGACAATGATAGAATGTAACTAGTTTGGTTTTCGAAGCATTTAATGTATACACCCAATTTTTCCCGGCTAAATAATTCTTGTTAGACCAGAAGAAAGATTAGCTATCAATCTCTTATCATTTAGAGGTGCACCGGTATATAGTCGTATCGTCGATATGATTAATGATACTAGTCTTACTAATTAACCCATAACTGGTGAATTCATTTCTTTCCCAAGGTTATTTACGCGTAAGTGAGTATAACGAACCCGACTGGAATTGGAACTCAGTTCTCCGATTAACAAAAGAAGCGATTGAAGTACAATTATAATTGAATGAACGTTCACTAAAGTTTTTGTGTTCAATTTGATTGATACGTTTGTTTTTGTTTTTGTTATTTTTTTTACGGCTTATTCACGATTGCATGTTATTTGAAGCAAGAAAATATTTCTAAATTGTAAGAATATTTTTGAGATGAAAATCAATTAGTGATAGACATCTTACTAATTAATTTGGGAGGAAAGAGGTAGATGGTAAACTTTTCCGAGGATATTTGCACGTAAGTGAATATAATGTACCTACCTGAAATTAGAACTCGGAACTCCTATTAACAATTATCCACGACAACACACGCATATCAAACTTTACAACATATGCTCTACCCAAACGGTAACCTGTCGAGGTACTGACCAAGCTTGAATTTGTTTAACTTCGGTGATCATTTAAAAGAAAAAAAAATATATATATATTAATTAAACAAGAAAATAACAAACAGAAACTAAAAATCCTCGAAGCACTCTACATTAAACAATTTAAACCTGGTTTGAATACAATCAATTTCGATATTTCCAATAACGTACTCAAATGTCTGTAATCAGACCAGGGACCACAACATCACTATTTTGTCACTGTCTTCGGCCATCCGCCACGGTAGGGATGGACTTATATTTTCAATTCAATTCTCTTTATTGTTAATAGCTTAAATGTTATATGTTTACTGTGTGTTAATATTTACTCTTTGATAATGGCTTATGTGAGCCGAAAGCTTAGACCCGATAAAAATTTCAACAAATACTGTGATTTTTTGTTGTCTTTCAACGACATCACCATCAAGTATATCAGACGGTATGAACGGATCCTACACAAAATTAATAGACAAAACTTGTCTATATTATTCAATGAAACCTGCATTAATGAAAAAATGCTGCCAAAATACACACAATATATATATATATATATATATATATATATATATATATATATATATATATAGCATAATGATAATTCACGTATACTGTCTTTATATGTATAGGAAAAACTACTAAATAGTTGTAAGTTAAAAATGTATTTTTTTGACAGTATTTATTTATTTCTATTATTATATATATATATACATTTGATATTTCAGACCGACCTCGGCCTTTCATCAGAAACAAATGATTTTAAAATTTAAACTAGAAGCGTCCGTCGTTTCTAGTTTAAATTTTAAAATCATTTGTTTCTGATGAAAAAGGCCGACCAGTTTGAAATATTATATATATATATATCCCAGAACCCCTTCCTTAATAGACCAAACCTCTGGACTTAAAATTTTTTCTCATTTTTTGTTTACAAGGGGCTAAGAATACATGTCTTAAAATGACATGTTGAAAATAACTATTTCCTCTCTAAGTTTTATCTGAATTTACAGATAAATAAATATATATATGATAATAATATTAACTATAGCAACAACAATACCAATAGTAAAACTAGTATTAATCAAGTTATAATTTAAATCGTCTTGTATAACACACCGAGAACAAACTCGGAGGGAAAAGAAGGGGAAGCAAAAAAAGAAACAAACGAAGTATATGAACAAAAGATCAAGCACTTGTAAGAAACAAAAAAAAAACACAAGACGAAAAACCTAACACTAAAGCGCTCAATACGAAAGTAGAGCAAACGAAAACAGAAATCTAAGCAAGAGCCAATAACCGTCCACGGTTTCGTCTAACGGCTCGTCAGCCAATTTCCCTGAGGAGCCGTTAGGTGAAACCGTGGTCGGTTGTTGGCTCTTGCTTAGAGTTCTGTCTTTGTAAATATATATATATATATATATATATATATATATATATATACAGACGATTTGAAAGTACCATTCCAGATTTCAAACCATCGCCTAAAAATTGATGTTTCTGCTACTTTTAAAAAATGTAATTTACTCACTTCAGGATCGCGGTACTTTCTTTTCTTGAAGGTGTTTTACTTTTTTCATCCTATGATTTTTGTTTTTGTTTTTTTTAAATTGTTTCACCCCACACAAGGGAGTATTGCTACGGGTGCGCAGGGGGTTACATGAGGAAAGAGCGAAGAGAAAGCGGAACAGGTTACAGGGGGTGTTGGAGAATAGATAAGGGAAGTGGGTGAATACTGGTGTGAAGAGTGTTAAGTAAAAGCAGATCAAAAAGGGAGAAAAGCAAGATATAGCTAGTTACCAGTCAAGATCAAAGATGCCAATTGACGTTGGAGACTCTTAAAGTTTGTATCTTTTAGGGAAGCAAATGGAGTTCCGCAGGCGGGAAGTTGGAGAAAAAGAAACTGATGGAGTAGATGTGGCGGCTACATTTTACTCATCAATAATAAAGAAATGTATGTATTACTGAATACATTTTCCTTAAAAATCTTGATATTTTACGGAGAAACAGGCCGCGCCCGCTAAATGTAAAGCTACAGGAACATCGCAAGGCCGTAACCCTACGGAAGATAAAGAAATCAAGCGTAGCTCACTATATATGGAGAGAAAAAAGGGATCGCTGCCCTACTATGGAATGAAATTGAAATAATAGAGAACGCCACTGGAAACTACGTAAACTTAAGTAATCAGCGCATATGCTAGGCGACAAAAATCTCCTAAGCCGCCCAAGTATAGAGATTAATACAATATGAGAACCAGTAAAACGGAGTGCCAGAGAAAATCATTACTGTCAAAAAATTGCAATATAAGATCAGGTAAAAATACTAGAGAAAACTATTAACATAAAAAAATACCAGAGAAAACCATTAATATCAAAAATTGCAATATGAAATCTAGTAAAAAAGAACATTAGATTTATAAGTTCCAAAAATTCAGATGTTGTTGTCCTTAAGGACACATGGCCTAGTAGACGTAGATGTTGGTTAGTTCCAGTGACTTGACCCAAAGAGTTGTGAGTTCAATACCAGGCTACAGCAGTGGTGAACAAGTAACGTAGAGAGTCGGATGGAAGTTTTCTCCTTCATCTTTAACTTTAGGTTGTTAATACGTGAAGACTATATTAACTGGCAAGTGGGAATCTTAGAACTGATCGATATTTATGTTTAGGTAACAACTCGGAAAAATTATATATAAATTTGGACATGTATTAGCGGGTTAAATATTTTGAGCAACATTGGTTATTTACACTCCAACCGAATTTCGAACTGAACCCTTTATTCAAAATTTCAAACAACTGAAGAAGTTTTGGGGCGTACAACGACCAAACGTCGGAAATATAGCAACAATATAAGGGCAAAAGTCCGAAAAACGTTAATAGTGTAAACAATTACAATACCTCATCTCAGAAATACAAACAACTTCGATTGGTAGGTTATAAATAAACCAAAGAAGTATGAAACTAATTAAATACAGATAGTGGTACCCAACTTTTGTCCTATAGTGTGAATATATATATATATATATATATATATATATATATATATATATATAGACAGAAAGCGAAGCAAGAGCCAACAACCTACCACGGTTTCGCCCTACTGCTCGTCAGGGAAATTAGACGTAGGGTAAAACCGTGGTAGGTTGTTGGCTCTTGCTTCGCTTTCTGTCTTTGTTTGCTCTACTTTCGTATTGAGCGCTTTAGTGTTAGGGTTTTCGTCTTGGGGTTTTTTCTTTCTTACGTGTGCTTGACTTTTTGTTCATGTACTTCGTTTGTTTCTTTTTTTACTTCCCCTTCTTTTGCCTCCGAGTTCGTCCTCGGTGGGTTGTACAAGACGATTTAAATTATAGCTGAATTAATACTAGTTTCGGCAGAGTTAGTTCTGTTACTATTGGTATTGTTATTACTATAGTTAATAATATTATTAATATATATATATATATATATATATATATATTACGGAAATCAACGAATTTTAACGAAACTTGGTTGTAAGCAACCGACAATTTGAAATGAATTGTTTGAAAATTATTTTTTATCGATACTCATATTTAAGTAGATATTCTGTTTTTAATGAAACAGTATTATATATTTAAATCTACCGGCCTGATTATTTACGATAAATTTTTATTACGAAAATGTGTGCCAGATTGGGGTCGCAGGTTCGAATCCTGCCGAATGGCACACATTTTCGTAATAAAAATTTATCGTAAATAATCAGGCCGGTAGATATAAATATATAATACTGTTTCATTAAAAACAGAATATCTTCTTAAATACGAGTATCGATCAAAAATAATGTTCAAACAGATCATTTCAAATATATATATATATATATATATATATAGTTAAATTTGAATTTTTTATTTATTTATAATTAATCTTATTTACAGTGCGACACGGAAGTTTCTGTTTCAAGATTAAAGGCTTTTATCTTGTCATCAATCAGTGTTTAATAACTTTGGTGAAAATAATTGACATTTGAAAATCAAAAAAATATGTTTGCTTATTAAAGAGGTAACATGGAGGGGGAACATAGCAAATTTAGATCATATGGATGTGTTTAATTTAACTAATCAGTATGTAGGTCGACTTTGAAAAATTAAATTATAGGTTAGACATTAGGGGATATGAGGTATTCATACGCGTCTGATTGCTTACTTCCTGCAAGATGTAAACTACCGGCCATAATTATAAGGCAACCTCAGTTTTTTAAAAGAAATGATGAATTTCATACTATTGCCAAGTAGATAGTTCTAAATGAAAATAGAATGGTTCTTTTATTATTATTACTTTGCAAAATTTTACAAGGCAAGGATGCAAAAATGGACTCGTCCGAACCACCCTAAATTTTCTTCATTCTTTCATTAATGAAACTGCAGTATAGGTAATTATTAAATATTTATAAATTCATTTGGTGCACATGTTATTGTGCAGTATTAACAAAAGAAACATTCTATTTTCATTTACAATTATTCACTTGACAATAAATACTAAAACTTAGTATGAAATTTTTAAAACGCTGGGCTGGTCTAATAATTATAGCCAGTAGTGTAGGAAACATAGAAATTTACGTGTCACAATGTAAATGAAATGAATTTTGAATAAAAAAAAAATTAATTATATTATGCACCAAGAAATACATTGTACTGAGCAATTTTAAAAATATAAATGCCGGATCATATAAAAACTATAAGTTTTCTTCATCTGAATATATATATATATATATATACTAGCAGTATCGCCCGGCGTTGCTCGGGTGTAATGAAAGCTTTAAAACTAATCCATGCTCCTGGAGCTCAGACTCTTTGGACGTTGGCACAAAAGACTGAAAAGCAATAGTTGTTTCAAGTTAAAGCGATACCATAGACTGAAAGAAAAATGAATGGATGTAAGTCAAAATTTGATTTCCTGGTATCGATATCAAATAAGTTTTTTCGGCATAAACTGAATTTTGAAGGCTAAATAAGTCCTCTGAATAAATGGTATCATGGCTGAGACTAAGAACTACAATTATACCTACTTAGAGCCAAACCCGAAGCAAAGGCTAAAATAAAAGAGCTGAAAAAATACAGACACACAGGCAGAAAAACAGGCACACACACAAACATCTTGACTTTTATATATATATATATATATATTATCGATTTTATGCACTATTGTAAGAACTGCAACCTTGAAACTTCTGAATATCGTTTCTTATGTCTTTGTCTATGAGTGTATTAAATTTGATTAAAATCAGACCACTCCTTCTATAACCCGATTTTTCCGATTATCAATTTTCGATATTTATCGGGGGTACCTCGACACAAAACCTAGCTAAGAACACTCACAGACGCTTATAGTACAACTGTGTTAATTTTCAAGAAAATCGGTTCAGCCGTTACGGAGTCTATAGGTAACGGACACACACACACACACACACACACACACACACACACACACACACACAGACAGACAAAGTTCCATTTATAAATAAGTTTATATATATTTATATATATATATATATATATATATATATATATATATATATACATATATATATCCAGATAAATATATTTTTTAGAAAAACATAGCCATGTAGGTAATATTAGAGACATTTTAGTCAATAACACAATAATACTCACTCATACACACAGTAAAAAGAACCATCAGATATTGGAGGCCATCTTAAATCAAAACAACCCACATTAATAAAATCAACTTTCAATCTGGCCATGACCCATTACGTTGCATTTAGACATATGTTTCTGTTAACTCTCCGGTCTCTCACGCGGTGTGATGTCATAGAACCGCATCACAAACTTACGAACCGCGTCTGCTATTCGGTGACTATTATCATTGCTTAGTATTGTTTTCTGTCAACACAAGGTAAAATCTTCTTTTATGGCGGATGTTTTTTAGTTAACGTCCCTGTAATCTCTCTGAAGATGGCTCATGTGAGCCGAAAGCTTACAATCAACTTAATAGAAAAATATCCAAATGTTCGTGAATTTTGTCTGTATTTTCACCTGAAATTAAAGCCAAAATACGATGTTTAGAACGGCTAATATATTTAACAGTATAGGTTTAGAAAATTATCTGCTGCCTTGATACACTCAATATACATAAACACACACGCACACACACATACACACACACACACACGTGTGTGTGTGTGTGTGTGTGTGTGTGTGTGTGTGTAGATTCAGAATAGTGCTTTTGCACACACACACACACATCACAAATAACAACATGTGCTCACAGTGTTTAAAATATAAAGATTCCTATGACTCTACATGCATGCGCAAAACAATTTATACATTTAAGTAAAACAAAACTAATCTTTGATAATGGCTAAAAGTACAATTGAAAGCGTTTGGAGAAATAAAACAATCGGACAATTTTTATATCATATATGTTATGGAAAAGATAAAAATAAAACATTCTAAGATCAGATGAAAAATATTATTCATTAAATAAAAGAAAATAATCATAGCACTTTGCTTGTCGTTTTTAATGACACTTGCATATATAGAGAGATATATATTATTTACATTGTTCGGATTTTGTCCTCATGTTTATTGCCATATTTACGACCTTTCGTTATATGCTTTGGTCTTCTTCAAATAATAGAAATTTCGAATCGCACTCTTCCTTGGGTATATCATTCTAATTCCATTTAACTCAACTCTCTAAGTTATATGTTCACAACTGTTGTAGCCACGTATTGAACTCACAATTCTTTGGGTCAAATCATTATTAAAAATTTAAAAAGTGATTACAAGAACCTCCAATCAAACAAAAAAATCAGACATTTTCGATAAACCACCCATAAATGCAATGAAACAAACACCCAATCTATCAGCTATCCTCACTTCTACCAAATATCTAAAAAATACAAACCTATCAGGGAATTTCAAATGTCAGAAATCCTGTTGTTTAATTTGTAAACACTGAGTAAACGACGCAGTATGATCTCTACCCAACACCAACATCAAATTGCACCTACCACGCCTCACCTGTGACAGCCAAAACATTATATATTTTCTCTTCTGTTCAATATGTCCAAATAGTGGATATATTGGTGAATCTGGAAATAGCTTTAGATTCCGTTTCAATAATCATAAACTTAGCATACGCCAGAACAACCAATATTCCCCCATAGCCCAACACTTCAATCAACCGGGACACACATTAGAAAAATGCAAATGTTTACTAATAGACTCCACTTATAGTTCTACACACTCACGCAGAAAGAAAGAAAAATACTGGATTTTAAAATTAAATACACACAGGCTAGGGTTAAATAGGGACTTAGGTGTTTTGAATCTTTATAAATATTTCAATCGCTAAACATTTTTTAGATACATTTAAAAGATTTTTCTCTAAAACAAAATTTATATGTATTATTAAAGATCGGTTTACGTTTACAAATATTTAAAAACATCTATCGCTTTCTGCGTCACGTGATGTAAACAATCTCTCCACGAACGCTCTCGCAAAATACGTTTCTAATTTAAATTTTAAAATCATTTGTTTCTGATGAAAGGGCGAGGACGGTCTGAAATATTAAATATAATAATAGAAATAGATAATAAAAGCTGTCAGAAAAATACATTTTTAAATTACAACATTTTAGTAGTTTTTCCTATACATATTATTAAGATAGTATACGTGGATCATCATTATGTTATATATATTTATAAATATATATCTATGTGTATGTATGTGTGTGCGCGTGTATGTATGAGAGAGATAACCTAATTTATTTACTAATAAGTCTACTTCAGTTTTAGCATAAGGCAACAATTTTAGGTCATTTAGTGAAAAGTGAATTATGATCTGCGAGGCAAATTTGCTGACCATCACTGAATTACCCAACAATCTCCTACTTTGTTAAATATTATATTTCTTTGTCGTGTTATGTTTATTCATCCTTTTTTAAAATCCTCTAAATAAATGCCTATATATATTTTTTTGTAAAAAGAGCAGCCTTTCTCATTCGCAAATGATGGACCGTTGGCATTTTATTCCCGCCGCTGGTATACCCTGTCATCCCTAGAATTTAGAACTAAGTTTAAATTTCGGACTGTTAATTACGTGGGTTCTATCTGTTGTATCCCGGGAGGGGATAAACAGAGAAAGAATAGTGCAAGAAATAATTCTTAACACTGAGGATATACAATAAACCAAATACCCGTACACCAACGAACAGTTAACAAGACTAACAATCAAGAAGGCAATGTCTCTGTATAGGACGTATGCGTCCGTCTTGAGAAGAAGGCTTCCGTCTAGTGACGTCTAAATCTCGTCTAAGGCCGAAGGCTCTCGACTAAATTCGATGACTCTCGTATAATCACGACCACTCTCGTATAACAACGAACACTCTCGATCATTCTGTAGTTCGTTCTAGTCCCGGTCTTTTATAACCCGGGCCATCCCCATTCCTGGGTAGGACAGGATATTTCACTACAACACTATCCTAAAGAAGAGGAAAAAAATGATAAATGTACAAAAATGTTGGAGTTCAAACGAAACTCTACATGCATTATTACAAGATATCAAAACAAAGATGGCGGTGATGATTGCGGGTAAGTGGGATGACAGAATGATTTATGATTTGGTCGAAGTCATGTGTGGGTGACATCGATTAAAGCATTGGGTGCGAATTCAAATCTCTTAGGAAGTTATTCATTTACTTATTTCAGATTTTGAGCTTTTTACTCCTGCAATTCGGAAAATATATCGACTGCGAAGGATGTGATAAACATCAGTAATAAACATTGATATTAAAGCTAATAATAATAATAGCTTCAAGTGAGATCGTTGGCTTTGCATAGATTCAAAGGAAAATGGTTCGGCTGAATTTGGTGTGCAGCTTATACTTATATATACTGTACACGTTTATAAGTGTTGTATGGAATTTATTTTCTTGATGGTCTATAATGCAGTGTCAATATCAGGATTCGAACCAATGAGAAAACAATATTCACCCACTCATTATTAACTAAAGGCATCATTAGAGTCTTATTCGGAAAGAGCCGGGTATAGCGGCATACGAGAGATAGCAACAATATTAAAGAATATTAATGGCGGGCGGAGCTTATTAAGTAAATGTCGGAAACCTTTCAGGTAAGTAAATATATTTTTGAAATATTTTATGCTCCTAATTCGATCGCAAAAAATCACCGGAATAGATTTTGTTATTTAAACGACATGAAACTTTGAACTTATTTATTGATGTATCTTTAGGAAATGGAAGGCCAGATCACGATGGCGAGGCTTGGCACTTAGATGTTTACTTAATTCAGAATAATCGGCTACAAAGGAAAATAAGCAAAATATGACATGGAAAGATTGTTGTGCGCTATTCTTCTTCTTCTATATGACTTGTCCTTTTCGAACTTAGGCGATCATGGCTTTCCATATCACCCTGTTCCTGGTGGCTCTTAGCACGCTTTCTCTTGTTACACCATGCAACCCTCGTTCTGCTATCCACTAGTCCAAGCCCATAAATCTAGAATATAAATGTATATAAACTAGCATGACCACAAAATGAGGGATCAGTTTACATAATGATTATAATATAGATTTGATCCCCCAGTTTATATCCACATTATAATTTCTTATAAACAGTTGGCATATATCTTTTTCTTCTATATACCATGTCCCTTCAGGACGTAGGCGATCATGGCCTTCCACATCTCCCTGTTCCTGGTGGCTCTTAGCACGCTTTCTCTTGTAACACCATGCAACTCTCGTTCTGCCATCCACTAGTCCAAGCCCATAAATCTAGAATATAAATGTATAGAAACTAGCATGACCACAAAATGAGGGATCAGTTTATATAATGATTATAATATAGATTTGATCCCCCACTTTATATCCACATTATAATTCCTCATAAACAGTTGGTATATATCTTTTTCTTCTATATACCATGTCCCTTCAGGACGTAGGCGATCATGGCCTTCCACGTCTTCCTATCCCTGGTGGCTCTTAGCACGCTTTCTCCTTTTACACCACCCAAACCCCGCTCTGCCATCCACTAGTCCAAGCCCATAAATCTAGAATATAAATGTATAGAAACTAGCATGACCACAAAATGAGGGATCAGTTTATATATTGATTATAATATAGAATTGAGGCCCCATTTTATCTCTACATTATAATTACATATAAACAGTTGGCATATATATTCTTCTTCTTCTATGTGACTTGTCCTTTCCGAAAGTAGGCGATCTTGGCCTTCCACGTCTTCCTCTCCCTGGTGGTTCTTAGCACGCTTTCTCCTGTTATAACACCCAAACCCCGTTCTGTCATCCACCTGCCCAGGCCCTTCAAATCTGTTATCCTCTCCTTTACTCTGTTTTTTTTCCCTCTATCTGGTCTTTTAGTATCACGTTCTCCAAGCCCTCCTTCCTCATTGCATATCCCTGGAACTTCCGTTGTCTATTCTTGATGCTCAATATTAATTTCCTTTTCTTTTCCATTCTGTCCAACATATCACCATTGTTCACTTGTTCGGTTCACGATATCCGCAGCATCCTTCTGTAGAACCACATTTCAGCTGCTTCAAGTTTTCTCTTCATCATTGTTGATATTGTCCAACAATATTGAAGAACTGACATCACATAGCAATCCAGTACTCTTTTCTTTTTATGTAGCGAAAGTTTCCTGTCTCTTAATACTTTACTTAGCTTCTGGAACGTGTCCTTCGCCACACCACTTCGCCTTTGGATTTCTGTGTCGCACTTTTCGTGTTCGATTAGAACACTGGAATAAATACGTGTTGCCTAGAGAATCAACATTCTAAATTTAAATCGTTATTTGGGCTTGAACGCTGACCATTAGACCAGGTGAGAAATAAGCAGGGATTCCGAATATAAGACAGGCTTAAGTTTAGCATATACAAGCACAAAGCAACATTGAATGATTTAGAGAAAATAAGAAGATTGTGTTGCACAAATCGACTAAGTCATACGGGCTTTCCTGTATTGAAAATCAGCATGCAATATCCTTTCTTTTTATTGGCTTCGAACATTTGACCCGTGCCACTGTATGGATTGACAATATTCTCAGTGACAAGAAGACAAGTTCTCGGGTTTTTTGGGTTTTTTTTTTTCAATCGTATCACCTCGAACAAGGCGGTAATGCCACTGATGTGCAGGGGGCTACATAAGAGTAAAAAGATTAAGTAGAAGAAAGTGAAGAGGAAGACGAACCAGTTAGAAAGGAGCAAGAGAAGGATGGGAATACAGGTGTGATAACAGTTGCAAAGGTGGAGAGAAAGGAAAGGATATACGGGGTGGTGGAAGAACTAGAGTCAAGTGGTTAATAGATGAGTATTGACATTGCAATATTGTTTTATAAAAAGGAAAATACTTTTAATAACTGGATTTCAAATATAATATTATACAAAATTTGTGTTTAAAATATTATTAAGTGTCAATCAGGTCAAAGGAGACAAAACCCAAATTTCAATTGGAAGACCAATTAAAATAAAGTTACGATTGTACCAGCCCGTCAGTGTAGTGCAGTGACGTCATGGATTAATAGACAACAGGAAAAAAAATCGTGAAATCAAAACTCTATTTAAATCTTTATGCTAAAATCCGCAAATAAAATACAATCTATTTATGAATATTGTAATATAAATAACAATTGTTAACTTATTTGAATCATTTTTCTTAGCGACATAAATGTAGTATTTCTTAAAAAAAATAAAAAAGTATATTTGCTTTATTAATATTCTTTATAAAATTAAACTTTTAAAATTGTATATCGATACACTTGCACACGCACATATACACATGATTGTGTATGAAAGTGAGCATGTGTGTGTGTAAGAGAGAAAGTTTATACATAGATAAATCTTTTACAGAATATCAATAATTAAATAGGACATTTGTTTTGGCAAAAAATAATTTAACAATCGTACAATGTCATTAGTGATAAATAAGTTGTATGTACTTGCACGCACACGCACACACACAAACACACACACACATATATATATATATGTGCGATTTTCAACCGAAGGAAGTACTGGCCGTTCGAATGAATGCCAAATGTTTTCTTGTAATGAAACGGCAAATATTACGGTTACTATTTTCATATAAGGAAACAAACCAATGAGGTTGGAAGCACTCACTGTAATGTCAAACCGGTCACTAGAATTATTTGAGAAAGTGTAAAGATCCTTGGAAATTGATGAGTTAGAATTAATTATGTCAAACTGAACTAATTAATTAACTGTTCTTTAATTCAATTTGACATAGCTGGAATTCGACACACACCATTCGGATTAACTAAAGATGAATATAATATTAAATTGACCACGAAAACACCAGTTCTTATCCACGACCAAGAACAATGGATAAAAATAATTCTAGTGACCAATTTGACATTACATTGTTGCGTTAGACTATGCTAGTCTTCTGACCTCATTGGTTTAATTTTTTTTTAAAATCATATCACCCCGAGCAAGGCGGTAACGCCACTGATGTGCAGAGGGCTACGTAAGAGTGAAAAGATTGGAAAAGAGAAAGCCGGAAACCACATCCTAAACAAGGAAACAAGGGATGAGCCTCTACACCTGTTCAATAGACGTGAGTAGAGTGTCAAACCAGACGATAATTTAGTCTATCTACTCCAATTATTTTAACTTATATAACTTCACAGCACACTATGACATTAACATACATGACATAGGGTTATATAGAGATAATGGACTTATGGCAGTAAAAATTCCACACATTCTAAAACCGATAAAATTAGAAAACCAATCCATAGAGATACCAAAAGTCTAAAGTAATAATCAGCATTAATATAAAATTAGTATACTTCTTTGATGTATCACTGGACTTAGTAAATAATACTTACCAACCATACGTAAAACGTAACGAATATCCATTATACATTCGCCCTAAGTCTAATCACATCACAAGTGCAATCAAACACGTACCCGTCTCCATAGAATATAGAATTACTAAAAACTCTTCTAGTGAAGACGTATTTGATAAACATAGCGATTTTTATAATAATGCACGAAAATATATTGGTTATAAAAACAATGATATCAAATACATAAAAAATATAAGAAGAACAGGAAAAATAAAAACAGGAAAATCATTTGGTATACACAACCATTTAACAAAATGCTTAGCACTATATTAAGGCTGAAGTTCCTCAATTTAATGAAGAAACATAACCCTCTAAGTAAAATGTTTAATAGAAATACTTTTAAAATTAGGTTATAGTTGTGCAAATATTCTAGAAAAATATTAAAAGTATAACAAAATCAGCACTTAAACCAACATAACAATAATTATCCAAATAATGAAAATAACTAATACAAATTTATGTAATTGTCGAAATCGTCACAATTATCAACTGGAAAATAGGTGTCTAACAAATTCTGTTGTTTACAAAGGTACTATATCATCAAATGAAAACCGAACTATTTACATTGGATCTACTAAGAACAGTTTTAAGCAGAGGTGGCATTTGCATTTAACTTCCATAAAAAATAACGCATACCGAAACTAAACATCCCTTTCTGTGCATTTTTGGCAGTTAAAGGACACAAATAAAAACCCCAACGTAAAATACAAAATTTCGGATAAAAAAAAGAATTTATAACTTATTCTATGACATTTGCCATCTGTGCCCGAATGAAGAGCTGCAGATTATAAGGTTCTCTAAAAATGAAGTAATACTAAACCGTAGGAATGAATTCACAGTTTTATGTAAACACGGCAAATATTCATCTCTAAAATTTAATTAATTATAATTGTTCATTTATAATTTGGGGTCAAAAAATTAATTACAATTGTTCATTTATAACTTATGCTCTAATATTACTTAAAAATCATTTTACTAAAATAAATGTCTTACACAATACTTATTTAGTTTTCATAATTCTAATATACCTTAGTATAGCCTAAATACTTAATTCTAATTCTAAGTTAAACAATCCAGTCCCTTTAACAAACGAATTAGTACAAAATCAAATTTTAAAAAATACCTAATATATTCCCTTCTGTAAAAGATTATTGTCTACCCATTTAAATAATGTATGTTCCAGTATATGTTCCAGTAGGTATCTTACCCAGACAAAATTAAAAAATGTCATGTTTTGACATTATGCTACATTGTTCTCCTTCGTGACACAAATTTTCAACTCCATAGTTAAAACCTAATTCTGACTTTTGATTGAGCAATATCGGCACACCTGTAATCATATTGCTTAAATTCCTCCAAGCATCATTGCTTAATTTTCTAAATAACCATGAATTCATCGTATATTTTCTAAACAAATCATTTTCACTATTAATTATTAAAATATCACCTGAAGAAGAACACTGTAGTTCTGAAATATGAATTTTTGTTTGTAGTGATATAATACACTTATAAACCATTGTAATAACAAAATTCTTTTACACTCTTATGTAGCCCCCTGCGCATCAGTGGCGGTACCGACATACTTGGGGTGAAAGGATTTATATATATATATATATATATATATATATATATATATATATATATACTAGTATATATATATATATATATATATATATATATATATATAAATTGCGTTGCATCTTTTAGCTTGTATACATTTGTTTGAATTCTTTTTTTAATAGCGTTGAAATATGAGTACTCATTAAACGGGAGGACTGACGGATTAAACAGCTTATATAGATCAAAAGGACACCCGTCGAGGTAACTTAATACACATAAAAGATTGGCAAGAGACATCAATTTTGCCCTTATATATCTTCATTCTTTGTGAAGGCGGACAGCGTTATTCGAATGAATTTTAAAATATAAGATTAGCTGAGAATCATTGCGATTCCGTTCTAAAAGTTTTGAACGTACAAACAACTGCGCACACAATCCCTTACGCATATATAGCTCTCTATTTGGAAAGTAATACCTCTTTTATACAAGTTTCATTAAAGATTACTAACAAGATGCTGCCAGTAAGTTTTTCATTTAAATTTTCTTCTGGTCGTATATATATATATATTTTTTTTTCTGCTAAGAAAATATGTAAAAATTGTCCGAATGTTTTATATAATATATATATTAGAGCTTTCCGCTGTTTCTATTAGCCATTATCAGTGGTCTTTTTTAATTGAATGTGTAGGTTGTTATGTTTCTCGAGTAATGAAAAGTTTATTTTCTTTTCTTTTATTTTATTTTACGAACACGGCCAGCATATTGTGTCTGTGTTCATGGTTGTTGTTATGTAGTGTTGCTGTTTTATCTATTTTATTATAAGTGCTTCCATTATTTTCTACATGTGAATGAAGCTTTCACACTTGTATTTTACACACACACACACACACACACACACACACACACACATATATATATATGTATAGAATACGATGGAAAAATTATCGCCGCTTTATCTTTTTAATGCCGCGTATGCACGTTGATTCTTTTTCATTTTGTCGATAGCACAGTATAGTAGGGTCAGTTGGGCACCGTATATGAGTAAAAAGCACAATAACGCAATTCATGTAAAAAAAAAAAATAAATAGAAACGGCATGCTGTACGCGCTGGAAGCTTCAAAACGAACATATCAGAGTATTCGGGTGTCAGTCTTGGGACAGTGCAGAGGTTTCGGAAAATGTTGGATGAGTCTAATGGTGATTACGAAGATATAACAAATAGGAAAACTCACTCTGATCATTCTGATAAGAAAAGAACTGCTGAAGGCAAGTATTCACCAACATAAACAAGGAGACAGTCCAGAAAACATGCAGGTGATTCCGAAGTCGTCTGGAGGCCGTGCTAGAAGCCATTGGCGGTTTTATTGAATATATTTAATCTTTAGGATGGAAATATAATTTTCTCTAACTTTGTTGAATTTATCTGTTAAAATGATAGGTTAGCGTTATTTTACTTTTCCGTAATTCAGAATTCATTCATTGCACACACACAGACAATATATATATACTACCGGCCATAATTATTAGGCCATCCCAGTTTTTAAAAGAAGTAATGTATTTCATACTATTTTTAGTATTTATTGACGAGTGCATAATTCTAAATGAAAATAGAATGGTTCGTTTGTTATTATTACTTTGCAGAATTTTACAAGGCAGCCAGGAAGCCTTTGCTTTGGACAGCCAATAATAAGAAGAGACTATCAAGGGGATTACACAAACACACACACACACACACACACACACACACACACACACACACACACGCGTGCGCACACGCTACCGGCCATAATTATTAGGCTACCCCAGTTTTTTAAAAGAAATAATGTATTTCATATTATTTTTTGTATTTATTGACAAGTGGATAATTATAAATGATAATAAAAAGTAGTCTTTTGTTATTATTACTTTGCAGAATTTTACAAGGCAAAGAAGCAAAGATAAACTCGTCCGAACCACCCTAAATTTTCTTCATTCTTTCATTAATGAAACTGCAATGTAGGTAATTATTAAAAAATTTATAAATTCATTTGATGCACATGTCATTGTGCAGTATTAACAAAAGAACCATTTTATTTTCATTTACAATTATTCACTTGGCAATAAATACTAAAAAATAGTATAAAATACATAATTTTCTAAAACACTGGAGTAGCCTAATTAGGGGCCGCTTAATAATTATGGCCGGTAGTGTATATATACGAATACTTATTCATGCATACCTAAAACTATAGATATATGCACACACACATGCACACATTTATTCACTAATACAAGAACAACCATGTACATATAAAAGCACAAATACACATACATACACACGTGCCTACTAGAATGAATCAATAAATGCGTAGCCTGATACGAATTTATTTCGTGAATTTTGATTTGATATTTCCATCGTATAATGTCCGTATAATGTGAATAATAAAAAAAACGGGTTAATGGCATAAAAATGATGGAAGCTCTTTAGATGAAAAATAAATATATCACATATAAGAAAAAACGCCATTCTTTTAAATGTATCTGCAAATTCACACCTAAATAAAGAGCATTGACAAACATGAAGATTATACTGCAAAAAATTTCTTAAATGTTTTCTTTATGATCTGAACACAAACCCATATATATATATATATATACACATACACACACACGCACACACACGCGCGAGCGCACACACACACACACACACACACACACACACACACACATATATATATATCGATATATATATTAATAAATATACATATTGTCCTACGTCTTTGGCACGACTCAAAGTTTCATGCGTTATGCAATCATCAGGTGCATATTTCAAACTAACGGTTTAATAGATTTAAATTTAAGTTTACCGATTTTAATGGGAATTAAATCTTATTAAAGTTACTGCTTTTTAATAACAAGATTAAAAATTTAAATATTTTAAGGCTACATGTAAATAAAAATTTATAATTTAAATTTAAAATTTAAAATTAAAATTAAAACTGAAATTAAAATAAAAACTAAATAATATTAAAATAATAAAATGCATGGAGAATAAATCAAAGGAGCTTAAACATAAGACTTAAATATTCAAATATTAGATCAAGATAAAAAACTAAAATTTAAAATTTAAAATAAAAATAAAAATATTAATTAAAGTAAAATTTAAATTTAAATTCAAAATTAAAATGTAAAATTTAGAATTAAAATTAGAAATTAAACAATGTAGCGAGAAAAAATTAAAGAGGTTTAATTCATAATTGTTTAAAGTAATATTGCGAAAGAAAGAAAGAAAGAAAGAAGAAAGAAAGAAAAGGGAAGTAATGGAGAAAGAGGGAAAGAAAGAGGAAAACGTACAGAGGAATCTATATCAATTTGGGTGTAAGAATTTAAGTAAGTATTCTTTCTGAGACAGCATATGATCATTAAATCTTTTTTTTTATTCAGAAAATTAGGATTATTGATATGGTTTAAGATGATAAGTTTTTCTAAAAGCATTGATGAAATTTATCTCCTTTTCCGTTGTAATGTTTTGATTTAGCTTCGATCTTCTAGCTAATAATTGGGTTGTTGTTGTTGTTTAATTTCTAATAATGTATAGATAAAGCTCAATTTTGTTCTATTTACTGTTCCTGTCTTTTTCGACGCGTGACCTCCTACAGAAGGTAGCGGTGGAGAGCGACAAAAAAGGACTACAAATAAACTTGAAGAAAACTGAGTGCATGGTCATCAGCAAAAGTTACAACCCAAAATGCCAAATAAATGTGGGAAATACCAGAATTAAGCAAGTACAAAAATTTAAATACCTAGGAAGTGTCCTAACTGAAGATGAAAAGTGCGACACGGAGATCCGAAGGCGAATTGGCATAGCAAAGGACGCGTTCCAGAAGATGAGCAAAATACTAACACACAGGAAAATCTCAGTGGAAACAAAGAAAAGAGTGCTGGACTGCTACGCGATGTCAGTTCTTCAATACGGCAGCGAATGCTGGACAATATCATCGAAAATGAGGACAAAACTTGAAGCAGCGGATATGTGGTTCTACAGAAGGATGCTGCGGATATCATGGACTGAGCATGCAAGCATCAATGAGGTGCTGGAACGAATGGCAACAAAAAGGAAATTAATACTGAGCATCAGGAAGAGACAACTGAAGTTCCTGGGACACGCAATGAGGTAGGAAAGCCTGGAGACCCTGATACTGACTGGCCAGATAGAAAGAAAGAGAGACAGAGGAAGGCAGCGGATAACATATTTGCAGGGCCTGATCAGGTGGAATGACGGAACGGGGGTTGACAGGAGTAAAGGGAGCAAACATACTAGGAGCCACAAGGGATGTGCCCAGTCCTTTCAGAACGTAGACGATCATGGCTCTCCACATCTCCCTATCTTTGACGATTCTTAGCACGCTTTCTCCTGTCACACCACGCAATCCTCGTTCTCTCATCCACCTGCTCAGGTCCTTTCAAATATGTTATTCGCGGCTTTCTCTGTCTATTTTCCCCTCTATCTAGCCTGTTAGTATCAGCTTCTCCAAGCCCTCTTTCCTCATTGCATGTCCCAGGAACTTTAGCTCTTTCATCCTGATGCTCAGTATTAATTTCCTTTTTGTTTCCATCCTTTTCAAAACCTCATCATTGCTCACATGCTCGATCCATGATATTCGCAGCATCCGTCTGTAGAACCACATTTCAGTTGCCTCAAGTTTTTTCTTCATCTTTGATGATATTGTCCAGCATCCTCTGCCACATTGAAGAACTGACATCACCTAGCAATCCACTCCTCTGTTCTTTGTTTCTAGCGAAATTGTCCTGTTTCTTAACACTTTAATCAACTTCTGAAATGCTTCTTTCACCATGGCAATTCGCCTTCTGATCTCTGTGTCGCACTTTCCTTCTTCTCTTAGAACACTTCCTATGTCTTTAAATTTTATGCATTAATGTCCCCAAATGACCCCATAACCATTCAGGTTTTGAATTCGTATTTGTCTATCTTTTTCTTCATCTATGGCCATAAGATCTAGATACAGATTAACACTTAATTTAATGCAATAAATTCGACTGTAATTCGAACTCGGTTATCCGATTTCTCAATCCGAGTTGCATTCTATTACTTTACGGTGCATCTTCATAAGCAAGAATAATAATGAGAAAGAAGACATGGATTTAAACCATTCCCAATGTTATTAGCACGCAAATGAATACAATGAACTTGACCAGAATTTGAACACTCACTATTCGGTACCTCACTCTATTACTTTACTGTACCTCCTAATAAGTACACATGATAATACGGAAACAATAGATGAATTCATACCTTTACTAAGGGCATTAGCACATAAGTGTATGTAATGAACTCGACTGGAATTCGAACTGGGGTCTTCGATTCTTAAATCCGAGCAATAATCGATATATCTACGGTGCCTCCTAATAAGCACGCGTAATAATAAGAAAAGAAGAGATGGATTCATAATATTTCAACATGATATTAGCACATAAGGTAATACAATGAACACTGAATATAATAGTTGAAAACATGATTAAAGCTGCTACAGGGTATAAAGTGGGGGATCGGTTTTTTATTGTTATGAAGTAATAACCTGATCCGCCACTAACTACTACTTAATAATATAGTACATCTCTTCCCCGTTTAGCTATGAGTAAACTAACAGGTGGAGATTGGGTTCTATAGACATGGCTGGCAACCAGTCTACCGCAGACATGATCGCCCAAGCGTGTATCACGTATGGCACTTAACTGACTGACTGATCTATCTACTGGACTTCTTGCCTGTTTTTCTGTCTCTGCCTCTCAGCACTGAGCTTCACTTATTTCAGTCTTATTGTGTGTCCCTAGAGAAGATTGAACACACTACACTTCACGAATGTATTGACAGACTAACTTCTCGTGATCCACTTTGTTTATCTATCAAATAAAAAATCGGGCAATAGGAAACACAAAATTTTGGGCGTGCATCCCGCAGACCATTTAAAAAATGTAAAACATTTAATTTTGTGCATCTTTATATAACATGTTAGCAGCTGACTCAGTGTTTCAAAGGTCGGGCATTAAGATATATTTAAAATGTTTCAAGTTAAAAAGGATGCACAAATTCTATGCGATTTGCAACTGGATCGATGTGTGTCAATTTAGATGTCAACCACTAAAGAAATAAAAACAAGAAAACTTTTAAAACCTGGTTATAGAGCAATGCCCTTATTTTTATGTAATATATTGCTTTGTGGTTCACGGGATATCGGCTCGGAAAGTGACATTCGAGAGCCGATGTCGTATTCCAGTCTAATTCGTAGCATTCACTTATGTGCAAATAAATTTCCGAAATATATTAATCCATATCTTCTCTCTCCAGCTATTGGTTAAATGGCAGGACAGACTGGGTTCAATACCCATGGTCTCGAAAGAGACATGACCGTCCAAGCGTGTATTATGTATGGCACTTAACTGACTGACTTAAGAGTACAAGATTTGCGTACCCCAAATAATAATAATGATTAAAATCATAATAATAAAAAAAGAAAAACTCCATAAAATTGAGAATGTCTTTTAACCTGCAAGGGATAGAAATTCATTGATAATCTTCTAACTTGTTGCAATAATTATATTTAATTTCATAGTCATTTTATGTCCCATACGCTAAACCGTCTAACCTTTACTAATATTTGGTTTTTACCTGTAGCTTGATGATTGACATGTAGCGAGTTGCTAGCAGAGATCTAACTCGTTTCGCTACACAAAGAACATTGTCTTTTATTAAGACTAGTAGTATGCCCGGCGTTGCTCGGTTGTAATGAAAGCTTTAAAACTAATCCATGGTCCTGGAGCTCAGACTCTTTGGACGTTGGCACGAAAGACTAAAAAGCAATAGTTGTTTCCAGTTAAAGCGAAACCGTAGACTGAAAGAAAAATGAATGGATGTAAGTCAAATTCTGATTTCCTGGTATCGATATCAAATGAGTTTTTTTCGTCATAAACTGAATTTTGAAGGCTAAATAAGTCCTCTGAGTAAATGGTATCATGGCTAAGACTAAGAACTACAATTATACCTACTTAGAGCCAAACCTGAAGCAAAAACTAAAATAAAAGGCTGAAAAAAAAAAACAGACATACAAGCAGATAATCACACACACAAACATCTTGCCTTTATTATATATATTTATTATCGATTTTCTGCACTAATATAAGAACTGCAACCTTGAAACTTCTGAATATCGTATCTTATGTCTTTGTCTATGAGTGTATCAAATTTGATTAAAATCGGACCACTCCTTCTATAATCCGATTTTTTCGATTATCGATTTTCGATATTTATCAGGTGTACCTCGACACAAAACCTAGCTAAGAACACTCGCAGACGCTTATAGTACAACTGCGTAAATTTTCAAGAAAATCGGTTCAGCCGTTTCGGAGTCTATAGGTAACGGACACACACACACACACACACACACACACACACACACAAACAAAGTTCCATTTACAAATAAGTTTAGATAAACGTAATACCCACGGACCCTTTTTCCAAAGAAAATCTCAAAAAGCTTGGTACTCTCGGAAGGTAGCTAAAAATTGAATTAAAAAGAAAATATGCAATGCTATGACGAGAAGTTGTTTGTTACCATACGTGTAATTTCAAATGATGTTTCGTATTGCCTTATTAGATTCAGTCTTGTTCTAGATTAATAAAATAAGTTTTATTAACTTGGTTTAATATATTACTTCTGTTTATTATTCGTTGTCTCTCACTTTCTCGATATATATATATATATATATATATATGACTAAATCTAGTTTTAGGGTGTGCTATATTTATAGGATAAAGTGCTCACTATCAGTGATAGAGCGTCTGTAAATATAAAAGAGTGAATACTGAAGTCAACACTCAAGGGCGACAGACTGTTTCATACTAAGCGCAATCATCAAAACGCATGTATTGAGTTTTTCCTCAGCTCTTTATATATACGTGTCAGTGGGGCATTGTGGGTAATCCTTCGAACGGTTATTTAGGCGGGAGTGGTTTATTTATTTATTTATTAGATTAAATCTATTTGACTTGTTATTTGTTTATGCTTTTTGTTTTTTGATGATTAATTATTTGGATTTGTTATTTATTTTTTATTACATTTTTATTTATATTTTTTTATTATTTGTTATAATTTATTTATATTATCTTATTTATTATTTATTGTTATGGGTGTTGTATCGTCGGCGGTTTGTTAATTTGTTTATAAATTTGCCCCTTATTATTAGTTTTCTATTTTTAAGTAACGTAGTAAAAAATTGTTTTCATGTCTGCATTTTGATATTAGTTCGGATCGTTTATGTAGTAGTTTGTTTTGGTCAGGGAAGGTAATAATAGCTATTTTTTCCTCCAGGTAGAGTTTGCAGGTTTTTGATTATTGTTGTAGGCCGATGTTCTTTTTCATATTTTCCTTGTTATTTTGGGGGTTATTTGGGTTTTGTTTTTGACTTCCCGGATGTACTTAGAAATCATTGTTCTGTTTGCGTATTTTCCATTTGTGAAGGCTGTTTTGTGTGTGTAATGTCTTTGTTTCCAGGGTCCTTCTGTTATTCCTATGTATAGTTTTCCTCATTATCTGGTGATTACCGTCGCTTGGTATATTACGTTGTTTTTGTAAACAATTACCGTTTAATGGACATTAATTCCTTATTCTGCAGTTACAAGTGTGTGTGGTTTGTTCGGGTTGTTTTTTCCTATGTTAGTTTTTAAAAACTAACATAGGTAAATATGCTTCAAGCTCCTACACAAACACTTCCCGCAAGCAAACCCCCTTCACAAAATATTTAACAAAACACAATGAAAATCAGCTACAGGTGCACCGAAATCATGGCACAAATAATAAAGAGGCACAACAGAAAAAATATCAAAAAACTCTGCCTGTCTTGGGACAAACTAGTCAATGAACGCCAAGAGTATTGCACGGGTTTAATCAAGAGCTGTGTCGTATCTACTCTACTCTACGGATCTGAGTACTGGAGAATTACTAAGGCGGTTCTCGCCAAACTTCTATCCTTTCACATCATATGCCTCCTACGAATACTGAGAATATTTTGGCCAGAGAAGATCTCCAATGAAGTTCTGTTGAAGAAATGCAAGCAAGAGAACATGGGCACCACCATTACAAGAAGGCGGTGGAGATGGATTGGGCATGTGCTCCGGAAAGACCCAGTCAATCACAAGAACAGCACTGCACTGGACCCCAGATGGCAAATG
>JBBBDQ010000318.1:885000-945000 GCA_037127315.1 Ascarosepion bandense
TTCTACCGACCTGCATAATCAAGAAGACTTAATAATTGATATTTTGCCCCCGACAGGATACGAACTTGCAACCCCTTTAGCAGGAGAAACCACGGCCTGATCCAGTGTGTTTATAACTTTAGGATACGAAGATATGCAAATTAAAATTAATATTTCATGTAATTGTAATAATAATAATAATAATAATAATAATAATAATAAACGCACACACATACACACACACACACACACACACACACACACACACACTTACACATATATATATTAATGTATTTAGCGGTTTTATTAGGTGGATATATGTATACATTAATGTTTATATCCGTTTGAGTATGTGTGAATTCAGTTGCATCGTTGTGTTTAATTATGCGTATGTGACAAAATTATAAATAATTACTTCCCTTGTTTTTTTGTTTTTTTTTTAATCATTTCACCCCAAACAAGGCGGAAACGCCACTGATGTGCAGGGGGTTACATAAATGTAAAAAGATTAATTAGAAAAGAGTGAGGAGTACAAACTAGTTAGAAAGGAACAATAGAAAGCAGGTGCGATGACAGATACATAGGTGGAGAGAAAAGGAACGTTATACAGGGGTGGGGAGAGAGCTAGAGTCCAGTGGTTAGTAGATGAGTATTGACTTTGCATTTAAATTTCTGGAGGTTGTAGCCGTCAGGAAAGAAGAATATGGGAGCGAGTTCCACAGGCGGGAAATGCGAGAGAAGAAGCTGCAGGAGTAGAATTGTCGTCTGCATTTGGCTAACCTGACTGTAAATGGGTGGGACCCAGTTGCCAGTCTGGTTGCACGAGTAAACACCTGTTGAGGAGGCATCAGTGACTTAAGCTCGTCCGAGCAGAAGCCATGAGAGTATTTATAGAACAGACAAAGGGAGGCCACATTTCGACGATGGGGAAGTGGCTGCAGTCGAGTCGCCAGATCAGTGCCTATCACATTACAGACTCTCCTTTGGAGCTTGTCATGAACACTGAGGAGAACGGCAGGGGCACCTGACCATAAATAGCAGCAGAACTCCATGCACGAACTGATGGTTGACTTATATGCAGGATGGATTCAGGTGGAAAAAACATCCTGGATCGACATAGTGAACCAATCTTCTTAGCAGTAGATTTTGCTATGGATTCAATATAGTGGTTCCATTTCAGGTCTGAGGACAGGGTAAGTTCGAGGAGGCGTAGTGTATTACTCTCAGGGAGAATCACTTGGTCCATGCTTATGGGAGGCAGGAGAGGTTGCCTGTAATGGTTGACAGACAACAGCTTGGTCTTAGATGAATTGAAGTTGACAAGCCACTTCTTGCCCCAGTTCACCACAGAGTGTAGATCCCGTTCAAGGTCAGCAGCGAGATTATGTCTGTCCGCCACGACAGGTTTCTTACTGGAGCGGGAGTATATTGTAGTGTCATCCGCGTAGATGCCTACTTGGGACTTGATCTCATCTGGGAGGTCGTTGATGAAAATAAGGAAGAGCGTTGGGCCCAGGATAGAGCCCTGTGAGACACCAGCGTTCGTGCTGTAGGACGAAGAGGCACGCCCATTCAAAACGACCTTCATTTTGCGGTTATATAAGAAAGATTGGATTAGGTCAAGCAGGCGAATGGTAATACCATAACCGCGTAGTTTGCATAGGAGGCCTGAGTGCCAAACCCTGTCGAAAGCCTTGGAGATGTCCATAGCAACCGCACGAGCCTCAAGGGCCTGTAGCATGTACTCCGTTACGCTTGTTAGCAGGACGGCCGTGGACCTGGCAAAGCGGAATCCATATTGCCTGTCGGAGAACAGTTTGTGGGCGGTGAGATGATGAACTATTTCAGCATTGATTATAGCCTCGAATACTTTCCCGAATATCGGTAGAAGACTGATAGGGCAAACAGCTTACCGTAGAAATTAATGGTCACCTACAGCAGGATAATCTTCTGCCCAGTTATGTCTCTTTCGAGACATGATCGCCCAAGCGTGTATCACGTATGGCACTTAACTGACTGAGTTTATATTCTGTAAACGAAATCGTGATAAGTAACACTCCGTTTATTTCTGAAATTATTCTCGTTTAAATGTATGAATATATCTACACCTTTTCACTCTCAAACGAATCTTTCAACCAGTCAAATTAATAACCAATACGATACTTCTAAATCTAAACTTATTTATAAATGGAACTTTGTCTGTGTGTGTGTATGTGTGTGTCTGTGTGTGTGTGTGTGTCTGTGTGTGTGTCCGTTACCTATAGACTCCGAAACGGCTGAACCGATTTTCTTGAAAGTTTACACTGTAGTACTATAAGCGTCTGCGAGTGTTCTTAGCTAGGTTTTGTGTCGAGGTACCCCCGATAAAAATGGAAAATTGATAATCGAAAAAATCGGGTTATAGAAGGAGTGGTCGGATTTTAATCAAATTTAATACACTTATAGACAAAGACATAAGAAACGATATTCAGAAGTTTCAAGGTTGCAGTTCTTACAATAGTGCAGAAAATCGATAATATATATATATATATATATATATATATATGTGTGTATATATATATAAAAGGCAAGATGTTTGTGTGTGTGTCTGTTTATCTGTATGCATGTCCTTTATACAAATCCACAATTTTCATCCGATTCTCACCAAAATTCACACAAATATTCTTTAGGCTGAGTCTGAGCTCCAGGACCATGGATTAGTTTTAAAGCTTTCATTAAACCCGAGCAACGCCGGGCTATACTGCTAGTTTATTATAAAAACAATACTAAATTTACAAATCATGAGGTAGGTACGTACTAACTAGGAGAGCCACACCTACGAGGCACCCCATGTAGTATCGCCCCACATGCTTGTACCATGCAAGACACCTAGACATGGTTGCCAACGGAATCGCATTATCAATTCCAACATATCTGTCTGTGCCACACCTTCTATACCCCCCCTTGGCTGGTTGCTGCACCATCTGGTCGAATGTTGACGCATATTGCCTTTTTATATGCGACTTCACGCATGACCACAATAGCTCAATGGGCAACTATAGGCTGTGGCAAGCGTAGTATAACGACCCATTCAAGATCGGCAGCACCCCCAAAATAGTGCGAATATAATCCCAGTATAATAGATTGTTAAGACTATGTAATATAAAGTCAAAATTCAAAATCAGCAAAGATATAAATAAATAAATAAAGTTAACCATGCGACTGGATGGAAGATTAATTTGAATGGGCGAAAGATTAATTTGACAAGGAAAAGGTGTAGATAAATTCATATATGTTACGGAAATTAACGAAGATTAACGAAACTTGGTTATAAACAACCGACAATTTGAAATGATTTGTTTGAACATTATTTTTTATCGATATTCGTATTTAAGTAGATATTCTGTTTTTTAATTAAACTGTATTATATATTTATATCTACTGGCCTGATTATTTACGATAAATTTTTATTACGAAAATGTGTGTCATTCGGCTGGATGACCAAGTTTCGTTAATCTTCGTTAATTTCCGTAACATGTTTACATTTGTTGACATTACGATACATTTCAGAGCAGATATGGTTGTTGCGATAAATCGAAAACTGTTATATAGGCTTGATTAAAACCTCGTTTAGACTAATGGTCATTCCTGGTCGAGAGGTCTAAGACGTGTCAGATCACATGGTAGCTTTCCCTATGTGGATAGGTGTCGCAGGTTCGAATCCTGCCGAATGATGCATCAATGTAATTGATTCAAACCTGGTAGCTCGACTCCAGTCACTTTCTCACCGACGTAATGTGTCTTTTCTACAAATACTTTCACGGCTTCTGCTCCGATGAGCTTAACTTCCTGGTGACCCCTATGCATGAATTTACTCGAGCTACTAGACTAGCAGCTAGGTCCCACTATTTTACAGAGAAAACAATCAAATGTAACCTCAACTTCTACTCTACAGCTTCTTTGTTCGCACTTCCCGCCTGTGGAATTCTCTTCCGTATACTTGCTTCCCTGAAAACGACAATCTCGAAGAATATAAATGCAAAGTCAATTGCCATCTCTTATCTTCTTGACTCATATCCTTTCCCTGACAACCCTTGTGTCATGTTCTTTATTTCCTCTTAATTCTCATACAGCCTTCTTTGCACCTGTATTTTCATTCTTTGCTTACTCATTCTCTGACACTCCTGTAAATTGTTCCTCTTTCTTGTCCCTCACCTCTTATGTAATCGCCTCTGCGCCAGTGGCAGTTCCTGCCTTGCTTGGGGTGAAATGATTATAAAAAATGTGTCGTTCGCTCAAAACAATGTCCGAAAAATTAAAAAAAATCTTATATTCCAATCAATATAACTTCTGTTTAAAATACACCAGAGTATTTTGTTGGCTTGAAATTGTAAATTTAATCCTTTAGATTTCAATTAAAACTAAAATAAAAGTTAAAATTTTTTTTTTAATTTTCAAAATTCAATTTAAAAGTTAGTTATCGAAAATGAGTAGAGGTACCTACGTAAAAGTTTACTATGAACATTGTTTTGACGTCTGAAATAATAGTTAAAATTTGACGAAAATGTTCAAATCAAATTCTCGTTACTGAGGCTCATGCAATTTACATAATAACTTCAGTCGGAATATTAGTGTTTTAAAGTTTATCCATTGACTGCGTGAACATATTGTAAATTGAAAACTCAGTTGCATCAGGCTTCTACGTTTTCTTTTCACTAAATCAATGGAGTTCTTACGCGTTTGAGTGTTATGAATCTTAACCTGAGATATTATGGCCAAGCGTCCGTTTCTTATTTTTCTAAACAAAACAATTATTAACTGATTTATTTCGAGCAAAGACAAAATTCCAAACCAGGCAATCGTGGAATTACCTGAATCTAAGAGTTCTTTCCTTTGTAACATCAAGATTACTGTACTTTAGATATCGTCACAGTTTTATAAATTTATACATTACTACAATAGGTAACAAGCTAGTATGTTTATTAAATAACTTAGATTTGGGTAGAGATTATTATTTATTTTTTTATTTTATAATCGATCGCCTCAAGCTAAGTAGTTTACTGTCATTGGTGCGTAGGTGGTTACATAGGAGAAAAGTTAGGAGAAAGAGTGACAAGTTACAGGGGGAAGTGGGTAAGAGAAGGAATGAGAATACTGATGAGAGTGAAGTGAACGGATAAAGGAGCATGAGAGAGAGGATGTAAGTTAGTGACAAAAGAGATGACTATTGACTTTACATTTAAATTCTTGGAGATTGTAGCTGTCGGGGAAGCAAGTAAATGGAAGGGAATTCCACAGGCGGGAAGTGCGAGAAAAGAAGCTGGTGGAGTAGAATTTGCGTTTACAATTAATTGGTTTCACAGTAAAAGTGTGGGACCCAGTTGCTAATCTTGTGGCTCGAAGAAATTCATATATAGAGGGCACCAGTGAGCTAAGTTCATCAGAACAGAAGCCGTGAAAATATTTGCAGAAGAGACACAGGGAAGCCACATTGCGCCTGTGAGAAAGTGACTGTATCTGAGCTGCCAAGTCGGGATCGATCACATTACAGACTCTCCGTTGGATTCTGTCAAGGACCCCTAGGTGTATAGCAGGAGCACCCGACCAGATATGGCAGCAGTATCGAAACACGAATTATTGAACGTGTGGGGGTAGTGCAACGATTATCAGCGTGAAAAAGGAAATCAAAAGGCCCAGTTCAATTTCTGACAAAGTTTGTTGTAATCAGTTCGAACTAGTGCGCGCGATAAAAGTAGAAATCTCACTTCTGATATCTTTTGATTTTTTGAGTTTTAACGGGACTGAGCAGGTGGATAACAGATCGGGATTTGGGTGGGGTAACAGGAGAAAGCGTGCTAAGGAGCACCAGGGATCGCCTACGTCATGCAGTGACATGGCTCAGCGAAGAAGAAGCTGAGAAACGGAAAATTTTCATTATAAACAAAGAAAATAGTGCTTTATTACCATCCTCGTATATGAGAATCAATGCTGGACAATCTCTCCCACAGATGAGGAGAAAACAGAAAGTAACAAATTTTTCTTCGATCCCGTAATGGCTAAATATAGACATGACAGATACCGACTAGAGAATTGACTGTGTAAGTTTTAAACTAAAACGACCATCGTCCACCATCAAAAAGTAAATGTCACGATACTTCGAAATAGGAGAGGGTGCGGGCAGAATTGGATTCATGCCATTTTCAAGTAAAAAAAAATGCAGCCTAATTTGAAATTTGAACTCTGCATGCCGATTCCATTTTTATCCAAGCTGATAATCGCATCGCTCGCACAACTCACTAAGGGATTTTTTCTGCTACAGAAGTGTTTTATTGAGTGCGTTTGCGTGTTAGTATGTACCCCTCTCCCATGGACAATAAAAGAAATAAAAAGTGCAGCAATAAAAATGTATAAGTATATCTGTATAAAATGAAAACTCTTCGTGTAATGCAAACCATTTGACTTGCTATATTTTTTCGTTGACTTTCCTTATTTCACAGATATCGCTGGGAGTTGCGCGCCATTTTCACACTAGGCAGAAATAAAATGCAACATTTTGCCATCACTGTCAGTTTGGAAATGTCAATTTTGGCATAAGCTACTTAGTGATTGGTTATTTGGCAGCGAATTGCACAATAAAAGATGGAAGTTACATGACATCGGCACACACACACACACACACACACACACACACACACACACACACACACATATATATATATATCAATGATGGCATCTGTCATATACCAATTTATGAAATGACTAGCAGTATAGCTCGGCGTTGCTCGGGTGTAATGAAAGCTTTAAAACTAATCCATGGTCCTGGAGCTCAGACTCTTTGGACGTTGGCACGAAAGACTAAAAAGCAATAGTTGTTTCCAGTTAAAGCGAAACCGTAGACAGAACTAAAAATGAATGGATGTAAGTCAAATTTTGATTTCCTGGTATCGATATATATATATATATATATATATTATAGATTTTCTGCACTATTGTAAGAACTGCAACCTTGAAACTTCTGAATATCGTTTCTTATGTCTTTGTTTATGAGTGTGTCAAATTTGATCAAAATCGGACCACTCGTTCTATAACCCAATTTTTTCGATTATCGATTTTCGATATTTATCGGGGGTACCTCGACACAAAACCTAGCTAAGAATTCTCACAGACGCTTATAGTATAACTGTGGAAATTTTCAATCGGTTCAGCCGTTTCGGAGTCTATAGATAACGGACACACCCACACACATACAAGTTCCATTTATAAATAAATTTAGATACGATTTCACCACCTATATAACTTAACATATTTGAAAAAAATACGTATATTTAAGTAAGATTTTAAGATATGTATCGATTTGTGTGCGTGTGTGTGTAAGGGTGTGTGTAAGTCTGAGGTTTAAATAGAGAGAGAGAGAGAGAGAGAGAGTGTGTGTGTGTGTGTGTGTGTGTGTGTGTGTCTTATACGTAATTGACCAACTGAGCAAGTGTAGGACACCTAGCAAGTTTATAATTCTCTACCCAGTACTAATGAGATTCTAGAATATCTCCTTAAAAATTACCTCCATGGATTAGCATCTTAAGTATGTACCAGTCATAGATTATTGTGATACAAGGTCACTTATGGGGAGCACCCAGTAAATATCAAGTGCGTTTCGTAGAGTCAGTAGTTTTCTATACAATCGCATTAAACATTAGTTTACATCGAATGTCTTATCAGGATTAACTTAACATAGATTATTCCGATAAAATGAAATCATGTGTGATAGACACGGAAAATCGGATGCATTACGTTATAGTAGGACGTTTTCGTTAGCCAAATTCGCTAGACATTTATTCTCGCTGAAAATATTAAGAATTTAAGCAAAGTGCGAGAAACAGAAAATTTCGTTGTTACATTATTCGGACTTTTGTCCTCATCTTTGTTGCCATTTGTCCTTCTGCTAGGAGTTTTGAACCATTTATTACAATCACTGGGGTATATCATTCTCATTCCTTGCGCGAAGCCTCTTTTGGTAATCATGTCTTATCTCCCTCTAGCCGGACTCTCTGAGCTACTTGTTCAACACTGATATGGAACGCACAACTCTTTGGGTTACATCACTGGAACTAACAAACACCTATATCCACTGGGCCATGTGTGCTTAAGAACAACTGAATTTCTGGGACTTATAAATCATTTTTTTTAATCATTTTACCCCAAGCAAGGCATTCCACTGCCACTATTGCGCTTGGGGCTACATAGGGGAAGGTAAATAGAAAGAGTGGTTAGAAGCGGGGGGGTGATAGATAGTTGGTTGGGTGGGAAGAGTGTTTGAAAGAATGGAAGCGAGTTAGTTTGTTAGGAGGTGTCTATTGACCTTACATTTAAACTCCTGGAGATTGTAGCCGTCGGGGAAGCAGTCATGTGGAAGGGAATTCTACAGTCGGGAAGTACGAGAAAAGAAACTGTTCGAGTAGAAGTTGCGGTTGCATTTTATCGGTTTCACTGTAAAATGGTGGGATCTAGTTGCTAATCTAGTATCTCGTGCAAATTGGAACCTAGGGGGCACCAGTGATCTAAGTTCATCGAAGCAAAAGCCGTGAAAGTATTTATAGAAGAGGCACAGGGAAGCAACGTGTTCAGAGACCATTTTTTACCAGAGTTCGTATTGCAATTTTTGATGTTAATGGTTTTCTTTAGTATTTTTAACCAGCATATGTGCTGATTCCTTTCAAAAATTAAGTATAAACAAAGAAAATAATGCTGTATTGCCATGTTGTATCGATACTTGTATGCGAAAGTCAATGCTGGACAATCTCACCAAGATATTAAGAGAAAACAGAAGTGTGGTTCTATAGAAGAATATTGAGAATTCAATGGACGAAACAAGTTTTCAAGAAGAAAATGGCAATAGACAGATCACTTATATTCAAAAAAAAAAAAAGAAAAAATAGCTGAAATTCATTCAGCTCACAATGAGAAACGAGGGTTTGAAAAGTTAACCCACACTAATCTTATCGGGGGTAAGAGTGGTATAGGAAGGCAGCAAGCCAATTACCTGACGAGCTTGTGCAAATAGATGTCAAATGGAACGGGTGGATGCGAGAGTCTTAGCAAAGGAAATCCACACTAGATGGGAAATTGTGGAGGACCGTGATTGCCGATGTTTCTAAGGGAAGTGAGACAAATAAAAACAAGAAGATTCAAAGAATAGTTTAATAATCTATGGAGGAATATGTTGTAGGCATGGTCTGCTCAATAACCTCCCTCTCCTTTAAGCACCAACGAGGGAGCCGAAGCCATTTGAAGCAAAATCGGGGTATGGAGAGATGAACCAATTGTCTTTCTGAATTTCTTAAGATCCATTTCTTTGCAAGGCAGTTTCAACTAATTTCATTTTATTCTCTTCAGTTAGTCAGTTAAGTGTCATACATGATACAAGCTTGTGCGATCATTTCTCGAAAGCGACATGACTCACTATCCTGCAATAAGTTGCCAATAATTTCTGCGGTAGACTATTGCCAACCAAGGGTCGTAACCCAATGTGTCCTGTTATTTGACCCATAGCTGGAGGGAATAGACGGATTAATAACTTTCGCAAGGGTGTTTACGCGTAAATGAATGCAACGTATTCAACTAGGAATTCGAACTCGGCTCTCCGATTTCTCGTTCCGAGTCGATATTCACTGCACTATAACACAATCCTTCTTATTCTCTTACAGAACAAGTTGTTATACTTTTTATTGTATATTTAGCAAATAGTTATTTTTAGTCGTTTTTTCTTTCTTTCTTAGTACATATGTAGAATGAATGAAAGGTTTGAAAATGCGAGTGTTGGGTTGGATATTAGCGTAAGAGTTTTCTGCGTGTCTTGATGTATGTAGGGTTTTATACATCTGTTGGGGTAGGAATATCGCGACATAAACACAGGGAATGTCAACAACTTCAGCAATCAAACGTTCTTCTGCTTTTCACTTCTTGTCTTGTGTTTGTTTCCCATCTTTTTATTATTGAAGTAATCAGTCAATGCCATTCTGTAGGATCTATTCGCAATCACACACACACACCTACACACACACACCTACACACACCTACACACACACACATATATTCTAGATATTCTTAAATACTGTTTTGTGAAAATTAGGTCGATCTGTGAAAGTTTCATCTACTTTATATATATATATATATATATATATATATATACTATTATTTTATTCTCATTATAAGTGTTTATAAAAAAATATTATTATATATATATGTATGTGAGTGTGTGGGCGCGTGTGTGTGTTTGACAAATGATTGATTGATGGTCTATGTACAAATGCTTACTCATGTCCGAAGAGTGAATATTTAAGTCTATGTCCTGTCAAGAAGTAATTTGCTAAATTTCGAACTGAAATGCTGACTGTTTAAAATGCGATCTATATTCACCGCCGAATCAAGTGCATTGACATTAAGATTACTTTGTTAAATAATTCTATTTTCTCACACTAAACACAATATATATATATATATATATATATATATATATATATATGTGTGTGTGTGTGTGTGTATATATTGTATATTTATATATATACATATGTATATATTGTATGTTTTTATATATATATATTGTATGTGTGTGTCACGCGTTGCTTTCACCTGTCTCTTTTCCCCTCTGTACTGTGAGTATCAGATTCTCTAATCCCTCCTTCCTCGTTACATGCCCCAGAAACAATAGTTTTCTTTGCGTGATGTTAAGTATTAGTTTCCTTTCGTTTCCATTCTCTACAAAACCACATCGTTGCTCAAAGGTTCGCTCCATGATATGCTCAGCATCCTTCTGTAGAACCACATTTCGGTTGCTTCAAGTCTCTCCTTTATCACTGAAGAGATTGTCTAGCATTCATTGCCACATTGAAGAACAGACATCACATAACCATCCAGTATTCTCTTCTTTGTTTCTAGCAAAATCTTTCTGTCTCTCAAAAGAAGGAAATTACAGGAAAGTAATTGACACTCACCTGAAGCGAGCTGAAAATAAAATGTTCCTCATACCAATAACATTTCCACCGATTTTCTCTACGGCATATGACTTCATTGAACATCTTTTGATCCTTTCGAATTTAGATTTAAATTGGGGTCATCAGGAGAGAATGTGTACCGTTTCTCAATATTCTACTCAGCTTCTGGAATGCATCCTTGGCCATACTAATTCGCCTTCGGATGTCAGTGTCGCACTTTCCATTTTCTGTTAAAACATTTCCTGAGTACTTAAATTTCTGTACCTACCTGATTTTAATATCCCCATTCTATAATTGTCATTTTGGGCTCCTCTTTTTATTGATGATTATGCATACAGTTTTATTTTAGTTTATATGTAGTCTTTCTGCCTGCATTTTTTCATCTACCTTCTGTAGGATGTCTATGCATTCAACTAATCAGTTAAGCGCCATACGTGATACACGCTTGGACGATCATGTCTCGAAAGAGGCAAGGGTATTTCTGCGTAAGTAAACGCGAGGAATTCACCTGGAATTCGAACTATGTATTCGTCTATGTATTATTTTTAAATAGTTTTATGCATAATTATGTATTTTTATTATAATTCGTCTATGTATTATTTTTATTTAATTTCATTGAATGAACTATATATTGTTTTTGCTTTTAGTCGGACTGATGTCATAGAAATGTGATATCATAGATTATTATTTTACTATTGAGCAAATCTATGCGTGTATATTCAGACTCACACGGAAAATCGCGTTACGACGCATCGTAGTTATGGAATCTTGTCGTAAGCCTGGGTCACATTTAATGTATTTTTATTTATTTTATTACTTTAATCGTTATTATTAGTGGATACCCATATTTTGATATATATATACACACACAAAGACACACAAAGAGCAAAAGAAACCAAGCAGATGTTGGAAGAAGGTTTGGAGACCATTGACCAGTGTGGGCTCCCTGGTAAATACAAGGTCTGGTGTTTACAGTTCATGCTGATACCAAAGCTCCTATGGCCCCTGATTGATATACGACATCTGCACCAGCATAGTGGAGGCAATGGAAGCCAAAATCAGCAAGTTCACAAGGAAATGGCTTGGTGTCCCACCCTGTCTGACTGACATAGCGTTGTACTGTCGCCAAGCAAAGCTGAAATTACCACTGAAATCCATCCTGGAGGAATATAAAACAGGGAAGATCAGACTTCACAGCATGCTGGAGGAATCAGGAGACAGGGTGGTAGAAGCAATCAAGCCCCAACTGAAGACAGGCAGAAAATGGAAAGTTCAAGAGGCAATGGATTCTGCCAGAGAAAGTCTCAAGATCAGAGAAATAACAGGTCACCTGCAGACCAACAGACAAGGACTGGAGATGACCAAAACTGAATGGTGGTCAAAGGCCAAAGGAAAAGCCAAAAGATACATGATGATTCAGGAGATGAGAAAAGAAGAAGACCAAAAAAGACTCCAAAAAGCAATCCAGCAGAGCCAGCAAGGGCAATGGACAACGTGGGAGAATGCACTCCAAAGAAGTCTCACTTGGAATGACATTTGGCACATGGCCCCTCTCAGGATCAGCTTCATTCTCAGAGCTGCATATGACCTTCTGCCCTCATATGCAAACCTGGTGAAGTGGGGAAAAACAGACGATCCTTCATGCCCCCTCTGCCATGAAAAACAAACAGTAGAGCATGTCCTAAGCTCATGTAAAGTAGCTCAAGGAAGGTACACATGGAGGCACAACCAAGTGCTCAAAGAGATTGTACAAGTAGTCTGGGCTAGTACCAACACCACAAAAGGGAAAATCAGGATTCCAAAAGCATCCGCAACATTCTTCACGGCAGGAGGCAGCAAATCATGGCCAAGAACAACAGTACCACTTGGAACATGCAGGCAGAGTATGCTGGACGGGGCAGATGACTGGGAGTGCACTGCAGACCTCCCAGAATGGAAGAGTCACCCAGAGATCATCAGCAAGAGTGACATGAGACCAGACATAGTAGTCCACTCTCAGTCAACCAAGCAGCTGATTATGATTGAACTCACAGTGCCATATGAGAACAGAATGGAGGCAGCTCAAATCTACAAGACTGAAAAGTATGATGATCTGGCAAACAGCCTGAGGAGAGAAGACTACCAGGTCAAAGTCCTCACTGCAGAAATTGGAGCTAGCGGGTTTGTAGAAGCGTCTGCATACAGCCTCATGAAACAGCTCTCAGTTGCAGGGAGGGAAAAAGCCAGAGCCCTGAAAGCAATGGCAGAAGCGGCAGAGAGGTGTTCAAGCTGGATCTGGTCAAGGAGGAATAAAAGTGAACTTAATAAGGCATAATTTTCCTACAAATATCAGGTGTACCTTTGGCTAAGTGGTTAGTGCGGGGGTCTTTGAGTGAAAATGAGCATATCCAGAAGGTCACGGATCCTATCCGTGGCTCGTCCCGAAAAAAAAAAAAAAGGGCAGCAGAGGGACATCCGGAGTCATGAACCGGGTGTGGCCCAACCCCACTAGAGTGTCAGGAGATAAGGGCCGAAACACTTGCTTGACGGGGGCTTCTCTTCTGAGGACTCTCTGCTGCCACGCTCTCCACGAGTTTCTTTCTACTACTATATATATATATATATATATATATATATATATATATATATATTTCCTTTATAGACTATATATATATTATAGACTATAAATATAACTTTTTTTATTTGTGATAGAAATAATCTGTAAAAAATGAGCTTGGACAATTAAACTTAAAAGATAATACAGTGTTTCAACAAGATGGAGCTCCTTGTCACTTTGCTCTGCGTGTTAGATCAGGAATTTCTTAATAGATGGATTGGAAAAGGTGGACCATTTCATTGGCCTTTGATTTTTGCATGTGAAAACAATTGTGTATGCAACCAAACCTAGTTCTTAAAAAAATTTGAGAGCTAATATAACTAATGTGATTTCAGGCATTACTGTAAATCACTTGGCAAATGTTTTCCGTGAACTGCAAAATCGTATTACCCTTTGTATTGCTAATTATGGAAGACATGTGGAAACTTAAATAAAATATTAAAAATTATAGATTCACTTCTTTCTAATCCTTTTTACAAATTATTTCAATCGCAAATATAAATAAAGTTATATTTTTTTAAAATTCACACGAAATTTATGGACACCAGTATATATATATATATAGTCATCCGCAGACAGATCTGTTTCGCTTGATCACAGCTCATCAGTACGGTGAGAAAGCCGATTGATTTTTACCCAGGACTGAAACCCGACCGAATTGGCATTAGTCGGCGATTCTACCTCTGAGCTACGGGCGCTCTGTAGAAGGATGCAAACTTTTTAGCGTGTATATTATCATTATATACGCCCAATAGCTGAGAGTGTTCTAATTCATTGCTGAATGAATGATGCATAGATGGCAGAGTAGTTACTGTTTTTCAAAGTCTACCATTCTTCCAGAGTGCTCAGTCAGGGTGTGAGAGCGTAAATAGTCATATATATATATATATATATATATATATATACATTTCACACACATACACACACACACAAACACCCCCCCACATATATATATATATATGCGTGTGTGAGTCTGTGTAATTGTGTATATCTTGTAATTATTATAAACTTGGCTTGTTTAACAAGTTTTTCTTATTTTTAAAAGCGCAAAAGGTTTTGTTTAAATTCTGTACTCTCTCTCTGACTTTTCTTTTTCTCTATCTAACGCTCTATCAATCTATCTGCCTATGTCTCGTCGGGCATACACACAGATAAATTAAAAAACAGACAAGTTTTTCTACACAAGGAAACGTCAATAAATTCGGACCATGAGGCATCGTTATTGACTGAATTTTGATCTGCAAATTTCATTGCATAATGTTCAATGTCTGTAATTTACATTTAATGTTGAATTAAAGCCATTTACAGCGAAATACATTATATTAAAAATTAAATATTTGTGAAATAAGTATTTTTTTCTTAAATAGGCTACGTATTTGATATCCTTCCATTCAATAATAGAGTGATCGATCATTATCTGTATGTATGTATGTATGTATGTATGTATGTGCATTGCGCTGGTGTGCATGTTTCTGAGAGCATATAGTTGTTTTGTAATTTTGGTTTTAATTACAGCAAGTTCACTGTTTAATTTGCTTATCATTTTTGAAGAGAAAAAAATGTTATCTCGCTTTTGAAGTAAGGCGTTTGAAGTCGTTACCCTAATTATGACACTAATATCTTTTTCCGAAGTCTTTGACCAATGAACTTTTTTGTTAAACAACTGTCTGTTAAAAAATGAAAGAAAGAAAATTTTTATCGGTATATCATTTGCCTTACCTACATACTCAAATATTCCTTTGTCCTTTTATTTCGTTTCATACTGATCGCATTTATTCAAAGTTCAAATCTTTCGGTTGGGAACGAGACTCGGGTACACGAGATAATGAATTCTACAAAAGTTATATACTTAAAGATCATACGAACAATGACATATTGTAATTCTCATTTTTTATTGGTTGGGAAGTGCTTAGTATCGAAATCGATATTTTATATCCTCGTTTCTAATTGCTGTTTCAAAAACCAGCGCGCCTGAATTGATTTAATATGAGAATTTATCAAAAGCAGATGCATTTTTGGCATTCCGTTGCTACAGAAGTTTTCATGAAGACCTGAAAAATATTGTCGATTCTTCCTATTTTTTAAAATCTTTAGACGTTTCGGCTATGAAGAAAAAAAAAAACATATTCAGTCCATCAGCATTCTCCTTCCTAGAGATTTCATCTCTTATCTGTAAAACCGGAATTTTGAAGTTGCTTGCAACTCGGTCACATTCATTATCTTTCGGGATTAGACTGTTTTGTCTTTAATTATCATCATGTGAAAGTTTCTTTGCGCTACGTGGATGCGCGTTGTGGTGCAGCGGATATCGACACGGAACTACAAATCGGGGAGTCGGGTTCGAATTCCAGTCGAATTTCTTACATTCACTTACGCACAAATACCCTTGGGAAAGGTAATAACCCGTCTCTTCCCTCCAGTTATGGATTAAATAACAGGACAGATTGAATTCTATAGCTTTGGCTGGCTATCTACCGCAGAAAGCAATAGCAACCTACTGCAGGAAAATCTTCTGCCCAGTCAGTCCTGTCTCTTTCGAGATATGATCACCCAAAACGTGTATCACGTATGGCATTTAACTGACTGACTGAATATATAATAGTTGGAAACAATTAAAACTTCTACTGAACGCAAAGTGGGGGATCACCTTTCTATATTTATGAAGTAATAAACTGATCCCCCACTAATTATACTTAATATAATAATGTAATATAATCTATCTCTTCTCCCTCCAGTTATGGGTTAAATAATAGGACAGATTGGATTCTATAGCCTTGGCTGGCAACCAGTCTACCGCAGAAAGCAATGGCAACCTACTGCAGGAAAATCTTTTGCCCAGTGAGTCATGTCTCTTTCGAGGCACTTAACTGACTGACTGACTGACTTTGAGCTATTGATTGCCAACAATATAGAAACCTAATGCCCAGCACAAGTGGTCCCACCTATAAAGACTTTTCAAAAGTGAGTGATACTTAGGTTATTTGATTTATTTCTTCGAATTAATAATTTGATTACATGATAGTTATGATTTCAATTATCATGAGTAAAACTATTTCTGATAATAATTAATAATGTAATTTTCTGTTCGTATCGGCTGATAGAAATGCAATTGTAAATTTTTCATAGGTAAAACGATTGTTTATATACCTGTGGATTGCTTCAAATTAACATACCATGTGGTATGTGGTCTCGAGAACTTTTTTCGAAACTTTGATTTTCCGGCGAGAACTCGAGCGAACCTACTTTTCCCTTCATGAATTTGGTATATATAACTTCCTAACATCCGACTGCCTTGAGTGTGTACATCCTAAGTTCAGATATGAGCACTTCTTGCTTATGTCGGTGCACCCACCTTCATATTTGAAACCTGGTTCTGCACTTAGTGCCTATGAGTATACCTCGGTCAAACAACCAGTTATATAACTCATTTGGTTTGGGAGTGACACTCAGTTAAAAACTTTTTTTTTGTTTCTCTTATTGTGAATCTGATTCCTGTTGTCTTCACAGGTCAACACTTCTTAATTCAAAAGTTTCTGATGAACAATATATTCGATTCAGACTTTTGGTGTGAATCACATCAAAAATTAAAAAAATTAAAAATAAATAAAATAAAATGAATAATGCCATACTGTTTTCGGGTGTATGTGATCATGGTTTCTCCCCAGATTCCTTACTTTATTATTCATGAATTGTGCTGATTTTTCAGAGAGTTGAGTAGTCTCCAATTACCTTCTCCACAAAGTTTTCCTTTTCTTTGGTTAGTTGTCCCTAAGGATAGAGAGATGATACACTTCTGTTATATAACCATTACTGATTAAACGCAATAGATGACGCTGGAATTTGAAACCGGTTTACTAGTTTCAATTTCCCCACCGAAAATTGTTACACTAACTACAGATCCTCTTAAAAATACTAAATATTATTTCTTCATTTTAGCAATTAAAACTACTTACATTCACATTAATAAACTAGTGAACACCAATGATGAAATAATTTGGCAATAAACTCCGTTTTATTGATTAACAGCAATTTAGAAGGCCTAGGCATGAGGAGAACGCTATAAAAAAATCTAAGTTACTTGAGATACCCACTTTTATATCATTGATGAATAGAAGGAAATCCGAGCAGTATTTTAGTCAGTTAAGTACCATACGTGATCACACTTGGGCGATCATGTCTCGAAAGAGACATGACTGACTGGGCAGAAGATTATCCCACAGTATGTTGCCGTTGCTTTCTGCGGTAGACTGGTTGTCTACCAAGGCTACAGAACCCAATCTGTCCTATTATTTAACCCATAACTGGATGGAAGAGACGGATTAACACCTTTCCCAAAGGTATTTGTACGTAAGAGAATACAAGGAATTCAACTGGAATTCAAACTCAGCCCCCGATTTGTCATTCCACCCCCGGCCTTCAGGCTGGGGTCCCAAAATGACCAATTTAAGACCGAATAAGACCAGTTTAAGATCAGTTTAGATCAGTTTAGATACGATGGATAGGTAATGTTTTGACCAGTACCTGAGCGTACGCGCTCAGGATCCCCACGTTAAAAAGACCTTGTGTCACATCTCTCTCAAGTGTGGGTGGGGAAGGGTACTCTTACAAAATCGAGTCTTGCAATAAAAATGTCAACACGAAATTGAGCGCAAATTGTATACGGACAAAAGTGAAGAATGCTTTAGAAAACCAAACCAAAGATTTCACCGGAAGGTTGATAAAATCCCTAGCGAAGAAAACATAAACATATTTGCGTACCATTCGATGAAGGAGCCTTTGGAGCAATCGAAGATGTAATTTGTCAGCCATATTCAAATGAATCTAATGCCAAGCGGTAAACAAAATTATTCTACCAGACTAAAAAAGTTTAGTGGGGAAAGGGCAAAAAAAACAAACAAACAAAAAAAAACTAAAACAAGATGAGAAAAATTAACAATACAAAATAAAATTATATTTGTATCAGTTAAGTGCCATACGTGATACACACCTGAGCGATCATGTCTCGAAAGAGTAGTTTGCTATTACTTTCTACGGTAGACTGGTTGCCATCCAAGGTTATAGAACCCAATCTGTCCTGTTATTTGTCTTGTGTTCTATAGCCTTGGCTGGCAACCATTCTAACGCAGAAAGCAATGACAACCTACGGCGGGATAATCTTCTGCCCAGTTAGTCATGTCTCTTTCGAGACATGATCGCCCAAGCGTGTTTCACGTATGGCACATAACTGACTGACTGATAGAAAAAACGAGAAAAGCAAAAAAAGTTCTAAGAAACAGTAAACCTTTAAAAAAAATAAAAGTCTCCATGAAAGTCAATGGAAAACTGAAAGTACATTTCCCCACAAACATCAAAATAAAATATTTTCTTCCAAATTTTTATAAGTTCTTTTTTCTTAGGAACAAAATGTAAACTATAAACGCATTTATATGTAAAACAAAAACAATAATCCGGTAAGATTTTATGAAAGAAAAAAAATGAAAATAAATATGGCTGCGAAAACCGATGACAAATAAAAAAAATAGAATAACAAACCAGAAAAGAAAAATCCAATAATTAAAACAAAAAAAGAAATGAACGAATAAAAATAAACGTAACTGGCCGTTTTCTGGGCTAAAATTTGCTTAAGACGTTGTCTAGATTTTATTCAAAGCTGAGAAAAAAGGTCTAATAACGTCTGAAACGAGATTTCCAAGGTCTGGACCAGATGTGCGTTGTGGCGCAGTGGATATCGGCTCGGAACGAGAAATCGGGGAACCGAGTTCGAATTCCAGTTGAATTCCTTGCATTCACTTACGCGCAAATACCCTTGGGAAAGGTATTAATCCGACTCTTCCCTCCAGTTATGGGTTAAATAATAGGACGGATTGGGTTCTATAGCCTTGGTCGGCAACCAGTCTACCGCAGAAAGCAATGGCAACCTACTGTGGGATAATCTTCTGCCCAGTCAGTCATGCCTCTTTCGAGACATGATCGCCCAAAGCGTGTATCGCGCATGGCACTAAACTGACTGACTGAAGTTCTTTATTTAAGCTTCTAGACGAGTTCATTTTCTCACCGGGGTGAGCTATTTACTCCACAGCATCTTATGAATTGGATATTTATGATATTTATGCATTTCCGTGACGATCAGTCTAAACGAAGTCAAATTAAGCCTATAACACAATTTTCGTCAATCGTGGTCGAGAGGTCTAAGACGCGCCAGATGAATTGGTGTCTTCTCCTATGTGGACAAGGGTCGAAGGTTCAAATCCTGCTGAATGACACACAATTTTGTAACAAAACATTTATTGTAAATAATCAGTTAATAATCGTTAGAAATAAATATACAATACTGTTTGATTATAAACAGAATCACTACTTAAATACGAGCATCGATAAAAGATAATGTTCAAACAAATCATTTCAAATTGTCGGTTGTTTATAACCAGTTTCGTTAATCTTCCTTAATTTCTGTTATATATATATATATATATATATATATATATATATATATATATATATATATATACACTTATTTATAAATGGAACTTTATGTGTGTGTGTGTGTGTGCGTCCGTTACCTATAGACTGTGAAACGGATGAACCAATTTTCTTGGAAATTTAAACAGTTGCACTATAAGCGTCTGCGAGTGTTCTTAGCTAGGTTTTGTGTCGAGGTACCCCCAATAAATATCGAAAATCTATAATCGAAAAAATCGGGTTATAGAAGGAGTGGTCCGATTTTAATCAAATTTGATACACTCATAGACAAAGACATAAGAAACGATATTCAGAAGTTTCAAGGTTGCACTTCTTACAATAGTGGAGAAAATCGATAATATGTATATATAAAAGTCAAGATGTTTGTGTGTGTTTGTCTGTTTATCTGTCTGTATGTCCTTTATACAAATCCACAATTTTTATCCGATTCTCACCAAACTTCACACAAATATTGTTTTGGCTGAGTCTGAGCTCCAGGACCATGTATTAGTTTTAAAGCTTTCATTACACCGGAGCAACGCCGGGCTATACTGCTAGTATATATATATATATATATATATATATATATATATATAATTTAGATATCTGTTTGTTCCTCTGTTGGAGTAGGTCGCTCTTCCCAAAAAAGAGTGCTACGCTTGGCACCACTTGAAATTATTAGCAGTCAGCGGTAGTCCATTACGTATTCATAACTGAATTCTTTATGTCCAGTCACATATGTGCCGCGGAGAAATGAAATCAAGAGTGTAGTTGTCTTCCTGGAAAGTTCAGCTCCATCTAAACAAATTTATGCAAGCGTGATTTTCTTCTATTCTATTTTCTCACCCCCTCAACTAACACATGCAAAGCCAAATAGAGAATAAACAATGGGAACAGGTTTTGATGAAACTGAAAGTTTTTGTCCTGACCTTCACGACGTTGTCGGCGTACGTCGTCATCAACGCCTTCACAAAAAGAAAGTGATCTGCAAATTAGAAATTAAATTCTTTGATATGAGATAAAGCCATGGCAAATGACGAATATATATATATATATATATATATATATATATATATATATATATATGATATTTAACTCCCATGAACATCGAGTGAACTTTAATTATTTTAACTTCTTAAACGTTGTTCGTAATAAGCATCTTATAACTGCGTAATGCCTAAAAACCGTTGCTTCCACTTTTTCGCGGGAAAAAAACAGCATAACGTAATGAAAAAGGCCACAAAATTAACGAAAATAAAGTTTTAATGCCAAAATGTTCACGTTATTATTTAGAAGAAAGACCAAAGTATTTTTAATAATTTTTTGAAATTTTTTAATCTTTTCTAACACGTTCAAAATTTTAGTTAAAATTTTATTTTGTTTACGTCATCTTCTAGTCTATTAACATTGATTTTTTGCGCGTTTTTTCCATAGAAAACACATTAATTTGGAAATTCTTGTGAAAATCAAATATTTGTCCGATTTTAATGAAATGTTAGGGACCTCTTCAAAAATGAATGAAATTATTTAAAAACCTTTTTTAGAATGTATTAATAAGAATATTGTTTTTAAATGTGTTACTTAATTTCATGAAATTTCGCAATAACCTTCGTGTTTTCTGACAATTGTTTTTTGTTAGAAGTAGGAATCTTTTGAGATTATAAATCATCTACTTTTTTTCTAATTAGTGCTATCTAAATAAAATCTGCTCTGAACTGAAAAATAATAAATCCAATAAAACTATGACATTAGTTAATTAGAAAAACTTCTAACTTCTTTTGTAAATAAGTAATATTAAGGATTTTATTGTCTGAAGAAATAATTTTTTTTAATAAATAATGAATTTTTAAAAGAATTTTTTCAATTATTTACATTTTAATTATAATAATTTAAAATCATGTAACATTCTGTATTTGGTTATTCTCTGGAGGTTATATAATAATTAAGTGGAAACGAAATTTACGAGTTTAAAATTGCGAAGATTATTAAACATAGTGGTGTTAAATATTTTTAAAAATAGTTTTTATTTACTTAATACGTTCCTTATTTTCATGTATATTTGACTGAAACTGCCATTATTAAAAAAGGTTACTTAATTTAAGAGTTTTGACCCTTCCCTTAGATTTATGAAAATTGTTTTTATGTTCATATGTCAAAAACTGTTATTGCTTCGTCATTCAACAGTCCGTCAAAGGTTCGATCTGATGAATACGACTAATCGTTAATAATTGGTTGTATATAACGTTTTTATGCTATGAATAAGTAATATTTCTTTAAAATCAGATTAATTTAACTTTCAATTTTCTAATTTAACTAAAATAAAGTGTCAGAAAGTTTTTGAAATATTTTAAAAATCGATGAATTTTTGTTTGTTTACAAATTTCTTAAAATTAAGAAAACGTCCGCTTTTAAGAAATCAAAATTAAATGTGACTTTCCAATCTATATTATTTCTATCTGAAATACACCAAAAGTTTTTAATAGAAATAATAAATTTAGTCATTAAGCTTTTAATTAAATCTAAAATGAAATCTTCAATAATGTTTTTTTTTATTTTAAAAATTTCTTTTAACACTTAACTATGGAAAATTTATGCCGAAATATTGGAGGTACCTACCTAAAACTACCCAAATATTTTTCAAAGCATCTTTGGTCAAAGATAATTTGAAAACGGTCTCAGTTTTCATAAAGACGACGTTGCTTGGTAACTAAGGTACATATAACGTATCCATTTTTCTTTCAGTATTATCTAAAAAACAGAATAAACCAGAATCACTGTTTTTTTTTTTGTTTTTTGTTTTTTTTTTGCTATTGGTCATTTTCGTACATTTATAGTCTGTAATATGCCTAGAATTGAACGCTAAAAGATCAAGCAAGACGACTTCGGCATTTTTTGTGAGACAAGCCCTTGACACTTGCGTGATGTGTGATCTTGATATTGCAGACTGGAGTGTCGACATCTAACGATCTGTACTACAACACACTTGTAATTCCAGGTAATTTAAAACGGCATTTGATTGACTGCTTCTAAACCGTCGACCTTTGTCACTCTCCCCATTTGATGAGGACGTGAGTCGTTGACTAAAAGCAAAATGATAGAAACAAACGATACGCTTTTAAGTTTGAGGCCTTGAAAGAAATACTCAACACCGAAGAACGGTTTGTTTAAAAGAAAAAAAATGCAGTGATTATAAGAGAAGGAGCAAAGAAATAAAGATGCAGAAAGAAAGAAAGAAAGAAAGAAAGAAATAAAGATGCAAAGAAAGAAAGAAAGAAAGAAAGAAAGAAAGAAAGAAAGAAAGAAAGAAAGAAAGAAAGAAAGAAAGAAATAAAGAAATAAAGATGCAGAAAGAAAGAAAGAAAGAAATAAAGATGCAGAAAGAAAGAAAGTAAGAAAGAAAGAAAGAAAGAAATAAAGAGCAGAAAGAAAGAAAGTAAGAAAGAAAGAAAGAAAGAAATAAAGAAACAAAGAAAGAAAGAAAGAAAGAAAGAAAGAAAGAAAGAAAGAAAGAAAGAAAGAAATAAAGAAATGAAAGAAAGAAAGAAAGAAAGAAATAAAGAAAGAAAGAAAGAAAGAAAGAAAGAAAGAAAGAAAGAAATAAAGAAAGCAGAAAGAAAGAAAGTAAGAAAGAAAGAAAGAAAGAAATAAAGAAAGAAAGAAAGAAAGAAAGAAAGAAAGAAAGAAAGAAAGAAAGAAAGAAATAAAGCAAAGAAAGAAAGAAAGAAAGAAAGAAATAAAGATGCAGAAAGAAAGAAAGAAATAAAGATGCAGAAATAAAGAAAGAAAGAAAGAAAGAAAAAAAGAAATAAAGAAAGAAAGAAAGAAAGAAAGAAAGAAATAAAGCAGAAAGAAAGAAAGAAATAAAGATGCAGAAATAAAGAAAGAAATAAAGAAAGAAAGAAAGAAAGAAAGAAAGAAAGACGCAGAAAGAAAGAAAGAAAGAAATAAAGAAAGATGCAGAAATAAAGAAAGAAAGAAAGAAAGACGCAGAAAGAAAGAAAGAAAGAAATAAAGAAAGATGAGAAAGAAAGAAAGAAAGAAAGAAAGAAAGAAAGAAAGAAAGAAAGAAAGAAAGAAAGAAAGAAAGAAAGAAAGAAAGAAAGAAAGAAAGAAAGAAAGAAAGAGGGATGATTAAAGAGACTGAGAGAAAGAGGATAGAACTGAAAAGAAATGTGAGGAGTGGGACGAGGCTGAAGGAAAAGTGAAGCATTGAACATAAAAATGGTTTTCAATGACGTGAGTAAAGAGAACGACTGAGAATCTTGTGTAAAATGGGAAGTAAAAAGAGTCAAGAAATATCAAGAGGTGAAGAAATAACAGATAATAAACGGCTAGACGGACATTTGATAAAAAAATATCAATACAAATTCTCCCAAAAATTCTACAAAAAATTCTAAGAAAAAACAAAATACTTGAAGCAGCAGAAAGTCATTTAATCGAAGCTGTTAAATGTCATTAATCATTTTTTATTTTTTATTTCGACTTAATTATCAACAAGCTTTCAAAATGCGAATTTAATCAAGGTTTTAATGTTGCAGAAATAGACAGTGTGGATTAGAAATAAATGTAAAGCTCTTGGTGAGACTAACTCAATTCCCCACCCTTTTTTTTTTTTTGGTGTATCCTGGCTGCTCTAACCTACGAACCCTTGACGGTCCGCAGAAGACTGGATCGCATCATTTAAATCTACCATTTTCAATAATAGAAAATAATCTTTACTTATGAAGAATACCTTTTCGTTACTAAAATAAACCGTTTTAATTCTGAATGTAGTAAAACATATTCGTCAATTATATAATAAACTCGATCAGAGCTTTAGGGCGTTCATTAATCTTTTATTCAGTTTACGTGTTAAGCACCAAATACGATTAATTCTTCTTCTTCTATGTGCCCTGTACCTTCAGGACATAGGCGATCATGGATCTCCACGTCTCCCTATCCCTTGTGGCTCTTAGTATGTTTGTTCCTGTTGCTCCTGGCAACCCCCGTTCCGTCATCCACCTGATCAGACCCTGCAAATATGTTATCCGCTGCCTTCCTCTGTCTCTCCTTCCTTCTATCTGTCCAGTCAGTATAAGGTTCTCCAGGCTCTCCTTCCTCATTGCATGTCCCAGGAACTTCAGTTGTCTCTTCCTGATGCTCAGCATCAATTTCCTTTTTGTTGCCATTCTTTCTAACACCTCGTCGTTGCTTGTATGCTCAGTCCACGATATCCGTAGCATCCTTCTGTAGAACCACATTTCGGCCGCTTCCAGTTTTGTCCTCATTTTCGATGATATTGTCCAGCATTCACAGCCGTATTGAAGAACTGACACCACGTAGCAGTCCAGAACTCTTTTCTTCGTTTCCATTGAGATTTTCCTGTGTGTTAGTATTTTGTTCATCTTCTGGAACGCGTCCTTTGCCATGCCAATTCGCCTTCGGATCTCCGTGTCGCACTTTCCATCTCCTGTTAGAACACTTCCTAGGTAGTTAAATTCTTGTACTTGTTTGATTCTGTTATCCCCTACTTGTATTTGGCATTTTGGGTTGTATCTTTTGCTGATGACCATGCACTCAGTTTTCTTCAAGTTTATTTGTAGTCCTTTCTTGTCACTCTCCACTGCTACTTTCTGTATGAGATCTTGCAGTTTACTTTCCGTGTCCGCAATCAGTACTATATGGTCCGCATATCTTATGTTGTTCAGGTTGTGGCCTCCAATAACAAATCCTGGTGTGTCATCTAGGGTCCTCAAAATATTCTCGCTGTATAGGTTGAACAAATCCGGTGAAAAGACACATCCTTGTCTTACGCCTTTTTCTATCTTTGTGTATCTACGGAGGTCGTTACCTGTCCGTATGCAGGCCGTTTGCTGCCAGTAGAGATTCTTGATTATTCTTATGTCTTTGCCGAAAATGTCGAGGTTGCCTAGCATTTCCATCAATTCTTTGTGTCGTATTTTGTCGAATGCTTTCGCGTAATCAGTGAAGCATAGGTACAAGTCTTTCTTCATTTGTAATGCCCTTTCAACGTCCCCAATTATGAAATTATCAACTTGTCTTCATTTTGTCCACCGTACATTCTTGCTTTCCAGCGTTGCTAAATAAAAACCACCAGAAAACCCTATTGATCTATTCTTGGCAGACATACGTCAATGACAAAAAGGGTTGACATGGAATGTGTTGATTATATTAAATCTTAGGAAGGTAGTATATAACTGAGGACAAGAAAGCGGAAAATAATTTACCGCACAGATGACTGACCAATAATATTAGTAATTATATTTAGAGATAGATAGCATGATTTAAAAAAAAAGGAGAGATTGATTGACAGTATAAGAGTGCGATGGATAAATTGTCGAAACATAATATTTTTAATTTCGCGCATGCGCGTTGGATGTGTTTGATTTTGTAGACTGCGGACAATATGGTCAGTTAAGTACCGTCTGTGAGGAAAAGAGCACCATGACGCAACTCACTCCACCAGATTATTGTGAGCAGCATACGGAAGCTCCAGTAAATTTATATTCTACAACTTTTGAATATTTTTTTAAATTTGGAAATGAGTTATTTCCGCAACCTAGGTTTCAACATTTCGGTATCTTCAGACGATTTATAATAACTAATTTATTTTTTTCAAACATACAAACAGAGATTTTTGGTGAATATTTAAACAACATAAAATTTTCAAAATTCGGGAAAAGTTTTTTAAGAAACTTAAAACACTCATCTATATTCATATGATCCTTGTGTGAATTTTAATATGAAGGTGAGATTACATCTAAATATTTTTTATAATTTTTCATTTAGTATTTCCTTTGTTCTGGAACAACATAATAGCTAAATTTTCCTCCTGGCACAATCTGCATACATTGCCACTGTTGTATGGTTTGGCTATTTTCACAATACTCCAATACGCCTTTTCCATTTTTCACTTTTAATTTCCATGCGTGTTTAGTCAGTTTAGTACAATTTTTGAGGTTTTCAGGTTTTAAATGTTGATTTGTTGACTATTCCATCTGTTTTTAGAAAATCCTTTTGTAGACCACAAATATATTTTTCTTTCTCCATCTTTTTCATGTACCTCTGCATTGTAAATAACCCCTTCTGTTTTACCCAATGGGCATTTGTTTTTGTCCAGACAGTTAAATTCCTTGTTAATGATGTTATTTTGTACGTTTTTATTTAGGTTTCTGGCGTTTTGTTTTTTATGTAATTTTCCAAATTACTAGTACAGCTTTAACTTTGATTGAAAATTTTTTTTAATTCTGAGTAGGGAAGTGATTATTGATTAATTTGAAAAAATATTTGCGCTAATTTAGATTTTACTCCGAAGTTAAATGATGAGTTGAACCAAGTAATGTTTCGATTTCTATTGTAATGACGACACTCGAAATATTATTTGGTTCATTCTCTGTTATTGGCATAAGTTTGGGAAGCACTGAACCCATGTTTGAACTCATGTTTGAACTCATGTTTGAACCCATGTTTGAACTCATGTTTGAACTCATGTTTGAACCCATGTTTGAACTCATGTTTGAACTCATGTTTGAACCCATGTTTGAACTCATGTTTGAACTCATGTTTGAACTCATGTTTGAACTCATGTTTGAACCCATGTTTGAACTCATGTTTGAACCCATGTTTGAACTCATGTTTGAACTCATGTTTGAACTCATGTTTGAACCCATGTTTGAACTCATGTTTGAACTCATGTTTGAACCCATGTTTGAACTCATGTTTGAACTCATGTTTGAACTCATGTTTGAACTCATGTTTGAACCCATGTTTGAACTCATGTTTGAACTCATGTTTGAACTCATGTTTGAACTCATGTTTGAACCCATGTTTGAACTCATGTTTGAACTCATGTTTGAACTCATGTTTGAACTCATGTTTGAACCCATGTTTGAACTCATGTTTGAACTCATGTTTGAACTCATGTTTGAACTCATGTTTGAACTCATGTTTGAACTCATGTTTGAACTCATGTTTGAACTCATGTTTGAACTCATGTTTGAACTCATGTTTGAACTCATGTTTGAACCCATGTTTGAACTCATGTTTGAACTCATGTTTGAACTCATGTTTGAACCCATGTTTGAACTCATGTTTGAACTCATGTTTGAACTCATGTTTGAACCCATGTTTGAACTCATGTTTGAACTCATGTTTGAACTCATGTTTGAACCCATGTTTGAACTCATGTTTGAACTCATGTTTGAACTCATGTTTGAACCCATGTTTGAACTCATGTTTGAACTCATGTTTGAACTCATGTTTGAACCCATGTTTGAACTCATGTTTGAACTCATGTTTGAACTCATGCAACAAACGTAAACGAAGACATGTTTTGTTCATGTTCATAATTAAGGGCTTCTTTATTTTGAAAATATTTATGTCTAGAAATAAGTTAAAATTAATGAAGAGCACACATTATTTATTTTTATACCCAAATTCACCTTCAAAATTCATGAATACTATATTGAAATGACTTATCAAAATACGAGACATATATATATATATATATATATATATATATATATATATATATATCTATATATATATATTGTGAGGAGCGGCGCACTTCACTGAGCTTAATTCGTTACTTCTTCGTCACCAGGACTCATGGTACAGTTGGTATGACCTCGGCGTAATAACCTAACTGTCGGGTTTCGATTCCTGGCAGTGGAGGCGCACTGCTGAAGAGTTCCACATATAAGATAAAACGGCCGTCCAATGCTTTCTGCATTCTGTTCAGGTCGGATATAAAGCTCGATGATTTACTTAATAAGACATATATATATTGTGTTGTTATTTTAGTAGGAACGAAATCGTCATCTGTAGAGATGAAGATATTAGTTCGTCGAAATGAATTATGATTTATAACCACTTTAGATGATGTATTGAGTTTTCCTTTATATTACCACATGTACCTCTAATAAGGATTAAATATTTTGATCTGAAATCGAAATTCAATTTCATCCTATCAGTTGCTGAAATCCGAAATTTGTTGATATCCTATTATTATTATTATGTCATTTTTCATCATATATCGATTTCTGCTTTGGTCTCACTACCAACCAAGTCTGCGGGGAGACCTAAGGCAGGTAGTGGCGTGTTGTTATGGCTCCATTTCATGTTTTTCTATCTTCCCTATCATCCTCAGCATTACATAGATAAAGTTTTCCTTAGTGTGTGGGCTGTACTTAATAAGACAATTTTTTGTATGTCTCTTAAGCTGGGGTTTCCAGGGATTCTTTCAATGTGTTGTTTTGTTCCATTTTTTATCATTCCAAGTGCACCTACTATCACTGGCACAACTCTTGTTTTCAATTTCCACATTTTTTCTATTTCAATTTCCAGGTCTTTATATTTTGACAGTTTTTCAAATTCCTTGATTGCTATGTTACAATCCGCTGGACAAGCCATATCAATTAATAGGCAAGTTTTCTCCTTCTGGTTTTTAACAATAATGTCTGGCCTGTTTGCTTCAATTTTTCTGTCTGTGTAGATGGTGTAATCCCATAGAATGGTTACATCTTCTATTTCTGTAACCGGTGCTGGATGATGTTCATACCAGTGTTTGTTTACAGCTTTTCCATAATGTTTGCACATTGTCCAATGTAAATATTGCCCAACTCTATCGTGGCGATTTTTATATTCGTTTGGGGCAAGCACAGAACAGCCTGAGATTAGGTGGTCTATTGTTTCTTGGTGTTTATCACAAAACCTGCATTTTGGATCCATATTATTATGTATAATATTTGCCTGAAAGTTTCTAGTGAAAAGACTTTGGTCTTGCGCTGCAAGAATAAAGCCTTCAGTCTCAGACTTTAATCCAGATGCATGTAACCATCGATGAGTATTAACTGTATAAACATTGGATTTATTGGCACGTTCTGGATATTGGCCATGCAGAGGTTTGTCTTGCCAGCGTTGTTTCATCTGTTCAAGAGCTTTGTCTTTGGCTTTCATTTTCATATTTTTTGCCGCAATAGTTGGTTCTTGGCTACTGTTTTGCTTTTCTACAGAATCTACTAACTGTAAATCTTGTTTGTATTTACTGCCTTCTTTTATTATTGAATATTTTTTCTTTCTTTCTTCATGTTGCCTTACTAATTGTATCATCCAATCCTTTGTTGTTTCTATGTATGTTAGTAAGCCAATAGTTGTTGTCTTGCATGACAATTCCAGCTAAATAAGACCCCTTCCACCTTCTATACGGGGTATGTATAGACGGTCTACATCAGCCTTTGGATGATGCATCTTATGCTTAGAAAGAAGCTTTCTTGTTTTAGCATCCATTCGTCTGATGTCGTTTAGAGTCCAGTTTAAGATGTTGAAGCTATATTGGACAACTGGGATTGCAAGGCTATTAATGGCCATAACTCTGTTCTGTGAATTTAATTCAGTTTTTAATATCATTCGTAGCCTTCTATATATCCGAAATTTGTTGAAATCCGAAATTTGTTGATATCCTATTATTATTATTATTATTATTATTATTATTATTATTATTATTATTTCAAATTATTTTCGACGTACATTGTTTATTACAATCACATGACAGGTTATAGCCAATGACTGAGAGTGAATGATGTGAATTATTCGTTATTTCCACTTGAAGAAAACATTTATTAAATGATAATTGAATAGACAAAGCTTTTTGCAGAATATGGTATGTGCTTGCTAGAATTTGGGAGATGGATTTTCTGATCAGGTGGAGTTCCAGGGACTTTATTGATTTGACCTGGAATTCCTTTCATTGTCCAACACACTGATCTAACTACAACATTAAATGTTTTGTTTTAGTACAACACATTATTAATATTATTATTTTTATTATTATTATGATTATTATTTTATATCATTTATCATCATATTTCTATTTCTGCTATGGGCGCACTACCTACCAAGTCTGCGAGAAGACCTAAGACAGGTCCTGGTGTGTTGATATGACTCCATTTCATGTTTTTTTCTATCTCCTCTATCTTCCCTAGCGTTACATAGACAGAGTTCCCCTTAGTGTGTGGGCTGTACTTAACAAGACAATTTTTTGTATATCTCTTAAACTGGGGTTACAAGGATTCTTCCAATTTGTTGTTTTGTTCCATTCTTTATCATTCCAAGTGCACCCACTATCAATGGTAAGATATTTGTTTGCAATTTCCACATTTTTCTATTTCAATTTCCAGGTCTTTATATTTTGACAATTTTTCGATTTCATTATTTGCTATCTTACTATCCGCTGGACAACCCATATCAATTAATAGGCAAGTTTTTTCTTTTTTGTTTTTGCTTCAATTTTGCCTATTTGCTTCAATTTTTGTGTCTATGTAGATGGTGTAATACCATAGAATGGTGACATCTTCTATTTCTGCAACCAGTGCTGGATGATGTTCATACCAATGTTTGTTTACATATTTTCCATAGTGTTTGCACATTGTCTAATGTAAATATTATCCCACTCTATCGTGGCGATTTTTATATTCATTTGGAGCAAGTACAGAACAACCTGAGTTTAGATGGTCTATTGTTTCTTGGTGTTTATCACAAAACCTGCATTTTGGATCCATATTATTATGTATAATATTTGCCTGAAAGTTTCTAGTGAAAAGACTTTGGTCTTGCGCTGCAAGAATAAAGCCTTCAGTCTCAGACTTTAATCCAGATGCATGTAACCATCGATGAGTATTAACTGTATAAACATTGGATTTATTGGCACGTTCTGGATATTGGCCATGCAGAGGTTTGTCTTGCCAGCGTTGTTTCATCTGTTCAAGAGCTTTGTCTTTGGCTTTCATTTTCATATTTTTTGCCGCAATAGTTGGTTCTTGGCTACTGTTTTGCTTTTCTACAGAATCTACTAACTGTAAATCTTGTTTGTATTTACTGCCTTCTTTTATTATTGAATATTTTTTCTTTCTTTCTTCATGTTGCCTTACTAATTGTATCATCCAGTCCTTTGTTGTTTCTATGTATGTTAGTAAGCCAATAGTTGTTGTCTTGTATGACAATTCCAGCTGAATAAGACCTCTTCCACCTTCTTTACGGGGTATAGACGGTCTACATCAGCCTTTGGATGATACATCTTATGTTTAGAAAGGAGCTTTCTTGTTTTAGCATCCATTCGCCTGATGTTGTTTAGCGTTCAGTTTAAGATGTTGAAACTATATTGGACAACTGGGATTGCAAGGCTATTAATGGTCATAATTCTGTTCTGAGAATTCAATTCAGTTTTTAATATCATTCGTACATTACTCACTATTCCTTTCATTTTTTTATGGTGAATTTTTCATTCTCATTTACACCTAGGTATTTTTAAGCTTCTTCTGGCTTTAATTCTTTTATTGTTACAGCAGGGGCTAAGCTAATTCAGGATTTTGTAGTGATCTACGTAAAACTGTAGCTTTAGCACATTTATTCAAATTGAATTTCATTCCAATGTCTTCGCTGAAATATTTTACAGTTTGCAGAAGGCCTCCCGGCTCATTTATTATTATTATTATTATTATTATTATTATTATTATTATTATTATTCCCTTGGGTTTCTGTTGTATACATATTTTCTTTTGGGTTCCAACCAGAGACCTAAGGTCATGAATGACTTCATGACATTTTCCACTTATCATTAAAAAACCCCTAAAATCACAAACATTTTACATGGTTAAAGTTTTCCATAATATATAGGTTGTGCTTGTAAATACAAATTTTGTATTTATTATGCACTGACCACTAGAAACGCCTTCGATGATTCTATCAAAACATTTTCTAATTAATCCTAGGCCTGCAAATACAACACGAAATTGTGAAGGACTCATCTGCCATATCTTTGTTATTTCGATTTTTAAGATCCTTTGTATTTTGATGTTTTTTAAGATCTTTAACGATACACTACAAACTGTAGGGACTGCAATCTCAACAAAAATACTTTCTGTTCTTGCGGTCTTTGATGATGATGTCTGGGCGATTATCTTTGATTGGTTTGTCTGTGAGTCTCAAAAATTCTCATAAAATTCTAACAGGTCTTAACAGTAATTGGATCTTGGTGATGTTCATACCAGTTTCTTGCAGTTTATTTTCCATAAAAGTTACAAATGTACCAGTGCAATGTATTGGCCCACACTATCAATTCATCTTCAGTTGGTGCTAACACTGTGCAACCTGATATAAGATGGTTAATTGCTTCAGGATATTTATCACAGAATCTGCAATTTGAGTTAACATAAATTTTTAGTATGTGTGCTTAGCAAGAATTGGTAGTATGTAGCAAGAAGAAAACTTCCGGTTTCAACTTTTAACCCAGCACTATGCAAAAACTGATGGATTCATCAGCTTGTTTCGTACAGAAAATATTATCTTGTGATCGTTTCTGCTTTTAGTACATCGCGTTTACCTTCTATTTTAGGTACTTTGTCGGCCATAATTATTAGGCGACCTCAGTTTTTTTAAGAGAAATTATGTATTTCATACCATTTTCAGTATTTATTGCTAAGTGGATAATTCTAAATGAAAATAGAATGGTTCTTTTGCTATTATTACTTTGCAAAATTTTACAAGGCAAATAGCGACAATTTACCCATCGCACCCTGTAGATCGAAAATATGTATTTCATACTATTTTTAGTATTTATTGCCAAGTGGATAATTCTAAATGAAAATAGAATGGTTCTTTTGCTATTATTACTTTGCAAAATTTTACAAGGCAAATAGCGACAATTTACCCATCGCACCCTGTAGATCGAAAATATGTATTTCATACTATTTTTAGTATTTATTGCCAAGTGGATAATTCTAAATGAAAATAGAATGGTTCTTTTGCTATTATTACTTTGCAAAATTTTACAAGGCAAATAGCGACAATTTACCCATCGCACCCTGTAGATCGAAAATATGTATTTCATACTATTTTTAGTATTTATTGCCAAGTGGATAATTCTAAATGAAAACAGAATGGTTCTTTTGTTATTATTACTTTGCACAATTTTAAAAGGCAAGAAAGCAAAGATGAACTCGTCCGAATCACCCTAAATTTTCTTTGTTCTTTTATTGATGAAACAGCAATATTGGTAATTATTAAATATTTATAAATTCATTTGATGAATATGTTATTGTGCAGTATTAACAAAAGAACCATTCTATTTTCATTTACAATTATTCACTTGGCAATAAATACTAAAAAATAGAATGAAAGGCATCATTTTTTAAAACATTGGGGTCGCCTAATAATTATGGCCGGTAGTGTACATACAGCTATTGATTCAATGTAGTCATTCCATTTGAGGTCATTTGAGAGAGTGAAGCCAAGGGGGTGCAGCGCGTTGCTCTCTAAGAGACTAGCATCATGCATTTTAACGGGAAATCTCTGCATTAGCATGTACGAAGTGTATTCAGTTAAAAGATCGTTTTTAAAGCCGTGACATTTTATTTTACAACACTAAATATACGAAGGACACTTCGAAAATAACGACTCCGATTAGGTAGATAGATAGATATGAAGTTATTGAGATAGATAGATAGATAGATAGATAGATAGATAGATAGATAGATAGATATGAAGAGACGAAGTAGATAGATCGATAAATAGGCATAAATAGATAGATGATGAAGCTGCAATATAGGTAATTAATAAATATTTTAAAATTCATTTGATGCACATGTTATTGTGTAGTATTAGCAAAAAACTATCCTATTTTCATTTACAATTATTCACTTGGCAATAAATACTAAAAAATAGAATGAAATACATACTTTTTAAAAACATTGGTGTGGCCTAATAATTATGGCCGGTAATGTAAGTAGGTGTATCATGATTTATTTCCACTTCTTCTCCCACTTGAAATTCACTTTTAAATTTGTTGGTTTCCCGGATTATTGAATAAAGTTTCTCATTTCTTTTATTATTATTATTATTATGTCATTTTTCATCATATTTCGATTTCTGCTTTGGTCTCACTACCAACCAAGTCTGCGGGGAGACCTAAGGCAGGTAGTGGCGTGTTGTTATGACTCCATTTCATGTTTTTCTATCTTCCCTATCATCCCCAGCATTACATAGATAACGTTTTCCTTAGTGTGTGGGCTGTACTTAATAAGACAATTTTTTGTATATCTCTTAAGCTGGGGTTTCCAGGGATTCTTTCAATGTGTTGTTTTGTTCCATTTTTTATCATTCCAAGTGCACCTACTATCACTGGCACAACTCTTGTTTTCAATTTCCACATTTTTTCTATTTCAATTTCCAGGTCTTTATATTTTGACAGTTTTTCAAATTCCTTGATTGCTATGTTACAATCCGCTGGACAAGCCATATCAATTAATAGACAATTATTATTATTATTATTATTATTATTATTATTATTATTATGTCATATTTCATCATATTTCGATTTCTGCTATGGTCGCACTACCATCCAAGTCTGCAGAAAGATCTAAGGCAGGTCGTGGTGTGTTGTTATGGCTCCATTTCATATTTTCCTATCATCTCCAGCGTTAAATAGACAAAGTTATCCTTAGTTTGTGGGCTGTACTTAACAAGACAATTACTTTGTATATTTCTTAAGCTGGGGTTTCCAGGTATTTTTTCAATGTGTTATTTTGTACTATTTTTATCATTCCAAGTGCACCTACTATCACTGGCACGACTCTTGTTTTCAATTTTATCCTCTATTTTATTATTTTATTTTATTTTTTTTGACAGCTGAGATTTTCTACTTCCTCTGCTGTGGATATGAATGGAAAAAATGAAAGAATTGGTGAAACAGCGTTTCAGAATTTTGGAAGCAGTTACCCACACATGGAGTGGGGCATTCCTCATCCAACTCCGAGAGCTGCATTCATGGACAAGAGGTAATCACTATATCATTTGTGTTTCGTAAAACTCTTGATGTACATCGATTGCTTGGAATCTTCTAGTTTTTATTACTGAATATGAAGGTTGGTGCTTCTCCTGTGGGTTGGCAATGATCGAATCATGCCGATCAATCTTGAAAAAACAAGCGATTAAAAAACATATAATTTCGAAATCTTTTCGGAAAATTTAATTTATTATGTCCAAAACGAGGATCAGCCCGTAGATAAATCTAACGTTAAAAGTGAAAAAAAAACTTCGTTAAAATGAACATCCGATTTCGTAGGGTAAACGTAGCATATCAATATTCAAACGCAAACATTATTAAAAATCAAGTGTCATTTCTATAACAGATTAACGCTGTCATGTAAAATCACTAATGTATCTAATACCACATTCTATCTTAGACCATAGATCGCTGTAGCGAAAACAAACAAAAAAGAAATTCGTTAAAAATACAGGGTCATTCAATAAATAAGGTACATTTTTCGGTATAAGGACTTCTAAGACAGATAGAAGCCTACATTTTTATTTTCCTTTACTTCTTTTTCAAAGGGATTTAATTTTTTTTGAAGATTGAAAAAAAACTTTGAGAGTTTTGGAGATTAACAAAGATGGCCGACCAAGAAGCATGCTCCAGGATTGAACAGAGGTCATTTATCAAGATTTTGGTTGCTAAAGTGTGCAAATCAGTTGTAATTCATAAGAGAATGTCAATTGTGTATGGTGCCACATGTTTCAGTCTAAAAATATCTACAATCGGCTAAATTGTTTACAGAAGGAAGGAGCAGTGTTGAGGAAGAAGACCGGCCTGGGAGGCCTACAGAATTAAGGTCTCCTGAAGTGATCGAATCAGTCAATGATCTCATTCAGTCTGACAGAAGGGTGACAGTGGGTTGCATTGCAAGGACTTTGAGACTAAATGTTGGGACAGCACACAATATTGTACACGGTGACCGTGCTTACTCGAAGGTCAGCTGCAGTGGGTGCCAGAGATGATTACTGCAGAGCAAAAACAGAAGAGGGTCGAGTTGTCCCAGCATCCCTCATCCCCATTAAAGCCCAGACCTTGTCCCTTCAAACGTTCACCTGTTAGTTCTATTGAAAGCGTTCACGTGAGGCACGAAGTTTAAAAGTGATGATGAAGTCAAAAGTGCTGTGAGCGATTGGCTGAGACATCAGTCCAAAGATTTTTACGCTGAGGGAATACGGAAGCTTGTGCACAGATGGGAAAAGTGTGTGACACTGCTAGGAGACTGAATGACCCCCATTGAAGTCCTTATACCGAAAAAATTCACCTTATTTATTGAATGACCCTCGTAGAAGTCCTTATACCGAAACATTCACCTTATTTATTGAATGACCCTCGTAGAAGTCCTTATACCGAAAAAATTCACCTTATTTATTGAATGACCCTCGTAGAAGTCCTTATACCGAAAAAATTCACCTTATTTATTGAATTACCCTCGTAGAAGTCCTTATCCCGAAGAATTCACCACATTTATTGAATGTCCCTCGTACTATTCGGACCAAATCTTTATATTAATTTTCGCCATGCTTAATTGTGAGACAATCTTTTAAACTGTTAAAAACTCGTAATAAACTAATTAAAAAAAAGAGAATCATTGTTACAAATTGTTGTGGTTGGTACAATCAGTTTTCCTCTATCAGAATTCTTGCCGAAACATTCTTGTAACAACAAAAAATTTTGGCTAAAAAAATGCAGAATCAATGACGACAAATATATTGATAACACCCACCCATTATGCTAATATTGAAGTACACTGGTGACAGCTATTCTTTAAGCATCTAAGATCTCATAATCATATTCGTTTAAAAAATATGTGGAATCACCCGAACTAGAGTAGAGAAAGTTCATTTTTCATCTTTTTCGAAAATCAAGATTGCGCTCGACGTGAAAACTGGTGTTTGGTGGGAAAATTTAGTTCCCTAGATTTGACCCATTTTTCTGTTTGAAAAATCGTCTGAAAAATTTACATAATTTCGCAAATCTTTGCTTATAATCTGTCTTCAGAATGTTACTTTTTTAAGAATAAATACAAATAAAGTTCATATATTTTGCATTAGATACATTGAATGGAAAATAATTCAAACCAGAATTCTAATTAGGAATTACCATCAGTAAAATACGCTATTTTTCACTCTCTTCAATATTTAATATTCAGTAATATTCAATAAATATTCTTTGTATCCAAGCAGTACCTTACAACAAAACAATTATCCAGGGTACATGACACCAACGCCAACAAACATGGAAGGGAGGCTGCATGAGGATAACAACTCTCAGAAAACAGCCTCGGTCTGTCTACCCGATGTGAAGAGGTTATCGGTAAAATACAAAGGATCTGTGGTACATACAACTTCAGGACGATCTTCAGAAGTGGTTCTACACTTCGCTGGTACCTCTCCCGATTAAGACTCCTAACAGAGGAGGACATGACTAAGGACTGTGTGTACGCCATCCAATGTTGCTGTGGAAAGATATATGGTAAGGCTACAAGAACATCGCTTGGAGATAGAAAAATCAGGCGTAGCTGGCCACATATGGAGGGAGAAAGGGGATCCCCGCACCCCATTGGATTAAGCTGAAATAATATGTAGAGAATATCACTGAAAAGTTAAAGAATCAGCACATATGCTAGGCTACAAAAATCTCCTAAGCCGACCGTGCATAGAGATGAACACAATATGGGAACCAGTAATACGGAGTGCCATGGAAAATCATTAGTGTCAAAACTGCAGTATGAGCTCTGGTAAAAAAAAAAAAAAATACTAGAAAAAAACATAAACATCAAAATGCACGAAAAAACCATTAACATAAAAACCATGAATGCAATATGAACTCTGGTAAAAAAAAAAAGTGTTACTGAACATTAAATTTATAAGTCCCAAATATTCAGTTTGTTCTTAAGGATACATGGCCTAGTGGATATAGACGTTAGTTAATTCCTGTGACTTTAGCTACAGAATTATGGGTTCAATAGCAGGCGACAACAATGGTGAACAAGTAGTAAACAATAACTTACAGGGTTAGAGGGAGATAACTCATGACTAACACAAGAGGCTCTAGGCAAGGAATTAGAATGATTGTAATAAAGGGTTCGGTTCGAAATTCCTATCATCTGAGGAAGGCCGGAGCGTACAACGGCCTAAGCGTTTTACATATGGCAACAAAGATGAAGACAATAATTCTAATAATGTAAATACTGCAAATACTACCACATGTCAGGAATGTAGACAAAGCAAAAACTCTGTAGAAGAAATTGTAAAAGAAAACAAAAAGATTTACTCAATGAATAAGATTTGTTAGATCATTTGTTAGAAAATAATTAATAGGCAGAAACATTATAACTCTATGATATTGCTGGGCATAAATTATTAGACATTATTATTGTTTCAAATTTGAAATGTTTATTGAAAATCAAATTAAAATGATTGCACTGTATAGCATATTGTATCTTAATATACAGTAACACTTTTGTACACTATCGGTAGGATGCAGAAGTATTAGGACAGGGATGATTTTCCTAAAAACCTCACTGAAATTCAAATACAGGGTGAAAAGCCAAACCTTTGTAAGGAAGAGGAAGGAAAGCCTTGGAATTTGAATTAGTCCCTACAATGCCCTGATCTCAATCCTATTCAACATCTATGGGATATTTTGGATAGAAAAATTGATAAATCTAATGTTACTTTGCAAGATACACTTTGGGAACAAATACAAGCTGCTTGGCAGGAGATACCTTTAGGATCACTGAAGAAGCTTGTGATGTCAATGCCTGACAGAATGAAGTCTGTGATCAAAGCAAAAGTTTATGATACTAAATATTAAATTTATTTTCTAACAAGTATTTTTCTTGTTAAAACATTTGTTGTGTAAATCAAATCAAATTATTTTAATTAAATTGTTTATTTTCTGTCAATATGCCTCATAAAATATAAAACAGTTCTTTCCCTAATACTTTTGCACAGTCCTGTATATATATATATATATATATATATATATATATATATATATATATATATATACTAGGTGCGATTGGTAGATTGTCGCAATTATTTTATCATTTCAAAGCAAAAGGCTATTATACTAAATATTAAATTTATTTTGTAACAAGTATTTTTTTGTTGTTAAAGCATTTGTTGAGTAAATCAAATAAAATTACTTTAATTAAATTGTACATTTTCTGTCAATATGCTTCATAAAAGATAAAATAGTTCTTGTACTAATACTTTTGCACAGTACTGTATTTCTAACTAGGAAATTTGTTGAAACGCTGTAGCAACGACAAAATACTGATCAAAGAAAAAGCAAAGGCAAATATGCCAAATATATTGATGGCATCAATCCCAGCAGCGCTTTGTATAACACAGGCGGTTCCATGAATTCAACAATCTGGAATATTCTTGGAATAATAAAAACGCTTTCGATATTTCCATGTCTAAATTATTATCTCTCTCGCACTGATAATATTTTTACACAGATATATGTTAGCCCAGAAAATATTGAAGATTGATATTGTTGTTGAGGCGGACTTTCTATTGATCTATATCAAAGGTATTTTGTTTATTTCAATGAAGAGCCTCTTAGGGGCTAATGTACATTTTTTAATTTTACTAAATGTTCTACATATAATATCATATCTAGATCCACTGTCATTATGCACATGTTCAGTGAGATTTAAACTATCGCCCGGTTCACACTCCACCCACATCTATTGAACAGGTGAAGAGGCTCATCCCTTGTTTCCTGTTTAGGATGCGGTTTCCGGCTTTCTCTTTTCCATTCTTTTTACCCTTACGTAGCCCCCTGCGCATCAGTGGCGTTATCGCCTTGCTTGGGGTGATATGATTAAAAAAAAAAAAAATACCATAAAGAAATTTTCAGTTGTTGCTAAAGCGATTACATTAGTTGTTTCCAATGTTTTTGAGACGGTGTTGCATAGACAATCGCTTCACAAAATCTCTTGCTATGACATCCCTGCAAGAGTTTATAAAACTCTTTTTCCCATGCAGTTCCATAAAAGTTGTTGAGAATGGCTAATCTTTTGAAGTTCATATAATCAATGATGTTAATGATCGATTAGAAACATTCCCATAACACTGATATGCATATCATATTTTCTAAAAGCTCTCCCAAATATCAAGGGGACCAAAGACTTAAAAATGTTTCCCCTGCTGTAGAGCAGTTCATCGAGAAATCTTGAGCGCGGGATGTCACCTATCACTTTTGACTTAGTTTTCTGCATGACCTGCACAGACTTTTACGTCTTTATCAGTTCCTTTTACTATTCTAGTCCTGGGTATGAAAATAAACTGCATCCGGCAGCAAGGCCTCTGATTGGGAGATTGTGAGGAGCATGGAACCAAGTTTTGATTGCTGTTGTTCTCAGGTCCATCCTGACCCGGGGTGGTAGAATCTGTTAGGGTCCCAAGTATAGACAAATAATATATCCCGAAACTGGGTTCAAAACACTAAGTGGTCAAAACTCTATAAAAGTATAAATACACTTTTATAGAAATATATGCATAAAAATATACTTTTATAGAAAAATATACATTTTTGAAGGAAACATATTACCAACACAACAGTTTTGCATGAAAAAAAGAATTATTGCCATATAACATTATTCAAAAAAGAAAATTATTACCAGCAATAAATTTTTTAATACAAAACTGGAAGATATCTTCAGTTTTCTAAGACAACATAAAAGTTTAAAAAAGTAAAGTTTTTTATCAAAATCTGACTAAATCAACCTTTTCATTATAACCAAACATTAAAAAAATCTTAATTCCTGGTATTAAATAACCCACAGAGGTTGATATGTCATTAAACAAAAACTCAAACTCTTTTTGCTATTCTTAAAATAAAAATAGTTGCGTATTTGCTTCCATACATAATGTTAGAATCAGTTGTCAAAATAAGGCACTTTTAAATTTTTTTTTAAATGCACGTTTATATGAAGTTTATATAAACTAAACGCTTTTGATTTTAGCTAAATATATAATGTTTCCTTTGAGAGTAAATTTTTTTCTTGGTTCTCTTCATTGAGGCCGGTGCAAGGGTTTCAGGTGGCTCCACTGAATCTATGATACAGAACCCGCGAATTAATGACATGTAACCACCACTCTGGGCACCTCATAGTGGTGTAATGGTTATCAAGCTCGTCTCGCTAGAATCATTATAACTGAGTAGTGAGTTCGATCTTCACTGAGTACTCCGTGCTTTTGGCCCTGTTTTACGTCTAAACTACGCTTAGAATATCACCTTCCTCCAGGTTTGGGAGTTTGGCGCAGGGCTAAAAACCCTGCCTCATAAAAAGGAGTTTGTTACGGAAACAGCAAAAATGCTGCCCTACACATAGGTGTAAGGAAATGTTTTACCCACCACTCTACTACATCCCAATTTTCATAAGTTGATATTTATATAAAATGCACATTTTATTGCAACCTAATTATGTACAGTAATGGGTCATATGCAATATAGGTAGAAAATTAAACTAGAAAATTTGAAAATAAATACAATGCATCTAAAAGCCAATTAGAGATATGTCATAATAGATATATTATTCCATCTTAAATAAATGAACGATGTTTTATGGCAATTTTTAACAACAAAAGATTTTTCTTATTAAAATGGTGAATAATTTTAACAAAGTCAACATTATAAATAAAAAATAGTGAAAAATAAATATAATGGAAAAAAGCTCTTAACAAATTGAATCCCGCGATAAATAATCTAAACTTATTTATAAATGAACTTTGTCTCTCACTCTGTGTATGTGTGTGTGTGTGTGTGTGGCTCTGTATGTGTGTGTGTGTGGCTCTGTGTGTGTGTTTGTGTGTGTGGCTCTGTGTGTGTCTGTTACCTATAGACTCCGAAACGACTGATCCGATTTTCTTGAAAATTTACACAGTTATACTAAAAGCGTCTGCGAGTGTTCTTAGCTATGTTTTGTGGCGAGGTACCCCAATAAATATCGATAATCGAAAAAAATTGGGTTATAGAAGGAGTGGTCTGATTTTAATCAAATTTTATACACTCATAGACAAAGACATAAGTAACGATATTCAGAAGTTTCAAGTTTGTAGTTTTTAAAATAGTTAAAAAAATCGATAATATATATATAAAAGCTTTCATTAAACCCGAGCAACGCCGGGCCATACTGTTAGTATAGAAAAAGAGTTAAAATAAAGAATACAATAATGGCAGAATTAATAAAAAAAAATAATTTAAAATATTTAAAGTTACAATATTTATGGGAATTGAAAAACTCCTAAGTTTTAGCTAAAGTGAAAATATCTTTATAAAATAAAAATGCAATAAAGTCACTTTTGGGCCACACAGTATACCATGTTAATGTTTTTATTTACAAAAAATATGGTTACCTAAAATCTTATGTAAAATTCCTAGCTCATTATTTAACTTAAAAGAATGCCAAGTTGATTTTATAAGTTCGTGATGCAGATGGTTTTCAAATAAGGTATGTTTCAATAAATACATAATTCAAATATATAATTTCTTGCTAATTAGGTGAGTGAAATTGAGGAGCCATCGACGGTTGGGCCACCTCGAAGCCACAACAAGTCATTGTGACCGAGGGATTGAGCGTCCTGGCCTTGTTCAGACTCTTGATCATGCTAGATAATGCGGTCTCTTCCAGAAACTGTAACTAAGGTCATCGTAGCTTAATATAAACCACAGGTCGGCTCCATGTCTGTTGAATAAATACAAGCGGCGTCTGCAATGGGAATTAGCTAGTCTCTTTGGTAGACGGCTTTTTTCGAATACGATTGGCCATTATTATTAGTATTATGTCATGTTTCATGATATTTTTATTTCTGCTAAGGTCGCACTACTAACCAAGTCTGCGGGGAGACCTAAGGCAGGTCGTGGCGTGTTTTTATGGCTCCATTTCATGTTTTTTCTATTTTCCCCATCATCCCTAGCGTTGCATAGAAAAATTCTCCTTAGTGTGTAGGCTGTACTAAATAAGACAATTTTTTGTATATCTCTTAAGCTGAGGTTTCCAGATTATTATTATTATTATTATTATTATTATTATTATTATTATTTGTAGTAATATTCATATTATTGGAGTTTATAATAACATTTTTTTCGCTTCATAAGAGCTGTCGTGTTTCAGCGCCACATTCAGCACTTAGGTATATCGTCTGATGAGGTGCTGAAACACGACAACTCTTGTGTAGCGAAAAAAGTGTTTTTATTGTAAACTTCAATAATAAGAATATTATCACAAATATTACTCTACTGTCTATCGAACACTGTTAAAAAGTAGATGCTACGAACTGTGGAATGTCATTCGATTAGTTGATACTACTTATATATATATATATATATATATATATATATATATATATATATATATATATAAACTAATATGTATAGTGACGAGTGGAAGAGAAAAATATGGACAATTGGCGCAATTAGTAGAGGGTTTTGTTGACAGAAAACGATTTTGAAAAGTAACATTTGGCTTATATCTTTTTCAAGAACTTTTTGTCGAAGAAATATTAAATTGGAGAATAAGAATCTTCTAGGATCACAAGATAGCAAGAAATTTTCATCACTTGTCGGATTGAAAAAAAGAACTATACACATCAGTATCTACATAAGTTCAAAGGTCTGTCTGCCAATGTTACCATTAAGCGACAAAAAAGTTTTTGATATATCGATACGCTGATCATTATACAAGTTGGATCTGCAAAAAGTTTAGATTTTTTTAAATTTCAAAGAGAATTTTTTGTTATCACTGAATTTTTATTTTGCAGATGTAATCTATATATTTGATGATGCTTTTTTGTTTTCATTGCGACAAGCACATCATTCAAAAATATAACGAGTGATTGTTAACGGATTTTTTCTGGAAAAAAGTTTTTTTTTTCGGAAAAAAATGATTTTTTTCCTCTTTTTATGATTTATTAGTTTTATTTTCCATATTCTCGTTTCTTCTCGTTTTTTCTCGCCAGTTCTTTTCTCTGGTTCATTTTTGTTCTTCTAATGTCTCTTTCTTTTCTCCTCTTTCTTGTAAACTATTTGAATGTTTAAAGAATTTTTCCTGAGTGATAATTTCTAAGACAACAAACGGTTACTATTTTACAACTATCTATTTCTCCTTGTTTTCTTATGGTTTCATTTTTATTGGAATTTATCTGAAAGAATCACGTACTAATAGTTACAGCACATTGTCAGACATTGAAGCAGAATGTCGAAGAGTAAATCGGCTGATATTTTGATATAGTAACAAAGAATAAAAAAAGAATTAGGACAATAAATAAATAAAAGTGATATCTCGTCATAGAAAATCAGAAAGAAGCATTATTACAACAGAAATTGCAACCAGTATTTATTTGTAACAAACTAACATCTCAGAATTTAAAAAAAAGATGAAATCTGGAGAGTAAACTGAATGAGTAAAAGGACCCCCAATCCGTGGCGGAATTGGACAAGAAATGACACGAATTTTAATGCTTCCAAAACAAAGCTACCATCTATTAACTATCACAGACAATCGTTCCTCCCGCCCATTAATATGGAACAGGCTTCTCTCCCTGAAAGGAAAATAACGCGCCTCCTCGGATTAACTCTCACAACAGACCTCAAGTGGAATGACTATATGAAATCCATAGCTAAATCCGCTGCTAAGAAAGTCGGTTCACTGTGTAGGGCCAGAAAGTTTTTCCCTTCTGAAACAATATTGCACATATATAATTCTACCATTCGCCCGTGCAATGAATACTGCTGCCATATCTGGTCGGGTGGTCTAGATATCCACCTAGGGGTCTTTGACAAAATCCAACGGAGAATGTGTAATGTGATCGATCCAGACTTGGCAGCTCAGATACAGTCACTTTATCACCAGCGCAATGTGGCTTCCCTGTGTCTCTTCTACAAATACTTCCACGGCTTCTGCTTCGATGAACTTAGCTTACTGGTGCCCCCTGTATATGAATTTACTCTAGCCACAAGATTAGCAACTAGGTCCCTCTCTTTTGCTGTGAAACCAATAAATTGTAAACCCAAATTCTACTCCAACAGCTTCTTTTCTCGCACTTCCCACCTGTGGAATTCCTTTCTATTTACTTGCTTCCCCGACAACTACAATCTCCAAAAATTTAAATGTAAAGTCAATAATCATCTCCTCTCTCACTAACCTACATTATCTCTCTCATGCTACTTTCACTGTCCACTCCATTCTCATCAATATTGTCATCCTTCTCTTACCCCTTTCCTGACCTCCCCAATGACCTGTCAGACTTTCTTAGAACGTTCCTCCTATGTAACCCCTTGCAAAACAGTGGCAGTGAAATGCCTTGCTTGGGGCGAAATGAATTTACAAAGAAATATATATATATATATATAAGATCGTGCGACGAAGATATACGTTATAACATTAATGCAAGGAATTCAACTGGGAGTCGAACTCGGTACCACTATTTGTCGTTCCGAGTCGATATCCACAGCACTACAACGCACATCTATTTGTTTAAACAGTATGTTTAATTAGTTTTTCTAAAAACGATTCTTTACACTTCAGGTTATATCAACATGATTGCTACATTTATTTCATTTCAATTTTTGTCTTTCCCAATATATGCACCAACTGCGGCTATCAGAATAAAAACTATGTGAATAAGAATGTTTAGCTTTTCGTTAAATATTCAATAATCATGATGGAATTGAGTACGCATAATAATATCTATTTTAAATAAAATTGGGTCATCCGGTGCGAAAGCAAAGAAATACGCTTCCAACTTTCTGACAGAGTGAATTGCGTCATAGTGCCCAACTGACCCTACAATACTGTGCATCCGCGAAATAAAAAAAAATGGCGACAGTTTACCAATCGCAAACTGCATATTAAATCGAAGTAATAGGTTTTCCTGTCGTCCTGTTCCTACTCTCTCCCGGTCATTTGGACAGGACTAGGGGTTTATCCTTTTTATCTTGTTCAGGATTAGGTTTTTAATTTTAACCACCTCACAAACAGCCTGTTCTTGATTGCGAAAAGCGAAAGGAATTTAATAAAAAGGACAAAATATGAACTTCGAACAATTTATCCATAACCTTGAGCACAATACTCAACACCTTACACGAAAATTGGAAAAATACAAAAAAAAATATTAAACAGAACTTATGAGTTCTTTTTAATCATACTTGTTTGGATGAATACTTAGTGTCTATATATATATATATATATATATATATATATATATATAAACATGTAAAGTATAGTTTTAAGGTGTGCTATATTTATAAGATAAAGTGCACAATATCAGAGATAAAGCGTATGTAAATATAAAACATAGAAGTTCACACTGAGGAGCCCCTTAGTGTTGACTTTAATGTTCACTCTTATATATATATATATATATATATATATATATATATATATATTATAATTATATCGCCCCAAGCAAGATATTTTACTGCCACTCTTTTGCAGGGGGTTATATAGGAGGAAAGTTATGAAAAAGAGTGAAAGGTTACGGGGGGGGGGTCAGGAAGTGGGTAAAAGAAGGATGAGAATATTTATGAGAGTGGAGTGGACAAAGAAAGGAGCATGAAAGAGTGGATGCAGGTTAGTGAGATAGGAGATGACTTTACATTTAAATTCTTGGAGATTGTAGTTGTCAGGGAAGCGAGTAAATGGAAGGAAAGTGCGAGAAAATAAGCTGATGGAGTAGAAGTTGCGTTTACATTTTATTGGTTTCACAGTAAAAGAGTGGGACCAAGTTGCTAATCTTGTGGCTCGAGTAAATTTATATATAGGGGTCACCAGTAAAGCCACATTGCGCCGCTGAGAAAGTGACTGTATCTGCGCTGCCAAGTTGGGATCAATCACATTACAGATTCTCCGTTGGATATTGTCAAGGACCTCTAGGTGGAAAGCAGGAGCACCTGACCAGATATGGCAGCATTATATATATATATATATATATATATAGAGAGAGAGAGAGAGAGAGACTGACTGAGTGAGAGAGAGAAAAAGAGAGAGAAAACTCAACTCGTGATTATACGATTATAAATCCAAAATTTATTTCGACAGTTGTAAAATTACAAGCTGCTTCTTAAGACCCGAAAATCAAATAGTATATTTTAACTCAGAATATTAAAAAAAAAAAGTCTAGCACAGTGAGGAAATATAGGCGTAAGGTGAAGGGTAGAGATATATATAAATACCGGAAGTGTCACAAAAATGAAGAAGACCTGCACCAAATCACACATATACAAAATATCCCAAATGAAAAACATAAATAATTTACAAAAACAAACAAGAAAATAGAAATAACCGCACACAAAATAAATCTCACACAAACACACAACATTAAGAAGCCATACATGCATACAATAATATACACACAATATACATAAAACTAAAGGCTTACAGCCTATCACTTTGAAGACACTGGTTCTCGCTCGATCACCGAAGTTAAGCAACCTTGAGCCTGGTCACTACTTAGATGGGTGCTGTAAGCGGATAGTGACGGATGTGCGCTGTGTTGCAGTGGATATGTGCTCGGAAAGAGAAATCGGTGAACCAAGTTCGAATTCCAGTTGAATACCCTCCATTCACGTAAGCACTGGTACCCTTGGGAAATATATTAATCCGTCCCTTCCCTCCATTTATGGGTTAAATAACAAGGGTAGGACTTGGAGACCCTGCCCTTAAAAAACAAAAAAAAAACAAAACAAAACAAATCCCAATGAATCTTGATAAAAGAAAAATGTATTACTAGACATAAAACCTACGTAAAACAACAATAAATTGTTGAAAGAAAAAGGTATTTTTTTTTTATAAGCGTTTCACCCCGAGCAAGGCATGTCACTGCCACTACTGTGCAGGGGGCTACGTAGAGTGGAGAAAGGCTGATTAAATATAGGAAATAACAGAGGGTGGGTGATAGGCGGGTGAGGATACCGAGAATGAGGGTTGGGTAGATGAGAGTGTTGTGAGAATAGTTGGGAGTTAGTGTGATAGGAGGTGTCTATTGACCCTACATTTAAACACCTGGAGATTGTAACTGTCGGGAAAGCAGACTTGTGGAAGGGAGTTCCACAGGCGGGAAGCGCGAGAAAAGAAGCTGTTGGAGTAGAATTTACGGTTACATCTTATTTGTTTAACTGTAAAAGGGTGGGACCTAGTTGCTAATCTAGTATCTCGTGTAAATTCGTGCTTAGGCGGCACCAGTGATCTAAGCTCATCGGAGCAGAAGCCATGAAAGTACTTGTAGAAGAGGCACAGGGAAGCTACATCACGCCGGTGTGAGAGCGGCTGCAGCCGGTCTGCCAAGTCAGTATCAACCACGTTACAGATCCTCCTTTGTATTTTGTCAAGAAGCCCAAGGAGAGCAGCAGGGGCACCCGACCAGATATGGCAGCAATATTCAATACACGGGCGGATGGTAGATTTGTAAAATAACGTTTAGTTGGCAATAAATGACCCGCCGAGGTTGATTAACAACAAAACTAAAAATAACCAAAAAAAAAAAAAAGAAGAAATTACAAATAAAACTGTAAAAATGAACAAAAAAGAACAGAATATAATTACAGCCACAAATAATTTAAAATTTAAAAAATAATATGGAAATGAAAATAAGAAAGTGGATTCACTAAGAAAAAGATTCTAAAAGACAAAAATATTAATAATGCATTTTCTATGATGGTAACAAGTAAAAAATGAAACCATCATTAAACCGATTAAATCAACTGCCATAGCCAAGATGGCCGTCAGTTGTAGATGTCATTACATGATAAATCATGTATTTGGCTTTTACTCTCATGGAGCATAATGGGCGTGTCATCGAACATGGGTCGGGAAAACTGTGAGCCAAACGGACACTGCTACTCTCTATAGGAATGATGGACCGTAGATGAGTACCATTGAAAGACACAACTGAGTATCACGAATACGAGAAATCCATTCCGCATCACTCGGCCCCCGCATTATAAAGGGGGGCGTGTTTCACTGTTGCCTCAATCTTTTGTGAAACTTTTTTGTAATTTAAATGTAGTGCTTCAGTTAAGTGTCATACATGATACACGCTTAGGCGATCATGTCTCTTTCCTGACATGACTGACTAGGCAAGAGACTGCAGTAGGTTGCCATTACATTCTGCGATAGACTAGATGCCAACGAAGGCTAGAGAACCCAATCTGTCCTGTTATTTATCACATAAGTGGAAGGAAGAGACGGATTAATACATTTCCCAAGGGTATTTGCGCGTAAGTGAATGCAATGAATTCAACTGGAATTCGAACTCGGCTCCCCGATTTCTCGTTCCAAGCCGATATCCACTGCACCACAACGCACATTAGAAAGTCGGATTCCCCCGGTCTGTACCAGTTCCGAGTCGACCGTTCGCTGCTGAACGAACGTCCCCATGCCGAATGTGACGTTGAGAAGCGGACAGTGTTTACTTAACTCAAAAACTCCTTTGATGAAAAGCTGTTGTGGGATTCCGACTGAGGAACCGCACAAAATAATGAACAAAAAGACATATATTTGAGATAGAAAAATAGGTTATATTGAACGTAAATATACAAACTGGAACGCAGGTTAGTAATCCAGGAATACGATTAGTAAGAAATATATATATATATATATATATATATATATTAATCATTTCACCCCAAGCAAGGCGGAAACGCCACTGATGTGCATCGCAAAAATGGAAAAAGATTAATTAGAAAAGAGTGAGGAGTACAAGCTAGTTAGAAAGGAACAATAGAAAGCTGAGAAAGCAGGTGCGATGACAGATACATAGGTGGAGAGAAAGGGAAGGTTATACAGGGGAGGGGAGAGAGCTAGAGGCCAGTGGTTAGTAGATGAGTATTAACTTTGCATTTATTCTGGAGGTTGTAGCCGTCAGGGAAGCAAGAATACGGGAGTGAGTTCCACAGGCGGGAAGTGCGAGAGAAGAAGCTGCAGGAGTAGAATTGTCGTCTGCATTTGGCTAACCTGACTGTGAATGGGTGGGACCCAGTTGCCAGTCTGGTTGCACGGGTAAACACCTGTTGAGGAGGCATCAGTGACTTAAGCTCATCCGAGCAGAAGCCATGAAAGTATTTATAGAAGAGACAGAGGGAGGCCACATTTCGACGATGGGAAAGTGGCTGCAGTCGAGTCGCCAGATCAGTACCTATCACATTACAGACTCTCCTTTGGAGCTTGTCAAGAACACTGAGGAGAACGGCAGGGGCACCTGACCATAAATGGCAGCAGTACTCCATGCACGGACGGATGGTTGACTTGTATATATGCAGGATGGATTCAGGTGGAAAAAACATCCTGGATCGACATAGTGACCCAATCTTCTTAGCAGTCGATTTTGCTATGGATTCAATATAGTGGTTCCATTTGAGGTAAGTCCGAGGAGGCGTAGTGTATTACTCTCCGGGAGAATCACCTGGTTCATGCTTATGGGAGGCAGAAGAGGTTGCCTGTAATGGTTGACAGACAACAGCTTGGGCTTAGAAGAATTGAAGTTGACAAGCCACTTCTTGCCCCAATTCACCACAGAGTGTAGATCCCGCTCAAGGTCAGCAGCGAGATTATGTCTTGAAGTGAAGACGTGTTGAAATAGTATATCCGTGTAATATTATTCTGGCTGAGTGGAGCGCAGAGGTACTATGAAAATTGACGCGTTATTCTCTGTGTAACTTCGGTATCTCTCGGTAACTTACGGATCAGTCCTGATGTCTCTCACTGATCATTCTATTGCAGGTGTATATGTATACTCAAGTTGAGTATACATATACACCTGCAATAGACACCTGCAATTATCATAGAAAAAGGGGAGGTCCCACAACAAAAGCTGAAAACAATTCAACTTTGCTGCTGCCAAAAACAATCAATTCTTGCTTAGAAAACTGTCAACGAGATCAGTAGAAGAAAATCAACAAATACCTCTAAGTCAGTCAGTCAGTTAAGTGCTATACGTGCTACACGCATGGGAGATCATGTCTCGAAAAAGAAATGAGTGACTATGCAAAAGATTCTCCCACAGTAGCTCGATATTACTTATTGCGGTTTGCCAGCAAAGGCTATACAACCAGATCTGTCCCGCTATTTAACACATAGCTGGAGGAAGAGGCGACGGATTAATACCATTCCTAAGGGTATTTGCGCGACAGTGAATGGTACGAATTCAACTGGTATTCGAACTCGGCTTTCCAATTTCTCGTTCTGAACCGGTATTCACTGCAACACTACACACATCCTAGCCAATAGTCAGGCCTAATAAATAGGAAGACCACTTTTAAAAAACCTCTTGTGAATTGTTCCTAACATTTCACATACTAAACTCGAGTAAATTATTGAACCGTTGAACTGTTCGCCGGATTATTCAGGGCGTCAGACCAAAAAAATAAAAAATGAAAATAAAAAATAATTAATCTACAAACCACCTTACATTTTGAAGATTTCTGTAAAGCCTTCGGCTTCGTACTTAGTTGATAGTATTGTCAGCTCGAATAATACAAGCGATTTCAATATTCGAGTCCTAGTAATTTGGTTGTCGTTTACATTTTGTTTGAAAATATCATAACATCATAACCGACAACTGATAGTCATTCACTGTATGGATTTTTTTCAAGGGACAAATCATCGGTTTTAAAACGTTAAAAAATGTTTGGAATAGGCAATTTTCTAAGTGCCGCTTATTTGTGGAACAAGATCGAAAGTATGGAACACCTAGTGAGGATCGAAATCACTTGTAACTGGTTCTAGCGAAACGAGCTTGCTAACCATTAAACCATGGCGAGATGCTCAAATACTTTTAATGTTACGGTCAGCTCGAATATCGCAAAAATGCTACTATCTTTGAGACCCAGTTTAAACAATGTCTTTAAAATGCCAGAGTCTCAATATTTGTATCCGCCTTTATACCATCTCAAAAAAATGTCCAATTGACAAGTACTGATATCAATATAATAATAATAATAATAATAATAATAATAATAATAATAATTAATTAATTAATTAATTGATATGGCTTGTCCAGCGGATTGTAACATAGCAATCAAGGAATTTGAAAAACTGTCAAAATATAAAGACCTGGAAATTGAAATAGAAAAAAAGTGGAAATTGAAAACAAGAGTTGTGCCAGTGATAGTAGGTGCACTTGGAATGATAAAAAAGGATCACAACAACACACTGAAAGAATCTCTGAATATCCCAGATTAAGAAGTATTCAAAAAGTTGTCTTGATAAGTACAGCCCACACACCGAGAAGAACTTTGTCCATGTAACGCCAGTGATTTTCTGGGAGACGGAAAAACAAATGAAAATAATAATAATAATAATCATAATAATAAATGATAGTGATAGTAGGTGCACTTGGAAAGATAAAAAATGGAACAAAACAACACATTGAAAGAATCCCTGGAAACCCTAGCTTAAGAGATATACAAAAGATTATCTTATTAATTACAGCCCACACACTTAGGAGAACGTTGTCTATGTAACGCTGAGGATGATGGGGAAGATAGAAAAAATGAAATGGAGCCATAACAACACGCCACGACCAGCCTTAGGTCTTCCCGCAGACTTGGTTGGTAGTACGACAATAGCAGAAATCGAAATATGATGAAAAATTACATAATAATAATAATAATAATAATAATAATAATAATAATAATAATAATAATAAAATTCAATTTGAATAAATGTGCTAAAGCTACAGTTTTACGTGGATCGCTGCAACAAAGATCTTAAATTAGCTTAGACCCTGCTGTAACAATAAAAGAATTAAAGCCAGAAAAAGCTTATAAATACCTAGGTGTAAATGAGAATGAAAAAATTCACCATAAAAAATGAGAGAAATGTTGAGTAAAGAGTACTATAGAAGGCTAAGAATGATATTAAAAACTGAATTGAATTCTCAGAACAGAATTATGGCCATTAATAGGCTTGCAATCCCAGTTGTCCAATATAGTTTCAACATCTTAAACTGACATCAGGGGAATGGATTCTAAAACAAGAAAGCTTCTTTCTAAGCATAAGATGCATCATCCAAAGGCTGATGTAGACCGTCTATACATACCCCGTAAAGAAGGTGGAAGAGGTCTTATTCAGCTAGAATTGTCATACAAGACAACAACTATTGGCTTACTGACATACATAGAAACAACAAAGGACTAAATTATACAATTAGTTAAAGAACATAAAAACAGAAAGAAAAAAATGTTCAATAATGAAAGAAGGAAGTAAATACAGACAAGATTTACATTTAGTAGATTCTGTAGAAAAGCAAAACAGAATCCAAGAACCAACTATTGCGGCAAAAATATGAAAAAGAAAGCCAAGGATAAATCTCTTGAAAAGATGAAACAGCGCTGGCAAGACAAACCTCTGCATGGCCAATATCCAGTACGTGCCAATAAATCCAATGTTGACAAAGTTAATACTCATCGATGGTTACGTGCATCTGGATTAAAGTCTGAAACTGAAGGATTTATACTTGCAGCACAAGAACAAAGTCTTTTCACGAGAAACTTTCAGGCAAATATTATGCATATTAATATGGATCCAAAATGCAGGTTTTGTGATAAACACCAATAAACAATAGACCACCTAATCTCAGGCTGTTCTGTGCTTGCCCCAAACGAATATAAAAATCGCCACGATAGAGTTGGGCAATATTTACATTGGACAATGTGCAAACATTATGGAAAAGCTGTAAACAAACACTGGTATGAACATCGTCCAGCACCGGTTACAGAAATAGAAGATGTAACCATTCTATGGGATTACACCATCTACACAGACAGAAAAATTGAAGCAAACAGGCCAGACATTATTGTTAAAAACCAGAAGGAGAAAACTTGTCTATTAATTGATATGGCTTGTCTAGCGGATTGTAACATAGCAATCAAGGAATTTGAAAAACTGTCAAAATATAAAGACCTGGAAATTGAAATAGAAAAAATGTGGAAATTGAAAACAAGAGTTGTGCCAGTGATAGTAGGTGCACTTGGAATGATAAAAAATGGAACAAAACAACACATTGAAAGAATCCCTGGAAACCCCAGCTTAAGAGACATAGAAAAAATTGTCTTATTAAGTACAGCCCACACACTAAGGAAAACTTTATCTATGTAATGCTGAGGATGATAGGGAAGATAGAAAAACATGAACATAACAACACGCCACTACCTGCCTTAGGTCTCCCCGCAGACTTGGTTGGTAGTGAGACCAAAACAGAAATCGAAATATGATGAAAAATGACATAATAATAATAACAGAGTGTGTTCATAGATAACCTTTATATAAATACATAAATTAGATTTCGAATAAATATTTGTAAAAACCGAAAATACTTTTGATACACATTAACATTTAATAATGATATTAACAAAACAGTCGATTAAGGGGTTGATTTTAAATATTGAACAGAAATAAACTTTGGATTAAAGGTTTTAAAAAGAAGAAAAAAACATTATATCTATACGTAAATAAATTTTGATCACTTTCGAAACTTCTGCCCTTTCAACGTTGATTTAACCTAAAATAGGGACGACTTCATCAGGGAAGATTATTTCATATTCACAGTTGTTTTAATATCGAGCAGCAACATTCAATATCTGAACATAAAATTGATTGCCATTTTGAAAGGGCTTAATCGAGGAATTTGAGGATATGGTTGTTTTATTGATGCAAATCATCTAAACAGACACAAACAAAATTAGAGGTGCACGTAAAACTATAAATTTGAAAAGATTGTCGCCTGACGAAATGCAATAAAGAATCCGATAAGATTTGTAAAGAAATCGTGATTCTTTTTCGCGCAAAGAATTCGACTACAGCAGAGATCAATAAATTGCAATTAGATATCAAAATGTTTCAATTGTTTGAACTAATGAATTTTATCTGAAACAATGGTGCATGTTTGCAGATAATAACGAACGCAAACAATGGCACTGTTCATAATATTTTGGCTAAAAAAATATATTTAATCTATACTATCGAGTGTATCAAAAGTATTTTCGGTTTTTACAGACTTTTACTCCTAAACTTCAGTCAGATAGACATCAAAACTATTATTATTATTATTAACATTATTATTATTATCATCATCGTCATTTTTTATTAAAATTCTATTTTTTCTATGGTTTTACTACCAACCATATCTGCAGGAAGACCTAAGGCAGGTCGTGGTGTGTTGTTATAGCTCCGCTTTATAGTAAGGTTTTTTCATATCTCCCTAACATAGACAAAGTCCTCCTTAGTGTGTGGGCTGTACTTAACAAAACAATTTTTTCTATATCTCTTAAGCTGTGGTTTCCAGGGATTCTTTCAATGTGTTGCTTTGTTTCATTTTTTATCGTTCCAAGTGTACCGTGGCACGATACTTGTTTTCAATTTTCAATTTTTTTCTATTTCAATTTCCAGGTCTTTATATTTTGACAGTTTTTGAATTCCTTGGTTGCTATGTTACAGTCCGCTGGACAAGCCATATCGATTAATAGGCAAGTTTTTTCTTTCTAGTTTTTAACAATAATGTCCGGCCTATTTGCTTCAAGTCTGTGTAGATGGTGTAATCCCATAGAATGGTGACATCTTCTATTTCTGTAACAGGTGCTGGGTGATCTTTATACCAGTGTTTGTTTACATATTTTCCATAGTGTTTGCACATTGTCAGGTGTAAATATTATCCCACTCTATCGTGACGATTTTTATATTCATTTGGGGCATGTACAGAACATCCTGAGCTTAGATGATCTATTGTTTCTTGGTATTTATCACAAAACCTGCATTTTGGATTCACATTATTATGAATAATATTTGAATGAAAGTTCCTCGTAAAAATACTTTGTTCTTGCTCAGCAAGTATAAAACCTTCAGTTGAAGATTGTAATTATTATTATTATTATTATTATTATTATTGAGATCTTCTCCGAATATTCTCTGAGAGCGGCTGATAATCACTTTCTTCAGTAATGTGATTGGCTACCAATGGTGTCATATATCCCCATAGCATTCATAGAGGCTGCGATATTCTTGGAGATAATACAGAACGCTCCAGTAATAAAAAAAAAACTTGATCTGCTACTTGGTTCATTTCTCTGATTTGAACTACCAGCACTTGTATACGTCTATTAGGATCCTTTATGAATGCTTTTGGAGAAAAGCGTGATTTCAGGGCCACTGTTCTCAAAGAGCTTTTATCCCAGATGATATTTACTTGTTCTTTCTCGGCTACTGACGGTGGTGAAGACTAGTACCACTTTTTCGTTCACTTAGTGGTAGTATTAGTACTAGTAGTCGTAGTAGTTCAAATTCTAGTTGATTTCGTTGCATTCACTTACGCCCAATTTTCCTTGGGAAAGATATGGATCCATCTCTTCTCCCTTCAGCTATAGGTTAAATAGTAGAACAAATTGGGATCCTAAAGCCTTGGTTGGCAACCAGTTTACCGCAGAAAGAAATGGCAACCTACTGCGTGAAAATATTCTACCACTCAGTGATTGATCGAAAGAGACATGATCTTCTAAATGTGTATCAAATATGGCACTTAACTGACTGAGTTTTATTAGGGTATATCAAAGGATTCTTCATTTTTAGAGACTTTTTAGAGACTTGCTTCATGTACACATCTAAAACCTATCTATAACTTCACTGTGTATGTCATTCATTTACACACATAGAACATTCCACCCATAAAGGACCCTATCTGACTCTACCAATCCGCCATCTTCAATCACACAGAAAAGATCATACACACACTCTCACATACACTCATTTCCAAATATATACACATATATACATTACACATGTTCTCAAAAATTAAAATTAAAGCATAACATGCTCATAAAATACATTAAGTAGAAAGTTCGGTCCTTACTTGGTGCCCTAAATCTTCTGCCTTCTGCCACATCTAAGCTAAGCTTTGAAAATCGGCATAACATGTACATCTCCTTATCAACACCCAATAAGGATGTCAAAATGTTTAAAGAAGTCTCCCACTGCATCCTAATAAAACAAATTAAAAAAAACAACTTTTGACCAATCCCAGAACTGAATATAAATCAACATTAAAAGATAGGAAAGAACAAACAACAAATGAAATTCACAGGCCAAGTTCGTCTGAACTATTTTCTCCTGATGATGGACATGTGGTCGAAACTATTATTAAATAAAAATAATCAAATTAAGCTCATCGTATATTATAAAAAATTTAAAACAATTACCTCATAGTTTCTAATAACCCTACAACAACACAACTAAATCCTCTACACAAAACCAATGTAGTCTATCAGTTTACATGCCCGTTCAGAGATTGTATCTCTGGTAGTGATAATAAACCCACTACATACCTTGGTTTTACTACAACCACGCTCTCCCGTAGACTTACCTGTCACCTTTCTGATCAGAATTCAATTAAACAACATTTCTTAAAGAAGCATAGCCATGTAGGTAATATCAGAGAGATTTTAGTCAACAACACAATAATACTCACTCACAGACACAGTAAAAAAACTTCAGATATTAGAGGCCATCTACATTAAATCCAAACAAACCACACTTAATAAAATCACATTTCAATCTGGTCACAACAAATTACATTGCATTTAAATATAAGGTTCTGTTAACAATTCGAGCTCTCACGCGGTGTGACGTCATAGAACCGCATTACAAATTTACGAACTGCGTCTGCTCTTTGGTAACTGTTATCATTTCTTAGCAAAGTTTTATGTATACACATGATAAAATCATTTTTGATGGTGGATATCTTTATATTAACTTCCCTGTAACCTCTCCGAAGATGGTTCATGTGAGCCGAAAGCTTAGAACCAACATAATAAAAAAATATCCAAATTTTGAACAATTTTGTCTGATATTAAAGACAAAATACGATGTTTAGACAAGCTCATTATTAAATATAATAGGCATTCATTGTCTCTTATATCTAACAGTATATGCTTAGAATATATATATATATATATATATATATATATATATATATATATATTACGTATATTACGCTCTCACACCCTGATTGAGCACTCTGGAAGAATGGTAGACTTTGAAAAACAGCAGCTACTCTGGCATCTACGCATCGTTCATTCAGCAATGAATTAAAACACTTTCAGCCACTGGCCGTGTATAATGATAATATACACGCTAAAAAGTCTGCCTCCTTCTACAGAGCGCCTGTAGCGCAGAGGTAGAATCGCCGACTGACGCCATTTCGGTCGGTTTTCGATCCTGGGTGAAAGGCAATCGGCTGTTTAACCGTACTGATGAGCTGTGATGCAGCGAAACAGATCTGTCTGCGGATGACTATATATATATATATATATATGAATAAAAAGAGACAAGAAGAAAAACAAAAACTATTCTTAACCAATAAGTTTCGTCCTTCGAGGACTTTATGAAAGCAATTAGAGGACGAAACATGTTCGCTAAGAATAGTTTTTACACTTATCTCATTTTCATTTTGATCGTTTATAGATATACTCTATCTGGAAATATTCACACACACACACACACGTACACACACACACACGTACACACACACACAGAAGATGGGAGATAATACAACAAAGGCCGCCATCAGTTGATATCGAAACGTTAAACATAGAGAACACTAAAACTTTTAATAAAATTTTACATGCGAGATATTAATTGACGTACTCATTCATCTTTTGATAGTTTTTTTTATAATTTCATTGCGTTTAATTATCCCACATTATTTATTAATAATTCTGAATAGAATTGGGATATGTTTTATGATCATTGGCTTAAATATACCGTAGAGGATTTCAAAATTAAAAGTTTCAATCTATGTTAGCTTTATTAAATTACTTTCTGTTTTAATTAAAACTGCATTCTTTATTTCGAAATTATGGCCAAACGTATTAGAATGAGAAACAAATGCACTGAGTGTATTGTTTTGGAAAATATCCTTTTCATGTTGATATAATCTTTTATTTAAATTCCTAGATGCAACACCAATGTATTTCATGTGACATTTTTTTTTATAAATTCCGGCTTGAAATTTAATATTAGTTTTGTTTTGTGCTGATGAAATCTCTTATTGTTTTTGAAGTCGTTGTGACCAATTTATATTAAGACTGAATAAATTCTTTTCAATTGCAATCGTTATTGAGTCGGTACG